>CM032059.1:34646391-35005040 GCA_018831715.1 Matsumurasca onukii | reverse complement strand
CTGGGTGGGAGCCAATATCAGAAAGAATAATCGTAGCACGTTTTAAAACAAAAGTACGTCATGTCACAATAATACAATGTTATGCTCCAACCGAAGAGGCAACAGAAGAGGACAAGACCAAATTCTATGACCTTTTGGAAGTAACAAAAAGAAAAGTGAAGAAACAGGATATAACTATTCTCATGGGCGATTTTAACGCCAAAGTAGGAAGTGACAATATGGAAATGGAAGGATTTCTCGGAAGACATGGACTAGGAACTATTAATGACAATGGAAGTAGACTAGTGGATCTTTGTGGAGAGGAAGAAATGGTAATTGGAAGAACCTTGTTCCCTCAAAAGAAATGCCACAAAATAACCTGGACCTCCCCTAATGGAACTGTTGAAAATCAAATTGATCACATCATAATTAGTAAAAAATGGAGGAAATCGCTCCTAGATGTGAGGGCCAGAAGAGGAGCAGACTGTGGAAGTGACCATCACCTGGTGACTGCAGATATTAGACTAAAAGTAGCCTCACAGAAAGTACAGTTCGAGAAAAGACAACAACTACTAGATACAGATAAACTACGGGTAAAGGAAACAGCGAGAGAATTCAATCTAGAGCTGCAAAACAGATTTTCAACTCTAGAAGAACCGGAAAGTATTGAAGATAAATGGAACACTATCAAAAAAGCGATAGTAGGTGTTGGTGAAACTATATTGGGACATCGGAGAAAAAAGCAAAAGCCATGGATATCTGAAGAAACTATGAAAATAATAGAAGAAAGAAAGAGCAAAGAAAGAGACGAAAGAAAAGAAAGGAGCATACAATGCTTAAGATAAAGTTGCAGAAGAGATAAACGACTATGGACAGAAGATCTTGCAGGCTGCTGGAAAAGGCGACAGTAAAGAGCTTTACATCAAATAAAATCTTCTAGAAAGCCGATCATCAAATGGAAGAGTCATGGACTGATCAAATGAAGATGGAAGGAAGGGAATTCAATGGAGATAGAAAATGATGAAGAAGAGGTTATAAGGGAGGAACATGTCATGGAACAACAGTTTCAGGCAGACCCTAGAATAAGTACTGTTGTACCAACAAAGGCAGAAATAATAACAGCTCTCAAGGAATTAAAAACTGGAAAAGCCCCAGGTGTAGACAACATAACTCCGGAACTGCTAAAAGCAAATGTAGACACTTCTGCAACAATATTTCAAACCCTTTTGAAAGATGTCTGGGAACAAGAAGAAATACCAGAAGACTGGAAGAAAGGTTTGCTTATCAAGATCCCTAAGAAAGGAGATACGTCAGTATGTAGTAACTGGAGAGGAATAACTCTGCTTTCGGTGCCAAGTAAAATTCTGACTAGAATTTTGCTAAACAGAATCAAAAACGTAGTGGACACCAAATTAAGGCGGGAGCAAGCTGGATTCAGGAAAGACTACTCATGTATAGACATGATTAATACCCTAAGGATAGTTATTGAACAGAGCTCTGAATACCAAGCACCAGTATACCTATCATTTGTGGATTTTGAAAAAGCGTTTGACTCCATTAGCAGAGAATCAATGTGGGAAGCCCTTAAACAATTTCAAATCCCAACAAAAATTATTAACATTATCAAAGTCATCTATAAGGACTATAAATGTCAAGTTATACACGAAGGAAGCCTATCAGAACCATTCGGAATTAAGACAGGGGTCAGACAGGGATGTCTTTTGTCACCAATAATCTTCCTCATGGTGCTGGATGGAGTAATGAGGAGAGTAACAAGAAGACCTAGAGGATTGCAATGGGGACTCGTTGATCGACTCGAAGATATTGACTTTGCTGATGACTTATGCATCATGGCTCATAAAAAGAAAGACATGGAGGAGAAGCTTACAGACCTGCACACGGAGGGAAAGAAAGTCGGCCTGAAGATAAATTTAGGAAAAACAAAGGAGATGAGGTTAAATGTGAGAGGTAATGAAGACCTGATGCTAAACGGCAGCGCTATAGAGAGAGTCCACGAATTCACATATTTAGGCAGCATAGTGTCTGAAACAGGTGGGTCGGATGAAGACGTGGCACAAAGAATAAGAAAAGCTAAAGGCGCATTTGCGCAGCTGGCCCCAGTCTGGCGATCAAACCAACTAAGAAGAAATACCAAACTAAGAATCTTTAGAAGTAATGTAATATCAATACTCCTGTATGGTTGCCAGACATGGAAAGTTACAAGATCTGTCACGGAGAAACTCCAAATCTTTGTAAACAGGAGCCTTAGAAGAATTTTCAACATTCAATGGCAAGACAGAATAACAAATGAAGATTTATGGAGAAGAGCCGAAATGAACACCATAGCGGACACAATAAAGAAGAGGAAATATAGTTGGCTGGGACATACTCTCAGAAAAGTTAATAGCAACATTAGCCGCCAAGCTCTTGAGTGGAATCCACAAGGAAACAGGAAAAGGGGTAGGCCAAAAGTTACATGGAGAAGATCTGTGGAGAAAGAGCTACAAGAAGAAGGCAAGAGCTGGAGAGAAGCAAAGCAGATGGTCCAAAATCGTGTGCGGTGGAGAGCTTTTGTTGCGGCCCTACGTCCCCCTCGGGATTAAAGGAAATAAGTCAAGTAAGTCAACAATGATTCACCCAATCATCAGTGAAAAATCTTAAACACTATACAAGTATAAACGTGTTCAAATTAGAAAATGTTTTAATTTATTTTTTTTTTAAATATTTTCTAATAATTAGGGAGTTACGACACCTGCCTCTGAAGTTAGCTGTGCAGCTCAGAATAAATGTTTAATCTATGTTGCGTAGTACGAACTGTATTAGCTAATATAGTGTCATGGTGGTCACATGGTGGCGAACTTCTCTACCTAGATCTTAAAAACTTAGTGTTATTATAAATACAGTAGTTCTAAGTTGTAATTGAGTATAAACATTAATCGATAATTGCAACGAGCTAAGCGTTAGTAATGTATGGTGTATAGCGTAGTGTAGGTGCGTACTGCGTAAGGGCTCGATGTGGGCACTTAGTCCCAGCTGTTGATTTTTTGGAAATTATTACAAGTCTTAAACCTGGTCTTCGCCGCCCTCTCACAGGACTCCCCCCACTCAGCCTCGATTTCCGTACCCCTCTCGCTGCCAAGTTGTGTCAAAATGCCTACTTTTGCCATATTTTGGGATTTTGACCTACTATTGTATCAAATCAAATCAAATAGTTTATTTACGGTAATAACCATTTTACAATTGTGTACAATATGTCTAGAACATGAAAGTTTGTGACATTAATAACAATATTGGGTAGTAATAACATAGATAACATAGTAATTTGATATAAATTAGGTGATGCGCTTGGAAAGGAATACATAAGTGACATAACATGTGTACTTAATATATACAGGCGAATATGTAGTGGTAGAAGACGAGATACATTTGGCTTACATACGAAGAATTATGAATAAATAAGAATTATGTATCCTTCTTGTGTCAAAACCCCCTAAACCCCAGTTCCTCCAGGTCGTAGAAAGGAGATGTGCAAGGCTGCGCAATACCGGCAGGAAAAGGTGACGATGCAGAGGGTTGAAGTGTAACAAACGCCGCTGTGATTAATACTGTTAATTTGTTAAACGAAAGGTCTCTATTCTTTAAAGTTTAAGGAGGACTGGAGGCCGATTTTCAAAATTTCATTTCGAGAAAAATATTTCGTGAAACATGTGAACAAAATAGATACAGTATTTTTTAGAGCTCTGATCTCCATATATAAAAGTAGATTTTCAAACATGTGGTCCAATCCGCCCTAGATGGTAGTTTGACATTTTGTACAAATTAATTCAAATTCAAATTCAAATTCTTTATTCTGTAGATTGACAATTACAATAATTGTATTACAGATGTCACTTAACCTATAATTTAACATATTTTGTTTGACATTGTGGCTTACAGCTAAATAAAACGGTTTAACAAAAAACATAATGTAACACAAATTTCTTTCTGCCTAAAGTTCTTCTTTTTTTTATAAATATTATTGTACGATATTTACAATATTTACTCTTGTGACAAAAACTCATCAACAGAGTAACACGCTCTTTCTAAAAGATATTCTTTAATTAAAATTTTGAATTTGTTTGGCCTATTTTCAAATTTAATATTTCTTGGTAATTTATTGAATAATTTTGGTCCTAGGTTTTGGGGTAGCGCGGCAGTAAGTTGTGTCTATGAGTCTGCCTGTGCTGTTCTTGGCTCTTGTATATATTCATGAACTTACTCCGGTTTGATAGAGTCATATTTAAATTTGTAATACATAAGGAGTTCATAAATGTACAATGAAGAAAGAGTCAAAATTTGGAATAATCGGAAATATGGTTTACATGAGGTCGTCTAAATACCCCTGCCATAATTCTAACTGCTTCTTTGCAGGCGAAATATTCGTAAAACTCAGTACGAGATGCAGATCCCCATAGGACGATTCCGTATCTTAGTCTTGATTCAATTAAAGACGTATAA
Source organism: Matsumurasca onukii (assembly GCA_018831715.1). Taxonomy (NCBI): domain Eukaryota; kingdom Metazoa; phylum Arthropoda; class Insecta; order Hemiptera; family Cicadellidae; genus Matsumurasca; species Matsumurasca onukii. The sequence continues at coordinate 35,000,564 of CM032059.1, read as the reverse complement.
ATTAACAAAAGAAAAAAGAAATCTTGGTATTTAGAATATTTACTTAATAGAATAGCTGAGATGACACTTTTGAACAAAGTGTATCTATGTAAGGGGCCCATGAAAATTTCTGTCAAAAAAATTAGTATTTACAATTTGTTTCAAGGGTAGCTCGTATTCATTCATAAAGATTAAGGATCAAATATTGGTGAACTTTAGAGAAGTAAAAGTTTTGGTCTTAGCAGGATTTACGTGTGTTATTGAGTTTGGTACAGTATAATTTGTTAGTTGCATATAGCTATTTATTTCTAATTGTTCTATGGATTGTTCTTTGAAAACTAGCTATATCGTCGGCAAACATAGTAATATTTAAATATGGAAAATTTGCCGTCAAGCTATTTGTATATATTATAAAAAGAATTGGTCCTAAAACTGAACCTTGAGGAATGCCAAAATCTAGTTCTAATTTATCAGATTGTAAATTTTGTATTTGAACATTTTGGGTTCTGCCCATTAAGAAAGCTTTTATCCAGTTGAGAGCTACTCCCCTGACTCCTAGGTTGTAGAGTCTATTAAAAAGCGCTTTATGGTCAAGGCAGTCGAATGCTTTTTGTATGTCAAGGAATACGCCTACAGATTTAAACTTTTTATCTAAAGCGTTAATTGCTCTGGTTGCGAACTCCACCAAAGCATCGGTGGTATTTCTTCCTCTTATAAAACCATATTGTTCGTTAGATAAAAGACTAAAAAAAAAGAAAATTTAATAGTCTATTTACGAATACGTGCTCGTATATTTTAGAGAATGTCGGGACGTTCGCAATCGGACGATAGTTTGCAGTATTATTTGTCATTCCTTCCTTATATATAGGACGTACAATGGAATGTTTCAATTTGTGAGGAAAAGAACCCTCCAACAAAGATGCATTGATAACATCTGATAACGGCGTACATAAACTCCTAGCACAGTGACGGACTACTTTGTGAGCTATGTTATCATACCCGGAAGCGTTTGTATTCTTTAGTCCCATGATTAATTTAAATATTTCCTCGGGGTTCGTTGGAGTGAGCATAATTGAACTTGCGCATGTTAGTTCGTGTTGGGACTGTAACTCGGGTTCCGTTATCATCGAACTCTTTTGTTTACCCACATTTGCAAAGCTATTCAGGTCCGATGTCGGCATATCCGAGGGCAACAATGTAAAGTTTTGTTCCTATCTTGATTTATTAGTGACCACTTTGCAACGTTATCAGTCGTGCTTAGACGCTCGTACAAATGAGCCGCTTTAGCCGCTGTTATTACTTTCCTATAGATTTTCTTATAGTGTTTGTAATATTCTATAAAATCAATGTTTTTGTTTGTTTTTCTCTTGTAATCGAGTTCTTTAAGTTTTCTAGATGACGTTATTATGCCTTTAGTTATCCATAGAGTTTTAGCCTTTCCTTTAACTCTAAAATTATTTTTCAATGGACATGTCATTGAAAAATAATAATTAAAAACATTTTTAAAATTGTTAAACTTGTGTTCAGCACTTGGGAAATCCTCTAAAGATTTCCACTGTTCATTATTTAATAGAAAGTTTAATATTCTCAAGTTTTCCGAGCAAGTGTTGTGTACCGCGCGAGTGTCTGACACGACGATGTTTTTCGCCTGAGAATTGTGAAAAGTAAAGTGATAATTTGTGCAAAATGATCGGATAGACCAGTGCCAATAACGTCCACCTGAAGTATATTTGAATCAATATTGGATATAACGTGATCTATTAAGGTGGAAGAAGAGCCTGTTACTCTAGTTGGTGAGTTTACATATTGTATAAAATTCAATTCTCTCATTAGATCATTTAGTCTATTTCTTTCGGCGCTATTTTCAAGCCAATTTATATTCAAATCTCCAACAACCAAACCTAACTTATTTCCCTTTAACATATATTTTGATAACAAATCATAAAAGGTACTAAAAAAATCATTTAGGTTTGAATTAGGTGGCGATCTATATATGCCAAATAAAGTTATCTTTACACCATTACTTAAAATTATTTCTACTCCTGCTGATTCTAAAATCATTTCTTTACAAAACATATCTACATTCAATCTATTTACAGTCAAACCTCTTTTTGCTAAAATTACTAGACCACCACTACTTTTGTGTTTAGTTCTTGAAAATTCACTAATTAAATCAAATTCTTGAAAATTTATGGAAAACAATTCTTCTTTCCTTAAGCCGTGCCCGCTTAAAACTACTACATCCGGCTGTTCGGTTTGTAAAAATACATTTACTAAATCAATTTTTTCTCTTATATACTGTATGTTTAAGTGTAATATTCTAAAGTTCTTATTTCTTGGTTGTTGCTTTACGATAGTTGCCATTACGATAGAGTGGCGAAAATTTCAAACTGCCATATTGAGGCGGACGCCTGGATTTGCGAACCCCATTTTGTAAAGGAGAAAATGGCCCAGACGGTCAGTGGCACTCCCGGGCTACATTCCGGGGGGTGTAGGTGTTCGAACCATCCGTCAGTCAGGATTATTACAGACATAATCACACCCGTGTTGTGGCACTAGTGCCATCAGGAGAAATGTAGTAGGGGACCACGAGATTCCGTGTTACTTTCCACCGTGCTACTTACCACCAACTTTGACGAAGGTTGACAGGTCCCGATTCCAAATAATTGGCAGACAGGCTAGTAACCTTTACGCGTGTTTGCGCCTTGTTCGCAAATCTACCCCAAGAAAAAAAAGAAGGAACGATTTAACGTGTAAATGCTGACTGAACATACAGGGTCACATCCCTAGCGCGTGAACAGTGTCAGTATCTTTTCTCGGTGTCAGTGATTTTCATCGTGCAAACATCGGTGAGCCATCGTCGAGTCATCGTCATACATCGTTGGATTTCCGACCAAAAGGGTGCTACGAGAGGACATGTGAGTGAACAGGACTTCGCGCCGGAGTGTGATGAATATACTGTTATTACTGTAAAGTGTACGAGTAACTAGTGAAATAATGAACTGTACATAGTGTAATAATTTAGAGTCATTGAGTTAGACCTTGAGTTGTTAGATTTTAGTATACAGTAGTTATAATTAGACTGTAAATAAATAGTGAATTAACAAAGGCTGATAACTTATTATTTGTAACCCGTGAAAAACAGTACAATTTAAACAAAAGTGATCACACAAAAATAGTGTTTGTTGGAATGCAGACCCTTAAAAAGCTCTCAAAAGGCATTTTTCAAAATTGACGAGAGGTTTCGTAGTTTTTATAACAGCAGCTCGAAAACATTATTATCAATTCCTTACGACCTTAGACTAAAGTCATCTCTCAGACTACTTCTCTTTTTGACACCCGCACTGTGCATCCCTAAATGACAGTCACACCCTGAATAATTTGTTTTGTAAGCAGGGGCAGACCTACTAGCACATATTAGGCTATGTGGTAAAACAAGAGGCACTGGCTGAGTTTCACAGTTGACAAAACGGCGTCGTTGTCAAACACTTAATTTTTCTTAAATGAAAGTTCAATATTTTCATAGACGCGTTTGGAAACATATTTTCCAAATTAAAAATAGTTTTTGAGTATCATGATCTTAAAAATTGTAAAAATAAGAAATATTGAGTAAAAATGCGTATATTAATTGTATACCTATTTAGAGTTTTGATAACAGATCAATTCAAAAATAACGGTAACAAGATTGTAGCTTTCATATTGTGTGTAAAATGTAAACACAAATTCTTTAAGAGCGTCTTTTGATAGTTTCAGTACAATTCCACCTATATTAATTAGACAAAAATTGTGTTTACTGATAATTGTATGATGTTGAGGTAATTTCCCACCAAAACCATCAACTACTTTAAAGACGTATTACTTCTAAAAGAGAGTGCATTAAAGAACATTTTTTTGAATTTTTCTGGACCCACTATTTTGTTTGTGAGTCTATTCCATACCATCCAAATCCAAGATGCTATCTGAAAGTCGGCAAAGGTACCTGTTGGAAATATTTACTGTTTACTGATAGTAGTTTCCGAGTTGAAAAGAAGAATTCTATCTTTTGCGAGAACTAAACTTTGAGTTGAATAAGATAGCTAGCCATCTGTCTGTAGACATTTCTTGTCCCGACCGACTACTAGTCGGCCACAAGTGATCGTAGATCGCCACCGTGTCGAATTGCGGTGGTAAAAAACAGTACCGCTTCACGCTTGGTCGGAACAGACGCTGTCGGTACCCGGTTCCAGGTCTGTTCTACGTCATCGCCCCTTTCCCTCCTTCCTATCTACTAGAAACTTGCTTCTGATACACACGCCTCAGAGAATAGAACGCTTACAGATATCCAATGGGATAGGGAGCCGTCAAATCCATCACCATGCACGGCTGACGTATCTTGCAGTGTTCCGTAGGGATCTGACTTTGATTTATGAGACCAACCAATCTAAGAGGATATTTTAAGGTGAAAATGAGATTAAGGGTGAGTGTAATGCGCACCATCAAAACATTTGATGAGATGTTATAGTCATGTAAGTTGTAACAAACTAGGGCGGACTGGTCCCCACGTGACTTCCGAGCCACGGCCGGGGAGTGGCCATCGTGAAAAGGTTATTACTGCAGCGCCCTGCAGTCGTCGATCTCAGGCCGATTTGGAGCGAAGCACGAATTATACCATCGTAGACTAATGGACTCTATAGAGTTGGATTTTGTGATTGAACTAGCATCTTCTACAACGAAGAAATGGACGTCCGTAAATAGTTTCATTCACGATTCTCTTTTTGCCCAGCCCTATTTAATAGACTTTTCCCCAGAATCATCAAATATAGTTATTCTTCAATATGGTATCACTCGTTTACGATTTATACAGGAACGGTTGTTCATTTTTGATGATCTGTTATGACAAGCTGCGCGGTTGACAACAGTATATACTTGCATTAAAAATTACAAGAGAATAAGATAATCGGATGATGTATGATGAGTATACATCTAGATTCTTTAAATACACGTTGATTCATTTACAATCACGATACGCCACCTCTTGGTCGTAAAAGAGCGCACCCCTTGACCTGTGGTTGATTTTATGGCTGCTGTTCCACGTGTTTGGCAATGAATGTATGTTACAGACTTTGTATGTAATCACGGCGCGACTTGTGTACGTGGCCCTGTGCTACACACCGAGGTCCAGGCAGGTCGCGGGTAACGGTGAGACTTGTGCCCAGTGGGTCACAGGGGCGACGACCTGTCGAGTCTACTTTCTACATCACTTTCATTGCACCTGACCCGGCTGAAGCACCGGTCCCACTCGCCCCAGGCCACGGGCAACTGCACTGCCACTGTCCTACACTGTTATACATTTCCAACCTTCAAATTCGAAAAAAGAATTGATTTGGATGTGCTTTTAGGTTTGAAATATTACTCTTGGGTCCATTCAGAGTATAGAAATTAGAAATGCTTTTCAGAGGTTAAACTATTGTCTGTGAAATACTGTACCAAAAGGGCCCCTACATTAAACATTTACCTATCTTGAACCATCAAAATCAAACCTTCGCCACCTAAATAGTAAATAGCAAACATCAATAGTTTGTCCCCGAATTTGTGACCTGTGAATGTAAGTAATTGGATACAATGGTTAAAATAAACAAATAAAAAAACATAGCCACAAGCGTTACCTTGAATTCTAGCAAAGTTCCTTTACAGGGACATAGGGTATGAGATTACACCGGAAATGTTCCCTTATTGAGCTCTGTGACCACTTCACAGGTCACATTTTTGTCCATTTTACACAAAAATTCCTTTCCAAATGCCAAACTAGAGAATCGGTTCACCGGAAGTGAGTAAAATGTGGAAGTATTCTATAAAAATGTATTTACAATATGAATTATGACCAAATTGCTTGAAAACATAATGGCTATTCAGTTAATAGGTTTCTTGGAAGGTAATACCATCTTGGACTAGAGGCACCAATAGACATATTTTTTAGCTGGCTAAAGCAACAAATTTTCCAACATAAATAGTAATTTAATACCATCTTTTCCAAAATTCGAAAGGTTTCAAGCACTTCCTGTTTTTTTGTTGGGAGGGGTATGGAATACCAGCCAAATTGCCAAGAGAAAGAGTCCTCCCGCAGAAAATCTAACAACTTAAATCTAAAAAATGCACTTTTGATTTCCTTTTAGATGACTTTGTAGTAATATAGTGTAAGAATGCAACACATTCTCTGACTCAACAGTAACACAGCTGTTGATTTGGATTAATCCTATCCTCACTCAAACAAAAATAAACTAAGTTTACTTGGAATGTTTTGATTCTGGCTATTTTTGGTAAATGAAAATCAATGTGAAAGAAAAGCTAAGTGATTCTGTAAAACTGAACACAACTTTTACTGAAAATTTTCTGATACTTTACAAGGGGCATTTGGTGAATAAAGTTTCACATGATCTTGTTGTCATAAGCGGTACAAGAGGTTTAATGTTTAAAAATGGCCGAACATCACCAAAAAATGATCCTTCCTTTTGATGCTTTTCAACATTAAATGATTGATCAATGATGATCATGTTGCTAGAGTGGATGATCTTGTACAATTAGACCGTCGGTTAACAATCTGTAAAATGGCATAGGTATGTAATATACAATTTGGGTTTATGTCAAGAGATTATAACTGAAAAACTACAAATGCATTGAGTTGTGTCAAATTTGTACCAAAACTGAATTCAAGATAAAAAACAACAACGAATTCAGGTTTCTGAAGGTCTTCTTGAATTGGCAAATAATGATGGAAGCGTCTTGAAACATGTCATGCGCTGACATGTCGTTAAAGCGGATGAGACAGTAACAGCAGACGTAACAAGCAGGCAAAAAAAATGGTATTGAGACTTTGACTATCCTGTATGGAATGTTTGGGGCCTAAGGGGGGATGAAGCGCAAGACATGTCTGCAAGAAAAGGACAACTTAGCCTCTCTCCTCCAACTCCACCCTTACCTACACGTTCAGAGGTTAAGCCGAGCAACCTAGACCAAGGTAGGGTAACCAACCCCTGCGGAGGTCTAGGTCGGTGAGCAAACAAGGGATGGGGGTCCTGCTTTGGCAGGATGGTAGATGTCAGCAGCAGGGCATCTTACCTAGGTCGGCGGCGGAAGAACCACATGATTGGTCAACGGCAACGTCCACAGGTCGAGTTAGCAGACCTACTGCGGGGGCAGGAAGAGTCCAAAGTCGCAGTGAAGACAACTTCCTAGGGGTATGGAGCCTTGAAAACAAATCCACTGGTCCTCCTGGTAGGGGGTTAAGTGTAGGGCTAACAACTCTATCTGGGAAAAATTATTTCTGTTACGGATCTAGATGACTTGCCTCGGAATGTGATTGGAAATACGGATTTGACCCAGCGAGCTAAAGGACTGCACAAGGTTAAAGGAGACATTTACTTTGCAACTTGGAATGTTCAAACAATGGGAAAACCAGGAGCACTAAAACAAATAAGTAATGAGTTAACCAAATACAGGATAAAAATTGCAGCTGTACAAGAAATAAAATGGGATGGAAAAGGTATCATGAAATTAGGAAATCACATAGTATTTTAAAGTGGTGGAGCCAATAGAAGAAAAGGGACAGGTTTTATAGTTGAGAAAAATATGAAATCAGCTATATTAAAATTCAATGTTGTCAAGGATCGGATATGCTCCATTAGGGTTAAAGCAAGATTTTTCAACATAACCATTTTCTCAGTATACGCCCCGACAGAGGATGCCGAGGACAAAGACAAGGACGATTTTACAGCAAGCTTGAAGAAGAGTATAGTAAAGTCCCAAATCATGATGTCAAAATAATAAGTGGCGATGTAAATGCAAAGATTGGTAGGGAAGATATTTTTAAAGAAGTTATTGGAAAAGTTTGCACACTGAAAGCAACAATAATGGATGGCGAATAATTGATTTTGCCACTAGTAAAACATGATTGTAAAAGTACATGGCTACCCAGAAAAAATATACAGAAAGGTACTTGGACTTCCCAGATGGTAACACATGCAATCAATTTGACCATGTGCTAATAGATAAAAGGCTTGTCGGACATCATAGATATTAGAAGTTGTCGAGGTGCTGATTGGGATTCTGACCATTTTCTTTTGGATAAAGTACAGACAGAAAATAGATGTATCAAGAACTTGCAAAGGTACCCTATCAAAAGTACAATGTAGAAGAGTTGGTAAAAATGAAAATAAGCAAGAAGAGTACAAACAAAAGATATACGAATTATTTCAGGAGAAACAAGATGAATGGGTAGGAAACAATATAGAAGTAAAATGAGACATTTTAAAACAAATTACAAAAACTGCAGCAGAAGAAATTGGAACAGTGAAAAAACATTCAGATCAGTTTGGTTTGACGAAGAATGTGAAAAAGCTGTGGAAAGAAAGAAATGAAGCAAGACAAAAATGTTACAAAGAAAAACCAGACAAAGTTTAGATAGCTACAGGCAAAAAGAGAGCTGCTAGAGTGTAGAAGAAAGAAAGACTTTATGAAAAACACAGAATATCAGACTTGGAAAATATGACAAATCAAAGGGAATCAAGAAAGTTTTATCAAAGAGTACGAGAATCAAAAACGGTTATCAGCCAAGTATAGTTTTGCAGAGACGAAGGCAACCAATAGGAGGTCAAAAACAATGATAGCCAGATGGAAAGATCACTTTGAAAACAGCTAAATGGTGATGATGAGAATGAAGAAGCCTTGAAAAATGAAGATGTAGGTGATGTAATTAACTGATGTTGGGCTTGCACAAGTAGAAGACCATGAAGTTTACCAGTTGTTTGGCAAAGCAACCATCGTCAACCATATGAAGCAAGGACAATTGCTACCGGACATGTACAACGATGGAACAAGGGAGAGCTGTCAAAAGGTGTTTTCTGACATGTCAGGAGGTAGAAGAGGACGTGGAAGACCAAGAAAAAGATGGCTGGATGACGCCGAGGCTGACTTGAGAGCTCTGGGTGTGAGGAGATGGCGGAGAGTGGCGGAGGATAGACTGGAGTGGAGGCGAATTGTCATGAAGGCTCTCCAGAGCCCTACATGGGCTGTAGCGCCGAGAAGTGAGTGAGTGTGTATGGTAATGTTCAATGTTTGACTAACTAGGTACCGGTACACAAAATTGAAATAATGCTATAGCTTCAATGAATTACAAGGTTCTCTGCTTTGTTGAACATTGGCTTTCTACTGAGAATTTTAGTTTTTACAACTTATGTGGGTTTAAACTGGCTTCTATATACTGTCAGAAGGACAGTGTACATACATGGAGGAGCTGCTATTTACATTGATGAAGACATGGACTATTCTGAAGTTGATGTCAGTAAATTTTGCATTGAGTTAAACTTTGAAGCATGTGCAATCAAACTGACCAGGAAGAAAGTCATTGTATTGTTCCTGTATAGACCAAGTGTCTCCAGTAACACTATATTCTTCCAACAACTTGAGCTATATATATTTGCTCTGGACAACTTGAGCTATATATATTTGCCATAACAACTTAGCTCTGGAATCTTTGTGCTGAACAACCTTAAGACCCAAGCAAGTGGCGAGGTTCTGTTATCAGCTTATTACGGGCTTATATACCCCCACTTGGCTTATGCAATACCTATCTGGGGCCACGAAGTCAAAAGACTCGCTTTTATTCCAATTGCAAAAAGGGCTGTGAGAACGGCTTTTCTCTGGTTTCACCAATCCTGTGGTAGGTTTCGGGCGGGCGCATTTTAACGCCCCGCCGATTTACGCCTTGAAACCTTGACATTTGTAAAGCAGAACTTTTCAAGTTTCATTTTTTCAACAAAACACATTATTCTTTTGCCATTCAAACAAATTATCAATTCCTAAACACTCAACATCTTTTTCAAAAATCATACGGTTTATAACGTAATAAACCTTTTAACACACTTCCACTTCATCTCAGGTTGGAATCGGACCTCCGTAAATTTCAAAAGACCTCAAAAGTATTTTGGTCGATCTTGCCTGCTACAGCGCTCGGGATTTCTTGACAAACAAGTATACCAGCACATGAATGTAAACATGTATGATGTAAATAAGCTAGAAATATAAATAAATTATCAATAATTTGTCAAGGAATTGTTAAAATTGTCACTCAAAAAAGGAAATTGTTTTAGTTTTGTTAAGAAAATATTATTATGTATGACTTTGCCAATGCATGTATATTGTTATATGGCTCAATAAAGACTTTGACTTTGATTTTGGCTACTGCTAAACTTTCATAGAGTTGAAATGTAGCTTGGTTATTTGCAGTGACTTTAATATTGATGCATGTGGAAATGGATCCTCCACTATTAAACTACATAATACTTTGAGAACAGCAGGAATCTACTGCACAAATTTCGAGCCTACCAGAGGTCTTGCATGTAGACCTATCAAGAACTTGCAAAGGTACCCTATCAAAAAGTACAATGTAGAAGAGTTGGTAAAAAATGAAAATAAGCAAGAAGAGTACAAGCAAAAGATATACGAATTATTTCAGGAGAAACAAGATGAATGGGTAGGAAACAATATAGAAGTAAAATGAGACATTTTAAAACAAATTACAAAAACTGCAGCAGAAGAAATTGTTGGAACAGTGAAAAAAACATTCAGATCAGTTTGGTTTGACGAAGAATGTGAAAAAGCTGTGGAAGAAAGAAATGAAGCAAGACAAAAAATGTTACAAAGAAAAACCAGACAAAGTTTAGATAGCTACAGGCAAAAAAGAAGAGACGCTGCTAAAGAGTGTAGAAGAAAGAAAAGACTTTATGAAAAACACAGAATATCAGACTTGGAAAATATGACAAATCAAAGGGAATCAAGAAAGTTTTATCAAAGAGTACGAGAATCAAGAAACGGTTATCAGCCAAGTATAGTTTTTTGCAGAGACCTTGAAGGCAACCTATTAGGAGGTCAAAAAACAATGATAGCCAGATGGAAAGATCACTTTGAAAACAGCTAAATGGTGATGATGAGAATGAAGAAGCCTTGCTAGAAAATGAAGATGTAGGTGATGTAATTAACTGATGTTGGGCTTGCACAAGTAGAAGACCATGAAGCGAGCGAGAGCACACAAACTCCAAGCATGCAAGAGGTCATACAAGCAATTAAGAAGCTAAAAAATAACAAGGCCCCAGGTGAAGACACCATAACAGCTGAAATGCTCAAGTATGGAGGAGATACAGTTAACAGTTGTATGTATGATACTTGTAAGATACATTTGGAAGGAAGAACAAATGCCCAGAGATTGGAATATGAGAATAATTCACTCTGTCTACAAGAAAGGTGATAAAGCAGAATGCGGATGTTATAGGCCAATAACACTCTTGAGTATTTTTTATAAAGTATTTGGGAGTGTTTTAGCCTCAAGATTATGACCCTTTGTAGAAGAAGCTGTGGGTGATTACCAATGTGGCTTTCGCAAGAATCGAGCAACAACTGACCAGATTTTCACCATGAGACAAATATATGAAAAGTGTTACGAGTACAACATAGATTTGCACAATATTTTCATTGATTATAAACAAGCTTTTGACTCAGTAAGAAGAAACGTGATCTATAACACTTTAAGAGAGTTCCGTATCCCGCCAAAACTGATAAACCTAATTAAAATTTCTTTGGAAAACACAAAAAGTAGAGTAAAAGTACAGGGAGAAACCGGAGAATTATCTGAAGAATTTAACGTGGGAAGAGGAGTGAAACAAGGAGATGTGTTGTCTCAATCTTGTTCATCCTAACACTGGAAAAAGCTGTGAGACAGATAAACATAAACCCTGAAGGGACAATAATGAATACATTAACTCAGTGTGTTGCTTATGCGGATGAAATCGCAATAATCGCTAGAAATATAAATTCTCTAGAAGAAGCCTTCTCCAGTCTAGAAAGAGCGTCAAAAGACCTAGGCCTTTCAATAAACACTGTCAAAACAAAATATATGAAAATGAAGAGAAATCCTCAAGCCATTAGAGATCCTACAGTGAATTTGAACGACAAGACGTTAGAAAAGGTGGAGAGTTTTAGGTATCTAGATTCACTCTTGACAGCAGATAACCAAATATCACTAGAAATAAAAGACAGATTAAGTATTGGTAATAGATGCTATTATGCTCTGCAACCGATATTTAAATCCAGAATTTTAACCAGAAAAACCAAAATCCTTATTTACAAGACAGTCTTCAGACCAACAGTTCTATATGCATCAGAAACATGGACTTTAACAGTAGCCCAAGAAGACTTACTAAACAAGTTGGAAAGGAAGGTTTTAAGGAAGATATTTGGTGGACTGTTAGAAGATGGGGCCTAGCAAATGAGAAGAAACGAAGAAGTTTACCAGTTGTTTGGCAAAGCAACCATCGTCAACCATATGAAGCAAGGACGAATTCGCTGGGCCGGACATGTACAACGCATGGAACAAGGGAGAGCTGTCAAAAAGGTGTTTTCTGACATGTCAGGAGGTAGAAGAGGACGTGGAAGACCAAGAAAAAGATGGCTGGATGACGTCGAGGCTGACTTGAGAGCTCTGGGTGTGAGGAGATGGCGGAGAGTGGCGGAGGATAGACTGGAGTGGAGGCGAATTGTCATGAAGCTCTCAGAGAGCCCTACATGGGCTGTAGCGCCGAAGTGAGTGAGTGTGTATGGTAATGTTCAATGTTTGACTAACTAGGTACCGGTACACAAAATTGAAATAATGCTATAGCTTCAATGAATTACAAGGTTCTCTGCTTTGTTGAACATTGGCTTTCTGAGAATTTTAGTTTTACAACTTATGTGGGTTTAAACTGGCTTCTATATACTGTCAGAAGGACAGTGTACATACATGGAGGAGCTGCTATTTACATTGATGAAGACATGGACTATTCTGAAGTTGATGTCAGTAAATTTTGCATTGAGTTAAACTTTGAAGCATGTGCAATCAAACTGACCAGGAAGAGTCATTGTATTGTTCCTGTATAGACCAAGTGTCTCCAGTAACACTATATTCTTCCAACAACTTGAGCTATATATATTTGCTCTGGACAACTTGAGCTATATATATTTGCCATAACAACTTAGCTCTGGAATCTTTGTGCTGAACAACCTTAAGACCCAAGCAAGTGGCGAGGTTCTGTTATCAGCTTATTACGGGCTTATATACCCCCACTTGGCTTATGCAATACCTATCTGGGGCCACGAAAGTCAAAAGACTAAGCTTTTATTCCAATTGCAAAAAGGGCTGTGAGAACGGTCTTTCTCTGGTTTCAGCAAAATCCTGTAAGGTGTTTTCGTGGTAGCGCATTTTAACGCTCCGTCGATTTCGTCCTTGAAACCTTGACATTTGTAAAGCAGAACTTTTCAAGTTTCATTTTTTCAACAAAACACATTATTCTTTAAGCCATTCAAACAAATTATCAATTCCTAAACACTCGACATCTTTTTCAAAATCATACGGTTTATAACGTAATAAACCTTTTTAACACTTCCACTTCATCTCAGGTTGGAATCGGACCTCGTAAATTTCGAAAAAGACCTCAAAAGTATTTTGGTCGATCTTGCCTGCTACAGCTCGGGATTTCTTGACAAACAAGTATACCAGCACATGAATGTAAACATGTATGATGTAAATAAGCTAGAAATATAAATAAATTATCAATAATTTGTCAAGGAATTGTTAAAATTGTCACTCAAAAAAAGGAAATTGTTTTAGTTTTTGTTAAGAAAATAATTATTATGTATGACTTTGCCAATGCATGTATATTGTTAATATGGCTCAATAAAGACTTTGACTTTGATTTTGGCTACTGCTAAACTTTCTCATAGAGTTGAAATGTAGCTTGGTTATTTGCAGTGACTTTAATATTGATGCATGTGGAAATGGATCCTCCACTATTAAACTACATAATACTTTGAGAACAGCAGGAATCTACTGCACAAATTTCGAGCCTACCAGAGGTCTTGCATGTAGACCTATAGACAATATTGCAACAGACTTATCACCACCAAACTGTACATGAGTGGGCAATCTCTAATCACTGGTTTTTGGGCATGGAAATGACAATTTACAAGCCAAACAAAAACTATGAAACAAACATCACTAATGCTAAAGAGCATCGACCACTACAGAGCAACTTGGTTTTAAGTCTTTCCCAAACTCTTCAAAATATCGATTGGAGAAAATGCTTAAATAGCCTAACATCAGAAGACATGTATAAAAAATGTCATGACATTTTCAATTGCTGGTTTAACATTCACATCCCTAAACGAGCTTTAAAGCCTTCTAAGCAAAAGAAAAAACACCTTAATTCTTATTCTGCAGAATTAAAAAAATGAAAAATAATGTAATGGCTTTATTTCATTGCTCTCAGTGTACAGCTCTTGAAACACTTGTTGAGGGTTATAAACTAGCTAAAAAAGCCTTTAAAAAAGCTATCAATGCTGGAAAAAGCGATACAATGAAAATTTTATATCTGCTGCAGAAAACAAATACAAATCAGCGTGGAAGGTCATTCAAAGTGAAATTGGTGGTAAGTCTGACACTGAAAGCTCTCATCTCATGCCGGCCGCAGTTGACTTCAACCAGTATTACTCTACCATAGTAGAAGAGATTCGACAGAGTATTTACGACCCCTCAGCTGCTGCGAGCAAACGGTTGTAGATACAACAAAAGTGCTCAGGACCATTTGTGTAGAGAATTAATTTTTAAAGGGCCTATGGCTTGTCAAAACTTAAATATCTGTTAAGTTTTTTCTAGAATTTCACCTTACAGTATTGGGCTTATACATGTTCACGTGTAATGAGGTCTTATCAATGACTGCCATCTTGAATATAATAAAATTATCAAACATGTTAATAGCCTATGTGTTGGCCAGGTATATAAGCCACATTCCTGTAAAATTGAATTAAAATTGGTCCATTGGTATTTACGTGATCGAGGAACAGACAGACACACACCATCTAATTTTTATATATTAGCATAGATATATATTGTTGGCAGTTTAAGGCTTCTAAAACACTCTTACAGTAGCATCTCTAGAGTCCCAAATTCCTCTGCAGCAACAGGCAACTGGAAGATACTCATGGTAACATGAGAAACTTTGGAGTTAAAATTCATAGCCATAATCTTTATTAACAATCATTATCATACCGAATCATATAAAATTGTGTTGGTACATTATGATTACAAGACATTTTATAACCATATAACCCACTAAAACTACAACCAGTGGCATATCCTTAAAAAGGTATTTTTTACCAAAAACAATGCTGCAACTTAGATTTAAATAAACTTATTCCATTAAAAGTCATTGCCGTTAAAACTTGACAATAACCTTTGATTTACCAATTTCCCAGAAATGCAGTTTGAGGCATTGTTTGTGTTCAAAAAATACCTTTTCAACCAAAAGCCATGTCCTATTTGACATCTATATAGCACTTTTTTGTACTTAATGCTGTATTTTACTATGACGATGTCTATAAAACCATTACTTATGTTTTATATGTAAATGTATTGCTTTTGGACAAATAAAGATTTTAATTTGATTAGTAAGTCAGTCAGTCAGGAAAAAGCCAAATACTACGTATTTCCAAGTGCAGCGATAACTTTTCACGATGGCCACTCCCCGATGTTCAGAAGTCTCGTTAAGCCGTTAGTCCATTCCATTAGTCGTTGGGTTGTTAATGACCCAATCTGGGAACAGTCGGCCCTAGTTTGTAACAAGACTAAACCTCATCGTCCATAAAAAACACTCAACCCACTCACCCTTCATCCCATATTCACCTTAAAATACTTTCTAGGTGTGGTCAGTGTCTCAAATCGTATCAAAGTAAACTTACCTGGCACTGTTTCTCCATTAAACTTCATTTCAACTAAATGACTAAGTGATTCATGAGGCACAAATGATGCCAAAATCTCTGGCTTCCAAGATTTCGACAAAACTTGTAACATGGCCTCCGTTGACTAGAATTTCAAGGTTTCCAGAGCCAGCGCCAGAACCATCGACTGTAATCAAATAAGAAATTCTGTATTTACAATATCTTACAGATATGTATTGGTGTAACAATATATTCAAAGTCTTTTTTTAAGTTGATAACAGAGTCCTCCAGCTGAGAAATTCTGCTACACTGTAGAACGGTCTTGTAGCCAATTTTTCAGTTTCTTTGCAAACCTGTGTGATTCAGTTTTTTACAGTAGGTACCTCCGGAAGGTAACACTAACAATGTAAATGTTATGCTTTAATGCAATTTACTATTGTTACAGTTCATTGCTTTAACATTCAAAGGCTTTTAAATAAAAAGTTAAATGGTAAAGTAACTACACAATAATTAATCTACCGTGGTAAGATCTTTGTCCACAAACATATTTTGTTAAACTCACTTTCAAACTCTACAGGCTGGCCCACAGTTCCATTCGGTATTCTCCCAACCTTTATGGCACAAGTGTCATAAGCATGGCTCCTAAAAAAAAAGAAAACACATAGAACTAGTTTGATATTTTAACAAGCTAAAATAAATTTAATAACAGTGAGTAGTATACCTAAATCAGGGAAAACAATAAAATTTGACCAACAAAATAAATAAGTTTGTATCCTGGTTGTCAGCTCAGCTTAACTCTTTTAAGTCAGGTACTGTACTTTTGTACAAGACTCTCTCTTGTGTTGGTTGTTGGTTATATTGTCTATCAATATGAGCGCCAATACTTTGATTTGAGACACCAACCACTTTTAGAGGGTATTTTAAGGTGAATATCAAATGATAGTGAGTGTGATGAGTGTTTTGATGGATGATGAGGTGTAGTCTTGTTACAAACTAGGGCTGACTGTTCCCCAGATTGGGTCATTAATTAATAGCCCAATGACCAATTGAAAGAACAACAAACAAGCTTGACTTCCGAACCTCGGGAGTGGCCATCGAAAAGTTATCACTGCGCCCGAATCAACCAAGCTGATTTGGTGCGAAGCACGCACTACACCACTGAGCTATGGCTACCCCAAAAAACTCATGAAAAAAACTAGCTCAATGATCAATTAACTATTTTTCAAAAATAACAAACTCTTTTTCTTGTTCTATTCCATAACAATTTACTTTGAAGTTACAAGGAGTTTTACACTGGTGTTGGATAGGAGGATATCATGCAAGTACAAATACATATGGCGGTTAAATACTATTGGTATTGGAAAAGAATCAGGAAACTTTGTGACTAGTGTGATTTAGTAACTTTGTACTTAGGTTGACTATCTTACTGGTTATTATTTGCCAAACTGTCTTATCATAACTAGAACATTTTACCGCACTCAAAAAGAGCCATTGTGACTTCCTGCCTAAAATCAATAAATAGGTGAGTTTTTACTCGCCACAACTTGGTAGTAATGTAAACTGCACCAGATGGACAGATTGGGAACTCTAGATGAGAACTCAGCTTGTTGAAATGCGCCGAGTAGTGTGTTCCTTATGCGGTCAAATTTATAGTTGGCTTTTGTGCTGAGACGGACCCTTAAAAGGCACTAAAACATTTTTCTTCAGCCCTTGCTTGTGCCCATATTTGGGTTGTGATTAAATAAATAGCTTATTTTAATACGGTTTTGGTTACTTCCGGTTTTATTAGTTTCATTAAAGATTAAAATTAACTTAAATCTTTAGTAATCAACCTATATTAGCCCAACTAGTTTGGGTTATTTAATGAACTTCTTTTAAACTATACTGTACAGGGTCATCAAAAGGATGCAGGGATTTGAAAGTGAAATACAAATTTTAATATAATTGGCAGAATTTTGATTTTTACATCAAAAGACACGGCAAATCTTAAATTTTTTCAATGTATTTAAAAAGTTTCAATGTGAGTCTCCCCTTTGCACAACAGAAGATCTAGCCGATAGTCAACCTCCCACCAGGTGTTTTGGAGCATTTCAGGAGTCACCGTTGAAATGACTACGTTGATTTTTCTTCTCAGGTGCTGTAGATCACGTATTTTCTCAGCATAAACTAAGTTTTAAATGTAACCCCAAAGAAGAAATCTAAAGTATGTCAAATCAAAGATTGGTAGGTGGCCACAAAACAGGACCATTCCTGCCAATCCAGATTAGGGAAATCTGTTGTTGAGAGCTTCTTGGACGATTAGACATGGAGCTCCATTCCGCTGGAAAATGACATTAATGTCCTTTCCTTTCAATTCCTTCAACTTGAGGGAACAGAATCAACGTAGCCATTTCAACGGTGACTACTGAAATGCTTCAAAACACCTGGTGGGAGGTTGACTATTGGCTAGGTGTCTGTCGCAACGTCCCTGTAAAACGGCTCACATTGAAACTTTTTCAATTACTTAAAAGTTTAAGATTTGCCGTGTCTTTTGATGTAAAATCAAAATTCTACCTATTATATAAAAATTTTTATTTCAACTTTCAAATACCGTACACCATTTTCATGACCCTGTATTTAAATCTGATTTTAAGATACAGTAGCGAATAAGCCATGGGCGCTCGCCAGCTGACAAGGTGCTGCCCCCAACCTTAAACAAGATAATGAACCAACAAAATCCAGTCTATTGATCTTTTTTGTTTTTGTATGTGCTAATTAACGGTGATAACGTGATGAGCTACACAGTAGAATCTATTTGGCGTGGTTATAGATCAAACGAGCTTAGGCCTACTTTAACTACTGCAATATAACCTGATGAAATAAAGGTTCATTTTAACTACAGCCTGCGTCCAGTGGCTCAGTGGGTAGAGTCACGGCTTGCAAAGCGCAAGGTCTCGGGTTCGATTCCGGTGCAGGCACAAGGGTTTGGACTTTGGACCGCTTTTCATAAAAGTGTTTGTTACGCCCACAAAACCCTAGGTTAAGAACAAATTAAAATGCCATTGGCGTAAACAGGAACAAAAAAAACTACTGCAGTATAACCTGATAAAATAAAGATTAATTTTAACTATGGCATGTGGTTTAATATTATTAAATGATATTTTTATTTGTTGTTCTATAATATACGAGGGGTACCCTAAATCATCGGGAATCGGTCGATGGCGAGGTGGGGAGCGCATAGTTCACATTTTGGCCGATATAGGGGATGAAAGCCCAACTCTTCCTGAGCACTGTGCACTCTGTGTGGCCAGTCCGAGAGACTGTGAAGAGGAGCTGTGTGCGTTTTTCTAAAAGTGGTTTTTGTTCTGCCTCGTTTTATTTTAATGGTTTAATTAAATGGAATAAGTTCAGCAGTGAGGTTTTTGCTTTTTTCTCGGTAAGAACGCACGTCAGAACGGTTGCAATTATTAAACAAGCTTACAAAGACGATGTTTTGAGAAAACGATAATGAAACGAGTATTTTTCGCCAAATTCAAGATGGCACCATGTCGATTGAAGACAAGCCTGCGGTCCCGACGACCTTCAAATTCTCGGACTAGTGAAATTATTCATAAAACCGTCAATATTGCAAGAAGACCGTTGAGGACCATTGGGAATGCTTCTTTGCAGTCTGGAGTGTTAAAATTCAGTTTAGCGATTTCAACACACTCCAGGCCTAAATTTGGCGATATGGAGTCTGGTTCTTTCATCATGACAATGTGCCTGCCCACGTAGCCATCTCAGTGCGCTAGTTTTTGGCCAATGCCAGCATGACCACCCTTCCCCACACCCATACTGCGCCAAATCTTGTCCCACGCGACTTTTTTATGTTCCTCTTAATGAAAAATTACATAAAAGATCACCGTTATGACAAAAATGAAGGAGTGAAAAGGCAAACGAGGATGTAGCGTGCAGCCATTCAGACTAAGGGGTATGAGGGGTGCTTAAAACCATGGGAGCATCGAATGAACAAATGCATCACACTAAATGGGGAGTATACTGAAGGTATACATGTAAATTAGTAAAATAAATATGGTTTTTATATTGAAATTCCCGTTATTTTTGGGTACCCCCTTGTATTACACAAAACTATCAGTTAGATCTGAATTCTGAGTTTGAGAAGGTGTTGTAAAAAATAAATTTTTTTAGGAAGTTTTTAACGTTTTATTTTTTTCTGCACACGGTAAAAAATAAGTTAAGTCCACAGTGTCGTAGTGACAGTGTAGGTACTGCACAACTGACGTGGCGTCAAGGCAGGGTGGTGTGTATGTGCCTGAGCAGTGCGCCCTGCGATTGGTGGTTGAATGACTCATGATGTTACTGTGACCAGTGGTTGTGATGCGCGCTGAAGCCGCTCACAGTACGCTGTCGAGTACAGGGCTGAGTACAGTACAGGGAGAGATGTGACACTTGAGGAGATGGACGAGTCCATAAAGCTCAGAGCCACAATCTCATTCCATTCAAATCCAACCCTAGGCTAATATTTTACTTACTATCCAACAAACAAATAGAGCTTACATCATTTTTGGGTCATTTTTTTTATTTGCAAAAGTGTATTTCAATTAAGTATGTAAATTTATTTTTTGTTCTGACGCCGATGATAGGCAAGCAACGAAGGAAGAGAGGACGTCGCCCTGCGCCCCTACAGAATGTTACTGCGCCCTGACGCGGGGTAAGGGCTAAGTATTTACTGTTAAGATATATTATTTGAATTATAGAACAAATTAATTTTTTATGGTAAAAACTGTTTTATTTTTTATAACTCCAAATACCAAAATAAGTTTTAAAACTAAAAGACACAAATATTTCCAATGGAGGACCCCCAGACACACTTTTAAACAGCCCTCCTCACTATGCTCTGGATCCATCCTTGAATCAAATACCTTTGATTCACACTTGATTGACCGTGTTTACCTGAAAGGTGCGCCAATGACTCGTTGATCTTTGATCTTGACATCAATTCCGTGTTCACCAACTTCTGTGACTGTGAAATACGCAACAACTTGCTGACTAGAGGAGCGGACCATCTTCACAGGCAACTGATGCTTTGATGGTGCTAAACAATGGTACGAGTGCTTATGAGGGTGTCTCATTACTAATGCAAAGTGCTTAATTATAGGAAAATCAAATTATTCTATTGGTCAGAATAAAAAGAAAACTGAGGTTCATATATTAAATAATCTTTGTTTACTAGAAACTTATTAGTATATCTTTTTACCTCCTGATACAGCTAACTGACTATTTTGAAGTGTTGCTTAACTTTGTATTTTGTTGAAAAAATCACCAATTTGATATAGTTTGATGTTTTCAAAAAGGTTTTTAATTATATAAGTTTCAAACTAATTGGTAAATCATTTGGAATTTTTACTAGGCTATGTATATTAATTCTTTTCAAAGAACTTATAAAAATATCAACAACAAAAAGTATATTCAAGCAATATTAATTTTGGAACCTATCTCTTGGGTGTCATACTAGATAAAATTAGTACACACAGTATAATACAAGTCTCCTCACCAGTAATGGTAACGTTGATTTGCGAGAGGTGCATCAGAGTGAACGACAAGGGTTGAGGGTCATGTAAGGGCAGCAGTTGGAGAGCATCTCCTGACACTTTCACATCTGCACACGACAGACAACTCATAGTCATGGTTTTTGGTCAGGCAGTGGGGTCTTACTATAGCATGTTAGTTTACTGATGAGGTCAAGGTGTGCCTGAAATCTACTAAAATATAATGGTGATAGCACTCACAGCCAGATCTGATGTTATACTAAGTCAGTACTAGGAGTCAGTATAACATCAGATCTGGCTGTGAGTGCATCTAGTCACCAGTGTATGTTTTGTGTCTGTGATAAGTTTTTCAAAGTGTTTACAATTTTTATCAATGATTTTAACAACTTTTACCTCAAGAAGAAGACGAAATCCAATGGATGAAGATTTTAAATATTATAAATCACATGACACATGAAAACTAGTCATCCTAAGTCCCAACTGATGATGGAGTTTCGACTCCGAAATCGATTTTGAGGACAAAATCAACAATTGATTGCTAATGTGAGACTACAATATTTATTGTTACATGCAATCAAAGGCTAACATGAATTCATGGTGTTTTCATTATGTAACTGAAACTTATCGTTATAGGGTGGAATAGGGAATACTTATCAATTAACAAATAACCTATGGAACTGATAGAACCGATGACCAAAAAAGCTGGAGAACCGAAAATCAAAATTTTGGAACCAACCCATCCCTATTATAAATAAATTATAAATAATTGAGCACCTATCTCACTGGAGTTGGATTTGTTGAGAGCATCCCAGGAATCTCTTCTTTGGTTTAGGCTTGACAGCATTGAGGATACTAAAATAAACAAAGATAGAAATTATAGAACTAACTTCAGGAACTAACTATCAGGAGCATAGCCAAAAGGGGGGGTTTTCGGGTCAAAGCTCACCCCAAGAGCTTTGATAAAGGCCCCAACAAAAATTAGCTTTATGGATATAAGGTATTGGGTAGAATTTATTTTGTGAAAGTTTTATTCAACTGTGTGACACATAATTTAATCCCCAAATCACAAAACTATACTATTAATATTATTTTGAAATAATAAACAATATAAATAATAAAGTTTATATAAAAGATTTCCGTGCACCCCCAGAATGGCCGGAGGAATTATGACTTTTGCAAGGTTGCCAATTACGGAAAAGAACCGGTCTGGTTTGTTTATGTAAATTTGGTAGCCATTAGTTAATTTTTGACCAATTATTTAGTTATTGGGTCACCATATAAAGTCTAAAGGTTAAATTTTAACAATGTTATAAAAACCAGTTCAAAGTTATTTGGCAAATTAAGAATTTCAAAATTTGACAAATGGAATCGATAACACAATGTTACACTTTGAAAGTGTGTCAGATTTAATACCAAGTCGAAAACTTATTTCAGCACAAGTATTGTCTTTACCAAAGAATCCAAACATTTTTAATCTAATCCAAATTTAATGTACTGTGCAGGTTTTGTAGACAGCTCATAAAACACTTGTAATTATTTACAAAATCAGAGTAATATATTTTTTGATTTTAGAATAAAAACGTCCCCCAAAACTCACCATCAAAATTTAGCAAATTTTTTGCGGGAGAACCCTCTTTTTGTTGGAGAACTACCCCAAACTACCCCCTGGTAGTTCCCACTTGGACAAAATCTCATAATTCTGGAAAACCCCCCTCCCCATTCCAAAATCTTGGCTACCCCACTGCCAACTACTAAAAACATTTTGAAAAAATTACAAGTTATAGCAAATAAATTTTATTTGGTTCAGAAATAGCTTATTTTGGATTAATTAAAAATATTGGTTGATTTTTTTGACCAATATAAATGTTCGAGTTGCAAATTTTATAATCATATGTTAGTGACAAAATATTGCTGATTAGTGATTACTCAAATTAGCGACAAACTATAATTGTTCCTCTAGAATATATAAATTGTTTAATTTATAATAATAGTTGATTAGCAACTCCTATTAAAATTACAATTTTACAGCATGTTGGTACCTTTAACATTGGAGGAAGTATCAATGGTAGAGTTGTAGAGGTTAGGGCTGGCCAGAGGACTTGATATGCTTCTGAACACAGGAGACTGCAACGGAGAGCTCAAACCATTGACAGGTGAACTGTTGACGTAAAAACCAGAAGAGTTCTTCTCCACCAGCGGGCTGTTGACTCGAAAACTTGACGTAGTCTTCTCCACGGGAGAGCTGTTTATCCGGAAGGCTGAAGTCTTCTCTATCGGAGAGGTATGGATGCGAAAAGCAGAGGTTTTCTCAAAAGTTGGGGTGTTATTTCTGAATGGTGAAGAAGATAGCTTTTCAATTGGTGAACGAAGGGGAGAAGCCAGTGGACTTGAGTTGTGATACCCAAACTGGCTCGGGCTGTGTGAGTTGACAGGGGAACTGACTTTCTGTGAGGATACCACTCTGTTAAAGGCTGAAGAACGGCTGTTTTCTGTAAAATGCCACAGAGCAGTGTTGGATTAGCTAACTAAAAAACAAATAGAAACTAATCATCAATCATCTTTAAAGCAAAACTACATATAAAAGAGTTTTGAAGTTAGTAATCAGGAAGAAAACAGAAAAGAAACCCACCAAAAAATCAGCAATTGTAGAAATGTTAAAGAAAAGTGATATTTCAATATTTCAGAAGTATTGAGTTAGAAAAGCAATAGTATCAACTTTGTGGGAAGCTTAGGTGAGAGGAGTCTATTTAGAGAAAGTAGCAAAAGAAACAACAGCAGTAGATACTTAGAAATGCACAGTGCAATTCAACTTTAGAGCTGACACAGAGGAACAGCCGCACTGGCGTTGCGGGGCTGGGAGAGGGTTAATCAGGTACAAGTTTTAACTTTGAGTTGTAAAGATAACTAAGTAACTAGACTAAGGTTCTATGTTCTGTAGAGATTTATGTTAAAGGCTGGTTAGGCCTTAATCCAGCAGATCCTCATGTATTGCAATTTGTTTCCACACTGTATTTTTTGTTTCGAAATAGGTTTCAGAGTGAGCAGCTAATTACAAGTTTACATTAGAGCAACAATTGTAAATATGAGTCATCGTTCTCCCGTGGAACAGCCTTTACAATACAGAACATCTATTCTATATTTAAATTCCCGAAACGTCGGGAAGTGCGGAAGACTGTTGTGTTTATGTGTATGTGTGTCACTGTGTATGTTTTGACGTGAAGATCCCTACAATCTTCAAGACATCGTAGTCTTCCGCTAACCTTAAGGTGAGTGAGGCCCAAAAGTCAGAATTGATTAAGAACATCTATTGTCTTTCTTTTACACTGAATCTGTCAACATCTAGCACTTGGTTATTATTTTTAATCCGAATGAAATGAAATGATATTTATTTGCCGTTAGACATATACATGTATTGACAAAGTCACTATTGTAGCTTAACAGCCAAAGTCAAAAGAAAGATATAATTATTTAAAAAAAATAATATATACAATACAGTATCGAATTCAGAATAACACAGTTGTCTACCATATACTGTATGTCATATTTTTTCTACCAACAAATTGTACAGAAGTTTTCAAAGAAATATGTTATATGTTTTGAGGATAGTGTACAAGTGCTTTTGCCAAGTGTTTGAAGGGTCCGATACATAATGTAAAAGGAAATTACACTTTAAGGCAGTGTAAACAATTCTATTTATGAGTAGAATATATACTATATATAGAACATACTATTTATCTCAATCTTGTCATTAGTTTCATCAAATTCACAAACAAATTAGAAAAATTGTCAAAAATGGGCTAGACCCTTAACACAAGTTTGACTTATACAATAGATTGTTCCTTTATGATAAAAGCATTCGACTCATCAATGATAGGATTTGTTAAAACTTGATTTATATATATATATATATATATATATAGAACATACTATTTATCTCAATCTTGTCATTAGTTTCATCAAATTCACAAACAAATTAGAAAAATTGTCGAAATAGACCCTTAACACAAGTTTGACTTATACAATAGATTGTTCCTTTATGATAAAAAGCGTTCGACTCATCAATGATAGGATTTGTTAAAACTTGATTTATTAAGGCTTGATTTCATAATTATTGGCTTGAATGAAAATCAAGTTATCAAAAATTCAAGCTATGTTGAGCTATAGAGATATGTCATATAGTTAAAATACAGTGTTAGGTCATTTCCTATTTTTTCCAATTTTTGATTCCGATGCCGATTTTAAGCAGCCATATGTGTTCTAAGTAGGTACTGTTGGGTCAATTCCAATACCAAATTATCAATTCTTGATTTGTTAATCGATTCTCGATACCTTGGAGCTTCAGAAGGAATCGGTATATCTGAATCGACTCTACCAGCTGATTCTCAATTGCAGGAAATTCGCTCTAGCTTACTACTCATGCATATTTCTACCTTCATTTGTTTCAATAATTCAAAATTGTACCATGTTAAAACCAATCTTAACCCAATCTAAGCTTTAATAATATTGAGGAGAGTTGTTATTGCTTTATATTTATAATGTTGGAATTATTAATTATTAATATAATATAACACTAAGAACACAAATAAAGACACATAAAATTTGCAGTTTACTCAACAAAACAAAATCCACTAGAATAAATATTACTACTTACTAGTCATTATAACTCTCGTCAATATAGAGCACACACACGTCACGAACTAGTCAAAACAACAACCTGTCACTTGTCGGGCTATCAAACAGAATGGACTTGTCAACTCTCTGGCTAGTTCGTTCCACTCATGCAGGAGAGTGAACTTGTCCACCCGAGCAGTGTCTGGCAGACAACTTTCAAACAAGCGGTATCAATTCAGAATATATTTCGATTCTTAGATTCTTGAATAAGCGATCGATTCCAGTTCTAAAACTGAATCTAGATTCTTTGTTTAATACTGATTCCCGATTCCAAAACCGATTTTCGATTCTTTCTTAATTATCGATTCCCGATCCTGATTTCTGTGATATTAGAATCCACTTTACTGACCGATTCCCGATAATGATTCCTTTCCCAAGGATTCCGTGGAATCCGAAATCGGAATCTACTCAACACTATACAAATAAAATAAGTTCAAAAAAAGAAGATAAAAAGAATCTGTTTGATAAATTATTAGGCAATGTTGCGCTTACCATGTATATTATGAGAACTTTTATGAGAAGACGAATCTGAAACAGATTTTTGTACAATACATTTTTTAGTCTGAAAATTGGATTATACTGAGCCCAAAGATTACTGGACCTGTTTAACAAAGCATTTCACCAACATATTCTAGTGTACTGTTTTGTGCCTAAACAAAATAACTTTGACCAAAAAGCCTAGAAAAGGTTTTGAGTTAATTGTAACTTTATTTATTAAATCATAATTCCAGACAAGTGTTTTCATAAATTTTATAAAACTTACTATAGCGCTCCATCTTCATCTGGTCTCGAGTCCCTACTCTAAGAGCAAATGGACTTCCTGAAATAAAATAACATCATGGAAATTTCAACCAAACAATAATCGGTAGAACTTATTCAGCTATTCACTTTAACAATACTCTAAAGGCCTATTAGTATTGCGATTTTGTTCGCTGATACTAGAGTAGCGGCGAGGGCTTGCCATGTGTGACATAATACTGTTGCTACTTGTTGCTACTGTATGTGTATTAGAACTATGTTATATGTATATTTTAAATTGTATTATTTATGAATATGCATATATAACGTATGAATATGTGTAACAAGAATGTTCATTTTGGATTAATATTGTAAACAACTATTTTGTACATATTTTTGAGAAAAAAAATGTATTCTTATTCTTATACTAGCTAGAGAGTAAAAATTCACACATGTTTATTTTTTTTTGTAGTCGCTAGTAGCCAAATTTGAAAGTCACTTGATTCACTCGGTGCGAGCAAGTCACAACCTATGGCAGGTGCATTAGCAGCTCTAGTACGCCAACAGTTTATTTTATAACTGATGGATTTTGTTTGAAAGTGGAATATATTATTTTGTTCTTGTTTGTCATTTATTTACCTTTACAATGAGTCAAATTTTGAATAGGTCAAGTGATAAGATTGTTGTTTTTCTAAATATTTATACAAGGCTTGAATGTTTGTGGGACATTAAGTCTGTTGATTATTTTAAAAGTGGCACCAAAAATAGACATTCAATAAATTGATATAATTAAGAATCGAACTAAATAAACTCATGTGACAGAATTTACTTTTTAGTTACAAAAATAATATTTCATAAATTTAACCTGTGTTAGCTAGATCAAGAGATTCTATTAATCCTGAGTCACACTTGGCTACTTAATAGCTGCTACTGGTTCGCTGCTAGTAAAATAGCTGCTACTAAAGTTGTCACACACAAAACATGGTAGTTGATACCTAGTATTTGGGATTGTGCTACTCAGTTTCATTTTGTTCTGTCTGTGCAAAAGCTGTAAATATCTCTGTTGGTATAAGGTGTAATGATTTAAACCGCTTGATATCGGGTGTGTAATAGACATTTGTGATGATTTGATCAAATATTTACAAAACAAAAGAAACATCTCTGAATTCATGAATGAATCGAAAGAAGAGATAGACTGGCCATTCACACTTATGAGAGAACTTTCAACAGAAGACCCCAAGTCTTACCAAAACATCATTCGATTATCTGTAGATAAATTTAATGAGTAACTTGAATTGGTAACTACTCTTATCAAGGAGAAAGATATTATATTATTTACATCAAGAAAGTTGGCCATTTCAGAGGAATATTTCCAAGTGAATTAAATTGATGAAATTGTATTCAAATCATCAAGAAATACTTTCAATGAGTCACTCCCATGTTCCGTAACACTGCACCTTTCTAAGATGTTATGTTCTATTTGGCGAGAGAAATGAATAGCTCTATTATCATAGACACTTCGCTAACAAGAGTAAAATAAATATATTTTCAAAATTTTAAAGTAAAATGTAACGTAGATATGGAAGAAGTATCACATAACTTAGGACTGAGTGAAATTTTTTTACCCTTGACAAGAGAGCCATTGAAGTAAACATATATTCTGTATTTTCCAGGTCGTCCGGTATGCAGAGATACATTGTAGACACTGTCTCCTATCTTCTGTATGGTGTGAGGGAGGGAGTGCTTGTCTTGAACTATGTCAACTATGATCTTGCCGAGACCCCCAGTCCCTCTAGCGTCAAGTGTGAAATCAAAGATACTCTCTGGTATTGCAGGAGTCTCCAAGCCCAAAAGCTGGAACAACACAAAAGTTTTGTAAAGTTATATTGCACAAGTCTTTACCAGTTTAGTCTTTAGTGGTTTCAACTGATGATTCTCTGAGTAATAGAAAATATAAAATACTAGCCACTTTTAAAAATCTTCCTCTAAAAACCGCTTTTTGACACATGTAATGGCTAAAGTTTATTTTTTATTCTCACAAAACAATAGTATATTTAATCTCTTGGTCCTTAGGTGACCCTTTTGATATGAGGTGCAGCCCTAGGAGTAAAAGATCATTAAAACAATGCTTTATTACCCCAGGCATAAAAGTGGAACTCACGAGTACATCATACATGTGTTAAAATCTGCTATTTTAGAGCAAAATGACAAAAGAGTTGTTTTGATGATCTTTTAATCCCTAAAGCTATGATCTTCTTCTGGAGATATTGGCAATTGATAGAAATGATTTTAAAACAGTATGGCCAATATAATTAATTTTTATTTTGAACAAGCTTTCAATAGCAAAGCTATCATCTTCAGGCTGTTACAAAATTACAAAAGTAAAATATTATTGTTTTGACAGGTAACTAAAATGGTTATGTTAAACATATATGATGGAAAAATTTAGAAGAGGTTGAAAAGAAATTAATTTGATATTTATAAAGTATATATATTAAGTTGATGTTCTTGATGTGATTAGATCCAGTAATTTTGAATTCATAATAGGGCCATCTTCATTATTAAGTAGTTTATTTTTATCAGAATTGTTGATGAAATATGATTCCCAGGCATTCAGGTGTTGTGGTTTGACGATTTGTTTTATTAATTTAAGATTATTTATGTTAAAAGAATGTCCTGTGGCTATGGTGTGTGCTGCAATTGCAGATTTTTCAGATCTTCCGTATTTTATGGGCCAAGTGTTCTTTGTATCTGGTATTAATTGATCTTTTAGTCTGTCCAATATATGTTTTCTCGCATTCATTGCAGCCAATTTCATAAATTCCAGACATATTAATTTTGGATGTTTTTTCTTTAGGGTTGCCTAATTTTGTTTTTAAAAGATTAATAGGTTTGAATGATATATTTTTAGAAGTTTTATTTTTGAAAATGTTTTTAATTCCGCTGGCAGACTTTGAATTATATGTCATACTAATCCATTTATTTTCTTGCTGATGTAAGGGGAGAAGTGTGGTTCTGTTCTTTTTTGTTTGTTTAAATTTGGCTTTTCTTAGCATATTATCTATAAGTTTTGTGTTGTATCCATTAAATGTCGCAACGTTTTTAATATATTTTAGTTCTTTAGCAAATCTATGTTCATTTAATGGTGTATTTAGAAGTCTGTAAATCAATGAGTGAAAAACTGCTCTTTTTTGGTGTGGTGGGTGGTTCGAATCTTGAGTGATGTATCTGTCTGTGTGGGTCTTTTTTCTGTAAATGTCAAATTCAATTTTATTGTTTGTTTTTAAGACCATGACATCTAAAAAGGGAAGTGAGCCATTGGATTCTATTTCTGTAGTAAAGTTGATTGTTGGGTATATGTTATTTATTTGATCAGTAAATTGTTTTATGTCTTGGTTTTGTCAAAAACTGCAAATATGTCGTCTACATATCTAACCCAAATCCTAGGGAAATAAGGCAAAGTTTCCTTTGCAAGTATTTCAAAATGGCTCATGAAAATATTAGCAACAAGACACGAAAGAGGGTTTCCCATTGCTGTACCATTTGTTTGTGAATAGAATTTATCTTTGAAAGCAAAAGTGTTTTGAGACATACATAGGTTTATTAAATTTAAATATTCGTTTATTTCATTTTTGGTCAAATTGTTTGAATGGAGCCAGTCTTTTATTAATTCAGATGTTACTTCTATTGGTACATTAGGATAAAGTCCTACCACATCAAAGGATACTAATTGTTCATTTTCTTCAACAGTTATGTCTTTTATTGTATTAATAAATTCGAATCTATTTTTAATGGAAAAAGATTGAAAAGGATTTAATTTTGACAACTTGTTCTGTAACCATTTTGCTAACAGATAAGTAGGTGAATTGATAGATGACACAATAGGTCTCATTTGATTTCCTGTTTTGTGAATTTTAGGTAAACAATACAGTTTAGGTAAAACCGGATTTGATATTGTTAGGGCCTTTTGGAGTTTTGAGTTAATCAAATTTGTACATTCTTTTAAAGTATTGTTTGTTGCTGTGATGTATTTATTCAATGGGTTTTTGGAGCACAATTGGTAAGGACCTTCGTTGATCATTGTGTTGACTCTATTGTAGTAATCGGGTTTGTCAAGTATAACAATTGAATTTCCTTTGTCTGCTTTTAAGTAAAAAACATTTTTATTTTGAAGAGATTTAAGTACTTGAAGGTGATTATTGTTGTTGTATGTAGTCCTTGAGGTTTGTGTAGTAAGTAAGTGATGAATTTCTGATCTTATTTCATTCTTGGTATTATGGTTTAAATATTGAATATTAGTTTCTATATCCATGATTAAAGATTCTACTTCATTTTATCATTTCCAAAATTGAAATTCAAACCTTTGTTTAAAATTTCTATTTCCTGTTCCGTGAGAATTTCCGTTGACAGGTTGTGCACTAAACATTGTTTGTTTAAAGGGTTGAGTGTTAAATTTGTGTTTCCTTGAGTTGATTTTCGGTGAATATTGCGGTTAAATTGTTAAATTTCTTGTCATGTTTCTCTTGTTTTATCTGACATTTATTTTTATGCTTTCAATTATGTTTAGATACTTTTCATTGAAATAGTCAAAATCAAAGGGTGAAAGAGACTTAGTAATTTTCAAAGTCTGAAAAATCTGCAATTGCAGCACACACCATAGCCACAGGACATTCTTTTAACATAAATAATCTTAAATTAATAAAACAAATCGTCAAACCACAACACCTGAATGCCTGGGAATCATATTTCATCAACAATTCTGATAAAAATAAACTACTTAATAATGAAGATGGCCCTATTATGAATTCAAAATTACTGGATCTAATCACATCAAGAACATCAACTTAATATATATACTTTATAAATATCAAATTAATTTCTTTTCAACCTCTTCTAAATTTTTCCATCACATATGTTTAACATAACCATTTTAGTTACCTGTCAAAACAATAATATTTTACTTTTTGTAATTTTGTAACAGCCTGAAGATGATAGCTTTGCTATTGAAAGCGTTTGTTCAAAATAAAAATTAATTATATTGGCCATACTGTTTTAAAATCATTTCCTAAAGCTATGGTTTCCTAGAAAGCGGTGACCGCTACTTTACGGTCCTAGTATGACGGTGAGTTTTGTTTTCAATGTTATTAGATGAGAGTGGTTTCCTGGAACACGGTGGACAAAAAGTAGCTGCACCACTGCTGGTCAGGTGAAAAGATTTTGTGATGTTAAAAAAGGATACTATTCTATTAAAAATAATTTTTCTATAACTTTGCTATAGACAGGCAAGAATGATATCTGTCAATAATTTGACACATCAGAAGTTGTGCCTTTTTTATGTATTGGTATAATTTTTGAAAGTTTAAGTGCCTTTGGAAAAACACCTTCTTCAAAAGATTTATTAATTAGGTGTGTTAAGACATGTTTTATTTCTTCTGAAAACCGTTGTAGTACACAGACAGGAAGTCTATTTTTCTTTTTTTTTTGGGAGATTTTTGATAATTTATTCAACCTCCTTAAAACTTACCGGGCTTAAAAACTATTAAAATAGATTAAAATAAAAAGAAGAATAAAAGAATGAACAACATGCCTGTGTCGGGTGTGCTTGCAATTTAAATGGAAACAAATGCAGTTTTCATGTTCTAAGATTGCAGGAAAGTGTGTTAAGAAAGGAATAGATAAGTTTGGTTCTTACTTTTACACCATTAGGATCGAAGACGAAGCAGGTGAAGGGGCCCCCCTGAATGAGCTCTCCCCCGTGCATGACGGCGATACTCCACTCCCCTGGCTCGTCGGGAGTGAAGGTGGCTGTGTACACGCCCCCTCGTTTCGCAACCGGGCAATCCAGCTCTCGTCCTGTCGGTGAACTGGCTATCACTTCAATATTGCCACTGCGTGCACCATTTGAGTTCACCTGAACAAAGTGTAAATAGTCAGTTGGACCAGTGATTAATTTTGTTAAATTCTTTTTATAGTGTTAATTCAACAATTTGCAACAATTTTGTTATTTAAAAAAAAATAGCAAAATTTGGCCATTGGCCACTGGGCCAGGACAAGCTACTCTGCCACTACTAGTCAAAGAGAGATGCCTCGTCCAGTTCTGAAAGAGAGTAGAGAGGTCCTCTGACCAAGCACTCCTTCACTCTTGCTTTGAAGGTCCTTAGGTCAAGATCACGTAATTCCTGAAGAAGTTTGTTGAAAATCTTCAAAGCAGAGTGAGGATAAGCCTTCTGTGTCAAACTAAGGCGGCAGCAAGGCACATCCAGCTTGCCAGCATGACGAGTCCCATGGGCCGTGCAGTTCACTCCTCTTCCTATGACTTCCAATATCTTTCTTGAGAGAAGTGAGGATGTTAAGGACATACTGGCTAACCACAGTCAGGATTTTTAACTCTACAAAGATGGGCCTGCAGTGCTCGAGATGATCAGAGCCTGTTATGATTCTAACTGCTCTTTTCTGCAGCAGCAAAATATCCTGAGTAGATGCTTAATTGCCCCAGACTACAATGCCATACATCAGGTGACTATGAAAAAGCCCATAGTAATTACCATCAGCAGCTATTCAATTGAAGGAGTTATTTAATTTGCCTGAAAAGAAATAAATTGTATAATACCAGTAAGCCTAAATGAATTGTGCTCATTTGACTGCAGTTGTCCTGTTTACTTCACAGTTCATTAGGTATTCATCCATTTTTCGTGTAACACACTTGTAGATGCCTAAATATAGAAAATTATACTGAAATCGTGCTATTTCACTGCTATATAACTGAAAATCATCGTTTTTAAGTGAATTGGCCTAAAAACCCATTTAGCCATATGAAAACTGGCCCGACCCGGTTTTGGCCCGTACTTTTCAGAGGCCCGATTATTCAATCGGGCTTTAAATTGACCTGACCCGACATTTTCGGGGACCCGCGGAACCCTACCTCCAACAAATAGTTTGGATTCAAAGAATTTTTCTATTAGGGACCAATGTGACTCACAAGAACTTCAACGATGGATCCCACTGCACAAGGTTCCATGCCGGTGTACGTGATACTTGATAGCTCAGGCATGGCTCGTATGTAGAAAGGACATCCTTTCACCATCTCTCCTTCATTATAAACTGTGATCTGGAAACATAAACAAACAGTTGTGTTACAAGATATTCAACTTTTGATTCTTACTATGTCATAGTTACGGTATTCGTAAATTTTCACCCTTAGTGTTTAAGAGTGAAAAATTTGAGTGGAAAAAACTCAACTAAAGTTAAACTTCTGAACGTTTGGGAATCAAAAGTCTTTTTTAATCTTGCAAAAACTGGGTATGTGTATTACACTAGAATACCGCTAATCTGAACTCTGTTAATCCAAAAATCCGCCTAATCCAAACACTGTTAGGGGAAGTTTATAAAATTTTCAAGTAGGTGAAATAAATAAAACTATTTTTCAAAGTGTTGTCATGCCGTATGTGTTTAATAACGAACCAGCACTCACAAACACACACTATACACGCAGGTATGACCTCAAACAATAGCTTTCAACAAAACACAACCACTCGGTGGGGTAGCAAGTGACACACTGAAGGTGCAAACGGTGAGTCATCGTTGGTTTTAGAATGGATGACCGCACTGTAAAGGCCTGGGCGGAGGTTGGGGTGAAAAGGTCGGTGTTCTATTGTTACGCACATAGGCCCTACTGCTACAGCCATCTGTGTACTGCCCGTCATATCTGCGTTTTTAATTCGCACTGTTTATTATTGCAGAGTACTACATGACGTACACACAAAATTTCTTACATTTAAATATAAAGTATTAGTCGCTCAAAGTCAATATATGACCTTATAAGGTCAATATATATATATATATAAAAGGAACCAATACATGCTGAAAATCCACTTAATCCAAGTTTTCGCTAATAAACAGGGTCCAGTCCCAATTAGTTCGGATTAGCGGGACTCTAGTGTATTTAGAAAATATGCCTTTATCTGGGGGGTCTGGAGTATAAGAATGAGAATTTCTTTATTTTCTTAAATATTTAGTTTACAATTTATTTTTGAAATAAAAAAACATATTTTTTACACTTTATCATTAGGACATAAAAGTAAGAGTGATATCACTAATGCTACTAAATAAACCAAATCTCAGCCCTCTAAGTAACAAAATAGAACGAAAAACAAACTGTCTTGCTGAATCTTAAAGGTTGAAGCACACCTAGCAGCCATGACCGCGCCCCGCCGCGCAGAAGCGCGGCAACAGGGACTGCCGTTTTGTCCTAGGGGTCGCACATCTAGAAACTCAACGGAAGCGGCGTGTAGGCCTTCAACTGTGGTGGGGGTAGCACTCCCGACAGTCACCACAGAGTAGTGCCTAGACAAACCTCCTGTTTCTGTTTGTGACTCTCACATCGTCATGTCAGATACGGAGGAAGAAATCTTTTTGTTTAGCTTGTTGCAAGCCGAACAAGAAGAAAGAGTTCAGAAGCGCTTTTGGGTGCACAATATTAACCTGAAACGTCCTGAACTTGGTGAATTTCACCATTTGTTTGAAGACTTGCTGGCAGACGACACCAAGTTTTTTTAATTATTTTCGGATGTCCCCAGAAAAGTTTCATGAATTGAAATCGCTCATTCATTCCGATGTAGGTGAGTGTTGCAATTATGACCAGATGCACAAAGCCTGTACAGATATACACAAGACCTTGACTGGACTGAAAGTAAACAAAGAACACCTAGTCGAGAGCCGAGAACACTCAAAGTATCATGGAAGCGCCCGAAGAAGGGACGCGGTCGGAAATTTCTTCCGCTACTCGTCGCACACCTGGCAACTCGCCGGAGGCGAGTGGAAAAACCTCCACTCCAAATTCCCTCTGCCGGATTCGAAATGCGGTGGTGTTGCTTCGGCGCGGCGCGGTCGTAGTTGCTAGGTGTGCACCGGCCCATTTGATTCAATGGTTTGAATTTGGGAGCTCCAAACATCCACACACCGCGGTTGCAGTTGCCACGGCGGGGCGCGGTCGTGGCTGCTAGGTGTGCTTCAACCTTAAATGTCTTTCCAAGCTCTCTTAAATGTCCCCCCCCTCCGGACCAAGGTACCCAAGTAAATAAATAAATAAATAAAGGTCTCTTTTCATCCAAAGCAAAATGTAAATAATAAATATGACGTTAATGAAAGCATAAGCAGTACAAGTTTTGTATGTATGAAATAAACAGTTGTTTCTGACCTCATGCATACCAACTTGAAGAGGGATGAAAGTGCCCTTTCCACTGCGAGAGTCAAAGGATAGTTGACAGTGAACCTTTTGCTGTTCTGGACCAATTATTTCTACTTTGATGTTTCGGTGGTCTACATCCTCTTCAAGCCACTCTATTTTAAAAAAAGTCTGTAACAAACAAAATGTTAAAGCATATACTTTGCTTTAGACAACAACTAGTCAAAATTACCTTATTTAATTGACAAATACCTAATATCTGTATTTTAATTACGCTAAGGAACTCTCATCTTGTAGTTCTTGTAGCATACTTCTGCCTACTACAGTCAACTCTCGTAATCGTATTAATCGGATTAACCGCGAGACCAAAGGGAGAAAAGAACAATGCCGCCATCCCTCACAAAACAGACTATAATATATTCATATACAATAGATAACAATAACAGCATAATCACTTACAATACTCAGTCGCCATCTTGTAGCCCCTTTCTAGTTGCTGTGGTAACCAAGTCACGTGACCTGTTAAGATTTCGATGCTAGCGCTCCTGATCACTTAGTAGCTAATTAAAACCGTGGAACCAAGGCTACCACGCGCATCCGGCCGCACGGTGCTAAAATACATGAGAACTAATGACTAGATTCCACATGCACTGTTTACTGGAATCTGTTATCCTCATTTTTAGTTGTTTACATCTTTATATTCCTTATTGTACAATAATTTTGAGTTTTGCCGATTAACGCAATTTTGCTTATCCGGGAAGCTTCAACCCTACTTTATTGCGGTTAATAGGAGTTGACTGTACCTATACTTGCAGGGCGGGCGCCACGCCCTAGCAAAGTTTTCAATTGCCCCCACAAACTCCTCCAACTTTCAGATCTTAGATAAACCACAAAGACACCATATTCGATCAATGTTTTTTTCAATTTGTTATAATTATAAAGTCCTAAGTAATATTTTAATTAACTACACCACAGTGCCGTTAATCCGAGCCCCGTTAATCCGAATTTCCAGTTAATCCAAACTGGCAATTGGGTTGTAAACAGTTTGAATACAAACACAGTACAGATAGTAACACGTTAAATTGTCAAAGAAGCAATGGCGGTGGTTGGAGGGAGGTGAGGGAGGTGTTGTCATGCACAGTAAGCGACACAGACGCAACTACGACGTCGCACAGCGTCCTGAAAACCCGACCTTTAACCAGCGCCATGATGCTTTTTCTTTCACTAAACTAGAGATGACCATTAGCTCATCGGAAATTTTGTTTGCATCAACATCACGACTTTCTCCAACCGTTAAAACTGTTAGAAGTTTTTACACATTTGAATCAGGTCATTTTTAGACAAGGATTTTATACTAAACACATCATACAGAAACTCAAAATTAGAACTGTGCGTTTTAATTTTTTGGAAACTTTCAAGTGATGTTACAGTGTTAAAAATAGGAGTTTACTTTAAAGTCTGTTTTGGATCTAATGGTTCATCGGTTTCATGTGGAAGTGTTTTTTAACCGCCGGATGCGGCTAACTGGAAAATAGTAGCAGAATCTGGCACCCCTCCCCCCTCATCCACCAGCAGCAGTTACTACAGTCAGCTGATTTCAGTCTGTCTTTGTCGCGCTGACTGGTTTGTGGGGTAGGCAGATACTACTACTAGCGTAGCCAACCTCTAGAACAGTGGCTGCTACGCACTACATTGAGCCAACCTGCGTTACGTATAGTGACGAAGTGTTTTTAATAATCATTTTAATGTCAATATTTATATGTCAGGAGGGCGCTTTATTTTAAAAGGTTATTTTTAAAAGGGTTTTTCTTTTTTTGGCGCCCCCCTAGGCTCGGCGCCCTGTGCAAATGCACGGTTTGCACCTATGGTAGCGCCGGCCTGTATACTTGCATACAAAATATTTATCGGTCCAACCTCCTCTTACTTTAAATGAAGAACAATATTGTGCAAAGTTCCTATTATTTAGATTGCGAAAGGAAGTCGTTAGAATGACATAGTAAAAGTAAGTAGGAATAATAGATTGAGTGGGCATGAGTGGTTTTTAATATTTGATTTTTGTTTTTATTTTATTTTCATATACTATGTACAAACATTGACAAAGCGCTAAAACGCTATATACATTCAGGAGATCAGGCTCACCTGGATAAAGTAGAAACACAAGAGAACACAGACTTGAACAATCTGAACAATTTGAAGAATTGACAGTCAGGATTGATAGCATATTTCCTAAAACTAAATATATTCAGAGATTATTACCAATTGCGAAGATTATTATCAACGCTAATTAATAATCAAAAGTAACTAGACCTAATTTATATATGTGTAAGGTGATTGTGAGAACTAACTTGTGTATTTATTCTAGTTGTATGACTATCGCAGCCAGCTGCTACAGTTAGGGAGGGGGCTGTGCGAGGTGTTATCCACTGAAAGTGCGCAGCGTACGCCATCACACCCAGGTGTTCCACATTGGAGTCTGCCATATCTTTGGCACGAAGTATCGGCTCTACACCCAACTTGCGGCCACCGTTGATTCCTGCAACAATAGTTGTGGTGTGAGTGAGGTCTCTGTTTCCACTTAACCGCTGAGTATGTTATGTTTGCTGTCTGTCCGTCTGTTGTTACAAACCTTTAGGTGCATTAATTGACCAAATTACTTCAAACTTGGTATAAATGTATTTTGCACCAAGGCCAAACAACGTTTGGGACTATAGGTAAAGCAGGCCACACTTGGTCGAGCAAAGTGCCCAGCCCAGCATACCACCTAGCATAGCTGTGTGCCTAGCTGCACGCCCAGCATGCTGGCTGTTGTCCACACACTGTCGATCCTGTGACCTAGCATGCTGGGTGCTTTGTCAGTTGAGCAATGAATTGCGATGTGAGTGCTGCTATTTGTGCTGCTGGTCTTCTATAATTTTGTAAAATTAAAATTGAAAAAAATAAAGCTAATACACTCCTTAGCTTATTTGGAAGGTTATAAGTTAACAGTTAGAAGTTAAATGTTTTAAAAAGTAACAGATTAAAATTAAAAGCTAATAAAAAGTTAACGGTTAATTGTTAATTTTTTTAATCGTTATTCCCAACTCTGCTATTGACCATCATCAATACAGGCAATCATTGATAACTTCAAGGTTAAAAACTTGATGTATTATCACAATTTGAAATGGTTGCCAAAAACATACATGTAAAAAATTTAGTTAATATGAGAAATTAGCTGCTGAGTTTTTTTCCCCCGGTGTTCCTGTGACACAAAGGATAATTTGGCTACAGCTTATTTCTTCCTTAAGAAGGAGATTGATTTCTTTGTTTGAAATTTGTTGTTGGTGATGGTACAATTTCTAAGGTTGAAATCGTTATTAAGGACATTTTCCATCGCTTTTGAGTAAACAAAAAGAACACAACGTTTTAAGAGGTGGAATCTAATCCTGTCTTCAGGTGAAAAGTAATCTAAAATATAACACAAAACATAAGGAAACTAGCTAGCCTAAAAAGTTAACTACTGTTGTCAAACAAAAACAAGTTAAAAAAAGAAAGAAAAAACGTCATTTGGTGGTGGGTGACTGGTCAGCTTATGCTGGTTACTTTTAGGCTGGCCCATTTTCTTTTTGACTTATCTTATGTTTTAGGTTACTTTTCACCTGAAGACGCTTCCAAATCTGTTATCTAATCCTGAAACATTGTGGTCCTGACGTTGTCCCGTCGTTTTTGTTCACTCAAATACTAAGGAAAACGTTCGTAATAATATTTCAACCTTAAAGCATTGGTTTCTTTTCTATGTGGTTTCATTGTTAGACTACCCACCATTATTTAGGTTAGACTCCCAGACTTGAGACTCAGAACTGTGTTGATAACGAGCTGGTGCACCAAGAGACGAGACCAAGTCACAAAGGACACTGCCGTCGTTCCAGTCTTTCTACAACATAAATACACCTTCAGATTGCTTTAAAATGAAATGCAATCCCTTTACTAATGAGGCAAAGTTGGGACTATCGAGTCCTATCTTCTAATTAACTTTAAAAAATAGAGGTTAAGCGATTGACACAGAAGCTTTATTTTTGTTACTCTCTACGCCAATGGAATTTTGAATTAGTTACTTAACCTAGGGGCTTTCTATCAGGGCTTGATGATCGTTTTCATACTTATTTTCCTACAACGGAAAATTCAACTGGTGTACCTTTTATCTCTTCTCATTTTAAACAAAGGTGTGGAATTGCTAAAATGTATCTACTAGAAGTTTTGCTTTACGATATAGAAAAAATAATAAAGTATTGAAATACATAAACAAATAACATTAAATAATACAATTTTCTCTAAGCGGCACTTTATCAAATCACTGCAAAATCTTAGATTTTGTTTGGAATTGTTAAGAAACAATTTACACTTTACAACAGGGTGGACAAAAAGTTAATTACCAACGAGGTAATATAGGTAACTATGGGTAGTAAAAGGACTTACACTGAGGTAAAGTATACAATTTTCTTTTTTAGTTATTCCTCATTGGAAATCATCAGGGAGACTTAGACCAAACCTTGAGACAAGTTATTATGATAAACCATTACAATAATATCATAACCAAGGGCTGAACAGAAAATCCTTCGAGAAATTTATTGGTTCACTGCAAGATCTAAACTTGTGTTGGGAATTGTTAAAAAACAATTTTACAATTCCTGTGCTAGCCCAAAGCCTGTAGATTCTTGAGTGATAAATTGCAGAGGACATTCCCTTCAGCCATGTCAGCTCTTAAGTGCCAAACTGTGCGACTGCTAAGTCTTTTTTTGTCATTTTAAATATATAATAATATTGTGTTCACTTCATGCTAGTAAAAATAAAAATC
The DNA here is from genome assembly GCA_018831715.1 of Matsumurasca onukii. NCBI lineage: Eukaryota > Metazoa > Arthropoda > Insecta > Hemiptera > Cicadellidae > Matsumurasca > Matsumurasca onukii. Next base: position 34,959,856 of record CM032059.1, on the reverse strand, counting down.
AACTAAAAAAGGGAACCCTACAGGCATTAGTAAGAGGCCTAGGCTTGAGTCGTAAGAACAGCATTTAAATTTCCTTACTGTGAAATTGGAGATGTGTTTGTCTTGCAGTTGAGAGTTGACCCAGCGTAAAGTAGCTCGGAAACCAGGACTGTTTTCCTTCATGAAGTAGGAGAGGTAAGTCATGCCTGAGAGCTCATCCAGCCAAGGGGAGGCCAAGTACTCGGGCTCCAGAACCATGGGGACTCCAAACTGAGCTCGAGCAAGCTCCATGGCTGTGCGGCAATTCCTCACACTGGGGACAAACACAAGGCTGATTAATTCATCCTCATCATGTGGATGGATCCAGGTCCAAATTGGGAGGGAGAAGTCCTCATCCAAATCCAGTAGGAAGCCTGGGGGCTCACTCCCCTGTCAAACAGGGTGGCTCAGTGGTCCTAACTAAACAAATTTGAACAATTTCCCTTTCAAGAGAACATTTTTCAATACAATCCTGACCCATTAAACCATCCATTTTAACTACAAAAAATGTAGTACCGTGCAATTTGGTATAGCAGATTAGGTTTTGGTTTGTATTTGATATTTATCCACAGCTTTATAGATTGTTTAATTGCCTATGAAAACTATAATACTCCAATTTAGTGGTACCTTACAGTAGAAACTCGGCACTCCTATAGTCCCCAAATAGTCGAACAATCAAAATGTCAAACTATACAAGGTGAATTTTAAAAGTCCCCCCTCCCACCTTAACTGTTAAAAAGGAAAAATGTTGACAAATCCTTTGGGCAATGAATTTTTATAGGGTCCTAAAGTTGGTTTAAATGTACTTTGCGTTACCTCCCCCACCTTGCTACACAAATACAGAAAAACCAGGGGGAGGGCCCCTGAAATTTTTAAAATACAAACCCCCTGCCATTGTGGGACCTCAAATGACAAATAATTTTAACACAAATTCAACGACGACGCAAAGAAATATTTTTGATCTCAACTCATTTTCTTGTTATACCTATTTAAAGATTGTAAGTTGTTGTCAAGTTATAATTCCACATTTCCACGTACAATTATTTTTACTGACAATCTGTTCAGTTTCTATTATATTAAACAGGAAAATATATTTTAGGTGAACTTTGTAATATTTACACTCCTGTGCAGTTAGGAGTCCAACTGCTTTTATGAAACAGGGCCCTGGAAATTTTCTGGAATCCTTTTAGTTTGTCTTTACAAGCTAGAGCTATCTATGGTTATAGTTACTCTATGGCTAGAGCGTTCTTGTATTCAAATCACTATTACATAGCACTAAGCAGCTGGACTAGCTGTCATATGCCGTTCCCATAGCAACATAGAAACTGTTCCATATTAAACTGTAATTTAATTAACATGTGTTTTCTTAGACAATGAGTTTAGTTTGTAAACAGACATTAACTAACTTGTTATATTACTTTAAATAAAGTATTTTCCTTTCTTAATTAAATATCATTTCTCTGGAGATTTAGTACATGGAGCAGTCTCACTTAAATCAAAACTAAACTCAAACTAAACTCTGTAAACAAACATTAACTAACATGTTAATTAAATTACAGTATAATGTGGGACAAAAACAAACAGTTGTTTTATTGTTAGTTTTTTAAATAAGCAGTTTCTTTGAATTAAAATAGAACATTTACCTTATAAAAAGGTTTTACATATAAAACATCTATTAAAATTACGTCTAGTAAAAATTATATAACAAAGTATTTTTGATTTATTTTGTCATTTTGCCGTACATATGATGAAAAGTGTTGTTTACAACTTTGACTGAAATTTTCTTTTTTTGAGGCTGCAAATTTTGCCTACCTCCCTCAGCCATCTGTCAGTCCCCCACTGATTATCTACACTGCTTCTAATGGTCCATGGAGCGCATCTCGGCTTGAGTCTGGGCGACTCGGGTGAACTTGGCATACGTCACTCAAAACTTTGTGAGCTAATAGAATACCGCATTCAACTTGAGATTCTATCTGTTTGCACAACTTATTCTACTTGTACCATTGTATTATTAATGTATAAATATTGTTTAAAATCAATTCAATGGGTTGACCATTTCTTGAATGATTGATGTCTTCTGGGGATTTGTTTGTTGAAATGCTTATTCAATGTTTTTAAAATATGCGTACAACTAACATTTTTGTTTTATTTTATCATTTGTATGCAAAAACCTCAGTGTGTTTTAGTATTGTGTAAGTTGAAAACTTGCTTGAAGTTCACTTGCAAGTAACAATAAAGAAATGGATGCAGTAAATACATTTTTGATATTATATTGAAGCTATTTTATTTTACTAACGTAAGTTAGTTCAAGTTTATAGGTTTGTTGTTTTCTTGACCCTTTAACTTTTGTGCCAGTACCAATTACTTCCACCCAAAAATCTATTAGTGCATTGATTTCAAAACAGATAATTTAGCGAGCTCCTTGAATACCAATAGCAAGAAATTAAGTAATTCAAAGGGCCATTGTTTTCACTTATAATCAAAATTTTGACAGGTTTTTTAAAGTATTCTTTGAATTGTTCTTATAACAGTCAAATGTAACAATAACATTTTTATATCAATGCATTCTACTGAACCTGAAAGTACGATAATGTTTTGTCGATAGTTGAACCATATAATTATACAATATTACTGCATATATTGATTAATGCACCCCGGTGAAGATACACACTAAACAGGAAATGTATATATCTGCTCTGACCTCCTTGACCTCAGTTCGTCTTGTCTTTAGACGTGTCGGGTGATGATCATCTTGGGACTCTGTACATGTGTTCCATAACCAACAGGCTACGTGTTCATTTTATGATTGAGTTTCGAGTGTTAGTGTGTTGTTTGTTATAGGGTGTTTGTGTTAAGTATGCGGTAACTTTTAATTATTTTATGCAATATTCATGGTATATTTACTATTTTACCACTAATGGCAATAAAAGTGGCTGACAAGTAGTAAAACTAATTTAGAAGTATATAATGATTATATGAACGCGGACATATAAAATATATAGGATAACGCACGGTGCCCTTTCTATCTTCCTTTATGTTAAGGCTAAGGCCACACTTGGCGCTTACAACGCGGCGTTGAAAACGCCAGCGTTGGCTAGTCGCAAAATAGCATGTAGTCTTACGGAGCCGGCCACACTGGGCGCCGGCGTTGGCGCGCGTTTTCAGCGCTGCATGTAGCGCTTTCTCGGCGTGACGCTGAAAGCGTCGAAAGCGCTCGCCATGTTATGATATGGGGCCGGCCACACTCGGCGTTCAATTCGCTACTTGTCTACCCCCACTCCGCTTGTTACCTCAGTTATCACTCTGTTCGGTGCGGTTTTTTTTCAATACATCAGTGAGTTTGAAACCGAACAATTTATCAATGAAATTAGTGTTCGTCCCCCTATTTCTTTTGGAATATAAAATTGAAAACTATAGTAACCACGATGTGAAATCCAAGCTGTGGATAGAAGTTGCCTCAACCATGTCAACCACCTCAACCAAGTTGCCTCTGATTGAAAAAGAAACGTAAAAGAATGTTTGGAGTCCTTCTTTTACGTTTCTTTTAAATTTAATCGTACAGCTAGCGCAAGTAGCAAATCTTCTGTACTCATCGAAGAGATCTTTGCACCTGATGGGCGTTTTGAGCGCCAAGTCTGGCCAGTGTTGATTTCAGTCTGGCGACTTTTCAGCGCTCGCGTTTTCAACACCGCGTTGGAAGCGCCAAGTGTGGCCTTAGCCTAACAGAGCGAAGATCATCTTTGTTCCTTGTGATCAGTCTCGTTGTCCCGTGTGTATTCCCTACCTTGTTGCTAGTCCATAGACTGTGTTAGCCTACATGCAAATTTCAACGTCTATTTTTAGAAGTATCTTCCCATAGATCTAATAATACAAGTGTACTGAGGGTATCCTTTTAGAGACACTCAGAAACCTTCAAAACTCACATACTTGCATTCAATTTGACAACATTTTCCTGGGAAGGGCCCCCGACCGCTTGGTTGGTTGGTAGGTTGCACCCCAAAGCCAACTTTTGAGTGGGTTGTCCCCAGTGATGACCGATCAAAAGTTGCACGCCACTGTCATAGGACGGAAAAAGGTCACTTTCGGTACTAATAGTGAAATATACTATTAAAATCTCTCTTTGTCGGTCCTTTTTTAATTATCAAGTCACCACCACAAAAGGGTGGTGACTTGATTCTATGTGCTGAAATTTTTTCTATGTAAAAATGTAATCATACATGTACAATGTTGAAGGAAATAAAGATTTTCTTATTCTTCTTATTCTTAAGGTGTCAAAACTATTGAGTGGCAAAATATGTATGTAGTTTCTACAATACCGCCTCCTTATAGTATCATTCTGCTAAACCTTAAGGATTTTCTGTCTACATGTATAATATCTTGGATATAATTATATACTGTATTAACAAATTAGAGTACACTCTAATCAAATCAACTTCTGTGTTAAACCTTTTTTAGATAACTTAAGGTTTGTTCTAAATAAGAATGAAGTATCCCAGTTACCTGTCGTTAGGGTCCAGGTGTTTCCAGTGAGGGAACAGTCCAGGCTCACAGTAGTCGAGCAAAGCACTCAGGAATATGCCAGAGTTCCAGTCTGTAGTGAAGTTGGTGACCCTGCATTCCGGCAGCACAGCCTGTCAATGGGAAAACAACAATTTGTAAAGGGGTTTATCAGGTTTGTGAGACTGTTTTAGAGCTTGAATTACTAAAAGGGTCTGGAATACTTCCCTGGAGAAGGGAGGAGAGATTCGAGAATTGTCTTCTGGAAAATTTCATTATTATTAGGATAGATAGTGGTGGGTTTTAAAGTATTTCAGGGGAAGCTGGATTTTGAACCTTATTTGAGTTACGAAAACAAGCACATGAACTGGAGAATTTAAATAGAAAATATTTTTCTTGATACTACAGAATTTGAAGTGTTTAGGAAATTAAGTATTGTTCTCTTAGATGTTGTATATGCATATTATTATAGTAAGTTGACTTTTTCTGAATCCTGATTAACAAATCAAAACAAATTGTGCATTCCATATATTTTATCTACTGTACTTAGATCTTTCCAAGGGTCAAGGTTACTCCTGAAAATATCAAGCCTACATCACTTGGAGCAGATTAATTAACTTTCAAAATAACTTTTCAGTAACTTATTTTTACATAAACATATATGTCAAAACAGTTCATTAGATTATTTATAAGAAAACGTCAGCAGTAGTGAGTGTTACTTTAAATTATGTTTGCCTCTGACGACTTGTCCAAAGTATAAACACTAAAACTAAAACAGGTACAAAAATAATTATGATTGTTAAAAACTTGTATTATGTAGGTACTAATTTCTAATTTGGAGAAAATTTGAAAAATAAAATGGTTTTGAAAATAAATTTAAACGGAAATGATCAAAATGCAGCAATTTGTGAAAATCAAAGTATTTCAAACCTAAAATGACAATAGTTCAGTGAGTATGAAGCAAAGATTGCATCATTGTGTGGAGTTGAAAAGCGAGACTCTCGAGTCTGAAGGACTGAACTGAAGGTAGTAATGTAAGCGACTTTCTCCCAACTCTTGACCTTTGATAATGTTAATACACGTAGATAGCTCATCATTGCTTATATCATGTTGTTTGCGCATTGAAACAAACAACAACATTTTAATTCTTAATTTAATTTTTTTAATAACACATTACTATTTTTTTCTTCTTAATACAGGGTCAGGTAAAAGTATGGAAACGCCTTTATAACTTTTTAGCCAGTTTTTTTCAGCATAACCGAACTTGGTACATTTTATTAGAGTAAACAAAAGTACCTTTTAATGCATACTTTGTCCCTATTTTCAAAGTTTGTTTGCATTAAAAAAACTGTTTAAAAAGTTATAAAGGCGTTTCCACACTTTCGTCTAATAAAAAGTTGTGTATAACTTAAAATCGATGCCATTTCTTACTGGGTTAAGATAGAGACTTCTAATTTTCAGAGTTCATCAATATTTTCTAAGACCTTCAAAATGAGGTGTCACTCAATGGGGTTTCCCTATGAAAATTATGAGGCTACCTCCCAATCCCCATTTTGAAAACTGGAGCAAAGTGTCAGTATGCATTAAAAGGTACTTTTGTTTACTCTATAATAAAATGTACCGAGTTCAGTTGCCCTGAAAAACTGGTTGAAAAGTTATAAAGGCGTTTCCAGACTTTTGCCTGACCCTGTATAATAAATGGAAGGACACATAATTAGTGACTGCAATGCTAATATGTGAAAACAAAAGTTTAAGTTAACATGCACACATTATCCCTCCAGGAACAGGGACAAGACAATAGCTTACCTTTAACCAAGCTAACATTAGCTTCCTTGGCGGAAACTTGGAGCGACCAATCTGATAACGAACGATGAGAGACCATATCAACCCCAATATCAGCTTCAAGTTCCCATTCACAATGTCTACATTCCCTACAAACAAAACAAACATTTATTTATTAGTACTTATATGTAAACGAACTAAACATTAACATCAAACATTCGGCATAGACTCTAAAGTTATAGCTTAACAGAAGAACCAAGAAGTGCATTTCTTCTACATAATCTCCCGCATACTAACTATTATTTTTAATCTAATGTTAAACTAAAGACACGATAATTGACAGCGCTTAAAACTATGAGCTCTAAAATCTTGAATTCCAGCTATTATCTACCTTGAAAAAAACTTATACCATTCGTTATATTATACAATATACCACATCAACCTATTAATTGGCTTTCGATAATTTCATTTAACTTTACATGTTTAAAACAAGTATTTATCTGGCTATTTTATAGTTTTACTTTTATCCACATATCCGCGCAGACACTTGAATATTTGAAATGAGACACCGACCAATGTACACATGGTAGCGTCCGACCGCGCGGTGCTACACGCGTCTGATATTCTGGAGGTGTAGGCCCTGTACACATGGTAGCGTCCGACCGCGCTGTTTAAGACGCGCGTCCGACGGGCGACGGCGCGGCGCAAAATACACGGGAGCTTATGACGGTGTTCACATGTACCCTTTACCGATTCTGGGCGCGCGTCCGACGGCGTTGAATGTTAGGAAAATTTTAGCTTTTAAATTGCAGTAATTTGACGATTGCATAACATGTTCAATGTTGACGCAACAAACAATTTATTTATTTTATGAACGCCACGACGGCTGCGCCAAAAACGCTCCTGTGTACATTTCTAGAATACCGGACGCGCGTCACTCCGCGCGGTCGGATGCTACCATGTGCATAATAGAAACTAAGGTGAATCTTGGGCGAATGGTGAGTGTGGCGAGAGGGAGTGTCGGAACCTTCCATCTACTCCCGTTGTTGAGTTATGAGCGGTTCATTGCACCGAACTTACTCCCTTCCCCCCATGACTCCCCCCAGGTGGGGCACCACCTTAGAAGGCCATAACATACGTTTTCATGTTCACCTAGGCGGCCTTAACAATAATCAAAAGTAAAACCAAAGACTAAACACGTTTCTGTTTATGTATCTGTTTATTATTTAATCAGTTGCAATGGATTTTATTTTTGGGGTATTCTATAAAAAGGGATTTCACGAGGCCCTCCCTCAGTAAAATTTGGAACTTATAGGCTTTGGAAACTCGAGTTCTTAAGCTTACCTTATTAGGCTATTGCTATTGGCATCAACTTTGTTAGCTACAATCTGGCATGTGGTGCGGCTAGTGTAACCGAGTAGCTAAATTACAGCCTCCTGCCTCTGCGGGTTCAGAGAGGTTCAAAAATAGCTTGAACCTAACTGCGGGCCACAAATTTCCTACCCTAACCTACCCCTTTAATTCAACCTTAATCCTAACCTTAGCCGAAAAGTCCATTGTGTGTGAGGCCGCTACAGTCCCTATATGGAGCCAGCGCGAGGCGGTCTGAACTCGTAGAGGGTGAGCAATAAGTCAGCCTTGAGCCGGCTACATTTGATTATCCAGGAACGTACAGGGAGTATATCCCAGCATTCATACGAGTCCAGCATGCAGTGGCTAATCCACGTAATGTAGCCGAAGCAAGTTGAAAATTGGGATAGAGACATAAGAACAATGTGTGAATGTGACATTGGCGAGGACTAAGTAGTAGATGAGTGAACAGGTGTGATCAACACGTAACAATGGCGTCATACTAGGCTAGGTCCGTGGCCTTCAAGTCATTCCCAGTCTTGACTGTACAGTGTAGAGTGTAGAGGCGTCGTCACGGCTCACGGCACTGACAGCAGTTCACTGCTGTTTCCGCAGGAAGTGTGTCTGTGTGTTAGTGTTACTGGGCTGCCACTTGACATTACTTCCATACTCGTCCTGACCAATCACAACTCGCAGACAAACATGGAAACAACTTTTACAATGGAACGTCTTTCCCGCCTTGTCCTAGAGAGCTCAGTAGACATCTTTCTAATTAGTAATATTCTCCAGTGACTGGGACTCGTGGCGTGGTCCTGTAATCTAGCTTCATGGAAGTCAGATTTTGAGGATGTAGGTCTCAAGCGGCTCAGATAGTCTCAGTGATCATCTGATGATACCCGCATCAACTCCCACCATTGTTTAGACATATCAGACCATCACCTGCGTGGTTCGGAAGTCAAGTTAAGCCGTTGGTCCTTGAATTTCCATTGGTCATTGGGCTATTAATTAATGATCCATGCTAAGGAAGAGTCGGCCTTAGTTTGTAACAAGACTACACCTCATAACTCATTGCTACCACTCATCACACTCATCCTTCACCACATATTTGCCTTAAGTACCCTCATGAGAGTGGTCGGCATCTCAAATAGTGATTTAGTGATAGTAGTCTAAATACATTTAAATGAGACATGTTTGGTATTTTCTTATTACTGTACGTAGTTTTTGTGTTGAGATAATTGAGATTTAGCATTGGCTATATTCGCAAAATTGCTGGAAGGGTGGCTGGCTCGTGGCTACATTAGAACTTTACATACACACTACGTTTTCGGTTTCACTCTCAGTTAACAAAATGGGACAGATAAACCATGTTATTTAAATGGGAGTTTGGACTGTAAAAGCAAAAATAAAGATAAAGTTGCGAGAACTCCTTGAACTGCCACCTATTTTCGTTCGAGATAGAAAATAGTTTATTTTTTCTATGATTTTTCAATAAAATGTGTGACGTTGCGTAAGATAATGGCATGACAATAGCTTTTATTCTATCTAAAAATACATTCACGCTTTCCATTCCTACAGTTTCAAACACTATTTGTAACGATGGCGTTTTTGAACCTCTATACAACTCTCTGCATCGTTACTGTTTATCACTCTCAATCACTAAATCATTATTTGAGATGCGCCACTCTCATGAGGGTATTTTAAGGCAAATATGTAATGAATGATGAGTGTGATGAGTGGTAGTAATGAGTGTAGTCTTGTTACAAACTAAGTCCGACTCTTCCAATTAGAATGGGTCATTAATTAATATCCCAATGACCAAAGTAAATACAACGACCAACGTGACTTCCGAACCACGCAGGTGATGGTCTGATATGTCTAAACGATGGTGGGAGTTGATGCGGGTATCATTAGATGATCACTGAGACTATCTGAGTCGCTTTAGACGTATATCATCCTCAAAACCTGACCTCCATGAAGCTGTATTACAGGATCACGCCACGAGTCCCAGTCAAATATCCCTCTAATAACTACATTGAGTTCTAGCGGTTAGCAACTAGTATATACACCTGGAGGCTGGAGGTCCCTGTTTACAACTGCAGCTATACAGGTGCAGGTAGGCTTCCCTGTGCTTGTGCGTGTGTGTACGATCAGCTGTGCAGAGGTCGAGGTGTGTGTGTGTGTGTGTGGAGACGAGGTGAGTAGGAGGGGCACAAGTGGGAGTCGCTCAGGGATCTCTCATTCAGCCTCCTAGAATGGTCCTGGCGCAGCCTACGTGGGAGGTTCAAATGCAAACTATACAACATTCCACTTATCTTAACTCTTAATACGTACAGAATGATCTGTAAAGTGTCTAGAGCTTTTTTTAACCAAAAATTGTGTTAAGGTAACTTAATCTTTGGTTTAACTGTTATGTTTGTGGGTCGTCTAGAACCAGGAGAGCGCGAAATATGGAATTTCGCAAAGAGTATTGGATTAATTGGTTAAAGAAAGCTGGATGAGTGATTCTTTCAGTCTCCAAGTCTTTGGGATCACCCATCAAACCTTGTGATAGACTTTTGTGGTCTTTGGGATCACCATAGGGAAAACGTGGATAGTACAAAAGTCATCGATACTTTGACTTGAGTGTGAGACAGAACATTTGCATCAACTCCCACCATCGTTTAGACATATCAGACCATCACCTGCGTGGTTCGGAAGTCACGTTAAGCCGTCGGTCCTTGTATTTCCATTGTCATTGGGCTATTAATTAATGACCCATTCTAAGGAAGAGTCGGCCTTAGTTTGTAACAAGACTACACCTCATAACTCATTACTACCACTCATCACACTCATCCTTCACCACATATTTGCCTTAAAATACCCTCATGACAGTGGTTGGAATCTCAAATAGTGATATAGTAATATTGATATTTGATACGGTTTGATGTCCACTTGCGACTTGTTCACTTGGTGGTTCATGGTGATGCTTACCGTGAGAATGTATCCGCAAAAGTGTACACATCGCATTTAGCATTACAGTCCATAACCTTTTTTGATAAAGCGATCTACATTGAATTTGTACTTTTTATTATAGTTGTTCATTATACTCCTCTCACTAAACCATTTTTACCTAGTTGCCCTCCATTATGTGCCCAAACACAAAATCTCAAAATTAGATGACTTAGCCTTTGTGATCCAACAGAGAAGTATAAAGTACTTGAACAAAGTATATGCTTGATGGAAGATTAGTCAAGATATTGCCCAGACAGGAGAGACCACCACTAGGAGAGACTCTAGTAATTTCACTGACTGTTGGAGTTAAATGAAATGAAAGAAACAAACCCTGAAGGGCATGAGACTGATTGGAATATTTCAAAAAATATATGTTAAAATTACCCAAAATAATCAAATGACAATTTTTTCTAAACACATTTTTGACACCATGTTCAACGACTTAAAGAAGACGTCCAAGTGACCATCCGGGGACCCATACAGGCAGAGTATCGTGAGCTTTGACATAGAGAAAGTGACAGCAGATATTCCAGCATGTGTTTGACATGATTGTGTCATTGTTTTCTTCGTTTCTCAAGTATTAATAGCTATAAGTATACATACACCTAAGTATCTCACTACAAATTGAAAAATGTTATACAATATCTTGAAAAACGTAATTTATTTCTTTTAATTTTGACTTTTTAACTTATTTAACGAAGGCAAGTTATGTGACACCCTATATGCTCGCCCTGAAATGACACATTGAACTGGATAGCAACATTGAATATAGTATAGACCTACGTTACGTCTACGTCACAACCTGTTCCTTGGCAAGCTTCCTTATTGGGAGCCTCGCCCAGCCCGCCGTAGCCACCGCAGAGGTGAAAGTGTTATACTCGACATCGTGTTTACAAGAGCGTTGACCGAATAAGCAACAGCATGATATCTAATCCAAATTGTAAAGGATCCGGGGACACATTTTTAACTACTTTTTTCTTAAAAAGAATTACATTAAATGTCAGAATTGCGTTCTTTTCATGGTAAAATATTCAAAATTTGCAAGGGAAGAGCCCTTAGATCCCTCTTTGTGACTCAGGAAGGAGGCCCCAAGACCTCCCGGTTAGATTTTAGCTAAGACCCCACTACAAAAATTAGCCTCTGGTGGTACTCAAAAGACTCAAGTCAGTGTGTAGCTTCCGTGAACAGGACTTTGAAATAGAATATTTAACTATTGAAGAACAGTAAACATAACCTTATACGACGGATTAGTATTTACAGTATTCATACAAGTCAACTTCTCTGCGAACAACATTTACGAAAGAATTCAATTCCTAAAATAGTTTAAAGGTAAAGGTAAAGTTTCTCTTGTTTAACGATGTGAAGTTAGGACTACAAGTCCTCTCTACCACTCAACCTCGACCTTTACCTAGCGTCACACCGTATAGTCACGTTACAAATTGTAAGTGGTGACTGCGGGGATCGAACCCGCGCCACCGGAGTGATGAGCTCCGGAGTCGCGTGCGATACCATTCCGCCACGGATCCGCTAAATAGTTTAAGACGATGAATAAAAACCTATTCGTGTCTGAAACTTGAAGAACTTCCTGGGCTGAATTATGTTCTAAAAGAACATATCTAAATCGATGTTCACTAACTCTTGTGTACATTACGTCCTCAAGTTCTGGGTGCAAACTAGAAATGATTTACGATTAAATAAATAATAAACCGTTTCCAGTTAGAAATTTATTATAACTAACGATTTAAACCAACAAAAACTGGACACTCCGGCCGTTCCAAAGTGCATGAACTCCTTAACTATTAAACTAATCAGTACGAGTACTTCCACGAATAAATAAAGTATGTATTAAAATTTTCAAGTACACAAGTATAACAAATTGCCCAAAATGTATACAATTTTGTTAGTCAAGTTTTTTACTTATTTAACGAAGGAAAGTATGGACACTCTATATGCTCGCCCTGAAATGAAGTTAACAATTGACTTTTACAACCTTCTTGGAAATACATGGGTTATCTAAGTGTTTAGTTCAGAAGCTAGATATCTCCAAACGTTTAATAATAGTATTCAACAATGAATGTAGAATTGCCTATAGTTATGATAGACGAAAATATTCTCGAAGAAGTGCAAACAGATTTGATTTGTGCAAACAGTGGGTGTATTGAACAAGACTTAAAAATCACTAATAAACTATTTTGAATTTGAAAAAAAAACATTGGTGGCTCGTTTAAAATGATTACATTTTGTATGATTCTCTAAAAATTCAGGCTCAAGGGCTAATTTGTATATAGATTTTTGCGTATAACCCAACTGTCCGTCTGTGGAATGTATTATGTAGGCTGTAATGACGTACTGCAATAGTGAGAGTACTGAGTAGGACAAGGGACAGGAAACTCTGCACAGCACTGTACAATGTTACAACTGTGGCCTGCGGGTGTGGTGACTGTTGATGCGGTCACAACACAAAGCCTTCAATGCACAAATCACGGACACACAATTAAATGAAATGGAAAACTCTGGTGTTTTGAAATCTTATTTAGGTCAAAAGTTTCTGACCCAAAAACGGACTAATGGTTTTAGAATGATGTAACTAAAGTTCTAAAGGTAATGATTTATCAACAGCCAAAGGCGCGTAGTGTGTATAGGACAATAAATCGTGTAAATACCATACTATGTTTTAAATAAGGAAAATGAGAGTGCCGACGATGCCCCACAAGCGGGGCGAAATACGCATCCACTTTACTCTCAACTGTAGGATCTAGGCACAATACAAGGTAATTAATAATTTCAACTTGGTCATACACTGGAAGTTTTAAATAGAATTTGAAACTCCTGTCACAATTTCATACAAAGTTTGTTAGCGGTTAGACTTCGGTTAGTGAACATTGTTTCTAAAACAATTCTGAAAACAATTTCTGAAAAGAGGTTTCTAAGACAATGCTAACGGCAAGTATATCATGGCGACCACCCAAAGTTGGGAGTGCAGCCTCTCTGTATAAACAAACCAGGCCGACACGCAGCTATAGTAAGCGCACAAACTAGAGAAACTATAGAGTCCGTTAGTCTATGGTAAGCGCTAAAGCGCGTTCTGGCATGAGTGAATTGAATTTTTTGTTCAGTTTGTTACTCTAGTTCGCTCCACTCACAGCCTCGCTACGGCCTCAGTTTTATGTTCTAATACGACGAGTGTTACGAGGCTGTTCGCTACGCTCAAGACTCGCACTTTTACTGAAAGTTATACTACATATCATGAAAGGAAAACAAATTTTAAATATCAACAAAACCGGACTACTCATTTCGTTGTTATATCGAAAAATCACTTTTTTGGCCGCCATTTTGAAACGACTCAATGGATTTTCATAATTTTTGGTATATTAATGTATAATAACAAAATACATATTTATTTCAAATTTTCTCAAAATCTAACGCAATTTGCTGTTTTTAGATAATTAAACCCCTTATTTTGGTCAAAAGTCCCTGCCAAAAGAGGGGTTCCGTTCCGATTTTGCTGCTGATTAACGCGATCGGTCGAGATATTTACAAAAGGAACATTAATACCAAATTTAGTGAAGATTGGAGAAAAAATTCTACCTGTAGAGATGATATACATGTACTGTATATTAAATTATTAATACATACAAACTGTCATTCGCCTTGTCCTATAGAAACAAGTCAAACAATACAGATTGTTGAAAAGTGAACTATTCTGTTATATATTTTGTACCGTAAAAAATACACATATTTATACTCCTTCCCCCAAATCTAATTATTTCCAACGCTAAAGCCAAAAGTTAACACATACTAAACCTAGAACGGTGCAGGTAAATGTGTTTTCTGGGGTACAGTAGTATATAAATTAGTTTTTAAAGTTGTAAACAAAAAACAATTATTTTAGTACACGTATATATTAGATAATATAGAAGGTTAACACATGTTTGACCATAATACCACGGTTTACGATCAAAAAGGATTTATTTGTTTATGTTTTACATGAGGTTACTCCACATTATGTTGACAATTTGAAAAGATTTTGATTTATAGTTCTAAAGAGAAGATCTTAAATACATAGTTATCCACGTTGAGATTTGCTATTGGTTTCACGTCGGCAAGGAGTTTGTTGACTGTTCGGACTTTGTGCTATTCTAAAACACTTGTTATGTAATTTGAAAATGTTTGGAAGATTGAAGGATCAATGCCACTGACTTCATTTTGTGGACTTCTTACCCTACAAGTTGGAGTCGCCGTTCTAGCAGCAGTGTTTTTTGCACTTGCGGGAGCTATTTTGGCTGCTAATGTCTTCGACTACTATAACGCCTACGGAGGTTGGCCTCTAAATTTGATTCTCTTGATAATATTTGTGGTAGGTCTAATTTTAGCTGGAATCATCATGTTCTCATCTTCTTATTCAGAAAGCAGGACAATGGCTTTATCTGCGATGATACTGGTAATAATTTTACTTTGCTACTGGCTTGTATTGAGCTGTTTTTCGTTTGCAAGCGACCCGGATCATTTGAACAATATTTGCATACACTCTCGTTGTCCAGAATCATTTTGGCTAGCCAATTTGGGCTACAGAAATAACAGTACTTATAATAAAGAGACAGTTGAGGAGGATGTGTACTATGATGATCCTGAGGACGAAGACGACGATGATAGTCAAGATAAAGACGAGAGCAGCGTTGTTCATAATTTTGCCTTTGTTGGTGCAATCATATTGTTCATCATCAACTTATTGTTTTTGCTTTTCACTATATTTACTATGTGGAGCTGGGCTTCCGAGCTGGATTGGGCAGACTACTACATTGAAGATGAGCCTGTGGTTGTGATCGATGATTATTAATAATTCATTTGAGTTTTTAATGAACTTGCACAGCGTTGATGTTATTACACGTTAAGCATGGTACTCCAGACCATTCATGCAGATAAATAAAAAGCATTGAACAAAATAATTGTATGTATGCCTTGTAGATATAATTATTACTGTATATGTAAATCTTTACTGAGCTTAGAACAGGTGTGAGGTGTCCAATTAATAGGTGAAATTTCGGAAATAAGTTGTAGGCTTAAAGGTGAAAATAATGTAAGGTAAAGTTGGTTTAACGAGGCGAAGTTAGATGCGGATCAAATGTATAATAACTTTTTCCCTAAAACCAGCTTTGGTTACACTAACCACAGTTTTGTTTATTTTGCAAATCAAATTTGATCTATTAAAAAAAGTTATGTTTGGTATTATAAAAGCGCTTAATGGTTTTCTATCTTCGGTAAGACTTGTACCTTATACAGAACCACAAACATTATCATATTTTCCCGTTTTGAAATGGAAGTTTAACTTTAAAGGTTTTAGTTCGAATAGTGGAAAGCCCGTGTGGTGTACGAAATATAATTATTATGAATCAGATTATTTCGAAGATTTAATTTCCAGTCTTGAGTCCGTCCATTCAACGTACCAAACATTCGTTGGGAAACAACTGCTTACACGAGAATAATAATGTAAAATTAATATTTGACCTTGTTTACAATATTTTCTCTTGTAATTCAGTTATTCCTCCACGGATTCTCAATATTTTTGTGTCGATAAATTGGCAATTACATTTTCTGAAATTGGGTAACTTGACTATCTACAGCCTACACAGCTCAATCGAAGCTTACAAAACTATCCACAAAAAAGGTCAAGATTTCAAACACATTTCGTTATTACGCTAGTATTTTTTCCTGCTAGGGGTTTTCCTGACGTAGAAAATAATGCTGAGTTTCAAGAACGCAAAAATTATGGCTATATATGTAACGTGAAACCAATAGGCTTTGACAATTGAACACAGGACGATTAGATTACATGTTCATAGACGGCAGGGAGTCTCGTGACGGTGATGGTGACGCGGAGGTGAAAGTGCATGAAGGTGGAGGTGGTCGTGGTTGAGAGGGGGACATTACATCAACGAATTGCAGTTTCTTAGCGGTTTGCTTCAGGCTAAATAATTAGTGTGATATATACATTTAAAACCAAATAGTGTAGTAACTATACAGTGTAAAACAGCCGACCCGTAGTTACAAGCGATACCTTTAATAGCGATAAACTACCTTTAATAAGCGATACCCTTGAATAAGATAATTAGGGTAAAAAGCCCAAAGAACCCAAACCTAAAGTTGAAAGAACTTCTTTCTGCAAGTCTGTTACGTTAAAAGACAGTTGTAATGTTTTCACAAAAGATTAGCGAACAGATGACGATTAAATTGTGTACACTGGTCATAAGTGCTTCACGCCGAGTTTCTTAGGCTACTTTACACCGTGGTTCGAAAGTCACGTTAAGCAATTCCGCAATTGGTCCATTCCATCGTCGATCCTCCGTTATTTATTGATCCAATCAGGGGAACATCCGACCCTAGTATTTTACAAGACTACACCTCATAATCCACAACACTCATCACACTCACCATTCACCTTAAAATACTCGTACCCTCAAAGATTGGTCGGTGTCTCAAACCAAAGTATAATATCCGTGTGCCATTCAATATTAAAACGTTGCGAGCTCAAAGTGAGACTATATATTTGCCAAACTCAATTCGTCAAAAATATTGAGAGTGGCTCGAGCATAGGTAAAAAAACCAAACTTAATAATTTTGAACAGTGAATGTTAAAATGCATTCTTTCATAAAAGTCTTAAAATACTCGTACATAAAGTTATCTGAAAGAGCCTCGAAGTGCGTTATTTCGTGTAAAAATTTTCAAAGTTTCCCGAATGCACAAAACCCATAGACTCCCGCTCTCGTTGAGGGTCTTCATATCCCCCAGGGCCCTATCAAAAAACCGAAACCCAAAAAGCTAGAGTGGGTCCCCAATCCACTACTCCCAAATAACAGTAAAATTAAAATACAGTAAAACCCTTCAAAATACTTTGTTTATTGTGTACTTTTAAACTTTCCGGTTTCCAGACGATTTCAAATTCATACTAAAATGCCATAGTGAGTTAATGGGTCCCGTTAAAAATGTATTCGGCTGAGTACGACACAGATGAACAATTGCTGTGTGACAGGTAAATGTGGTACATTATTCATAACGACCACTGATTTTAAAATATATGTATATATAAAGTTTTAAAATAAAAACACTGAATAAACAATCAAAAGTTGTATACCCATGCTATGTATGAAATGTTAAGAAATGTTACTTTAGTAAGAGCAATATTTATCCATTTTAACATCAACAATATAATAATAATGATTGTAAACATAACACAACAACATATGATTTCCACAGATTAGTAGATCAGTATATATATATCAATCCACAACATCTTTCAGCTAATTCAAAGCCATTATCTAGTGGAAAAGTAGAGAACAAAATAATAACACTATGAGCTTTGAGTTTAGAAAATAAAATAAAACATATGAAAATATACAAATATAAACATAACACGGATCAAGACTATCTTTTTACAATTGATTTTAAGCTCCTGACTGTATTATACAATTCATTATTGATATATTTGTTCATTTAGTAATAAGGTGGGTTTTCTTTGCGCTATACATTTCAAAATCTTCTAAACCATTTAATCTTGATATGTTTTTAGTGTGTTTCAAAATCTTCATGTTGGTGTGTATGTCTGTATAATTATGTGGTGTGTGACTTAAGTGTTGAGCAAATTTAGACTTTTGGATGTTACTTGGGTTAGGGATGTGTTCTTTGACGCGTTGATTGAATGATCTTGAAGTTTTTACATGTGGTACGATTGACCGTAATATACAGTCTTTTAGTACTAACGGAACTAATCGGTCTAATTTAAATACAAGGACAGTTATGTTTAAAAAGTATATAAATAATCTTGTAAGCAAAATAAAATAATTATTACATTACGTTAACTTTAAAATACGCCGCCAGTAGCCAATACGATATAAACATTGCAAACACTCACCTATGTTGACAAGTTTGACGCCGTCTTCAGAAACAGCTGTCAGGGCGGCTGTCACATTCTCCAAGAACTGATGCTGATTCGCCGGCTTTTTCACCCATGTCGGCCTAAGTTTCCTTTTCTGCAACACTTCGACCAGAGCACACAATCGCGTTCCATCACAGAAATCCGTCGCGAGGTCTCGCACTTCCATACCGACTCCACGTAGGTGTTCGTTCACCCAGTTGCGGAAAGTATTCGCTTGGATTTCTACCCAAAGATCTTCGTGACCTTTGATCGCCATTCCTTTAGCGGCATGACCCTCGGGGCTACGAGCGACCAGTCCGATCTGGGAGATTCTCAACTGTTCGCCTGACACGGCCATGGTCACGGGTTCACTTCACTGTGTTAGGCGATACATCCACACTCTCACACCGGCTGACTAGAACTGAATCACTGACTGACAATGACAGGCGGTAGCCTGGTGCGGCGAAGGTCTCAGGTAGGTGCGATAGAGAGCGCTGGCGTAGTCCTTTCAGTGAACAGAATTATATGGAAGGCCACTACGTGTGATTCAAGCGACCGCTCACCCTGGCTGAGGGGCATCACGCAGCATGCAGTTTCATGGGCTTTTAAGCTGCGATCACTAAGTACATATTTGTCTTGTATATAGAGGGTTCAGAATACAAGTGGACCAAGTCCACTAAGGCTAGTTTTGTGGTACAGAGATTTTAAGTTAAAGCTTTATAATAAAATCACCTGTCTATATTGTTTGAATTTTTAATTAAATTTAGACAGATTAACGGGTAATTTGCACATGTACATATCTTCCATTAGTCAACTTGCATGTATTGGTTATAATTCCATAATAATGGACTTGGTTCATATGTATTCTGACACACTTTGGGATGTTAGTGAACCAACTCCACGTATTGTTGATACATTTTATTTTTATACTTAATTATCTATTAAAATAGTAATGATGAAGACAACTATATTGATTTAAAAAAAAGAAAATCAAGTAACATAAAAACTTTTTGTCAACATCACTTTCCTTGTCCGCTTCGTCGTCCTGACTTTGTCGAGTTGCCAGATGTCCAGCTATATCCAGTGGGAAATCTCTGTTCGTGTTTAACTTATTACTTGAAATACTGTACTCTTTACCGATTCAACTTCCTCTTGTTGATTTGCCACTTTTCACAGTTTCTTGGGCGCACATCCACTGTAGGTTGGTCCACTCGTATTCTGAGCCCTCCATATTATGATTTTGAACATGGCTTGATTGCGTAATATAATTGATTTTTTTAGCTCATGGGTTGAACATCTCCGGATTAAAAGTACTATTGTACTTTTTTACTCAGCCACAATTTTAATTGAGTTTTAACATAAGTTACATAACCACAAAACTTTAAGTTTAAGTTATGATTTAGTCACCATTTATCAGAAGCAGACGACCAGTATTTCATATCGAGCACACAAAAACTTAGGCCGACAAGCACTTAAGCGTTAAAACGCCGCTGGAATGAGTGAAGCGAATCACCTTGGCAAACTCGTTTCTCTAATTCGATCATTGAAACTATAATTCGCGTTTCGTCCTTTATATTATCACGGGCGTTAGGCATTACAAAATAAGGACTAAGGCTGTTCGAAACACTCACAGTCTCGCTTCGGCCTTTTCACATGATATTTTACTGCAAATTTTAATACAGATTATCATAACAAGAAAACTTGTTTCGAATTCCATTAAAATGGGACCACTCACTACTCATTCCACTGAAAAGCTATAAATTTTCAGCTATTTTGAAACTACTCCAAACGGGTGCTCAAAGTGTTTTGAAATATTCATGGGTAATAATAAAGCACATATACAGTACAGTATATTTAAATTTCCATGAAAATTGGATGAAATGTACTCTTTTAGATACCGGTAGTTAAAATCGCTTTTGGTGAAAACTCCCCTCCTCTCAAGAGGACCTCCAGTATTCCGCTAGCTAGCGAGCTTGGCCAAGATAATTACAAAGGAACATTTATACCAAATTTGATGCAAATCGGGCAAATAATGCGATCTACAGAACACACATTTATACAGTATATTAAGTACATATAGTTTTGAAAAATCTCAAAACTTGTCCTGGGGATCAGGATTGGTTCTCATCTCATAGTTGCAGGTGTGGGTACGTCATGAATACCACGGCTATCGTCATGAATATCCCATTGTTTCTATTGTTAATGGAATTCACAAATACAAAATACACGATTGTGTTCTAATTTTTGTTTAAGATTGCGAATATGTAGCCTTACTCGTATACAAATTAAAGTACAGTCAGCAGATCTACAAGCGTGTGCCGTGGCCCGCTGCCCGGGTTTTTCTTTAGGATTACCACAGACTGGGACTCGTGGCGTGGTCCTGTAATCCAGCTTCACGGAGGTCAGGTTTTGAGGATGATATAGGTCCAAAGCGGCTCAGATAGTCTCAGTGATCATCTGATGATACCCGCATCAACTCCCAACATAGTTTAAACATATCAGACCATCACCTGCGTGGTTCGGAAGTCACGTTAAGCCGTTGGTCCTTGTATTTCCATTGCTATTAATTAATGACCCATTCTAAGGAAAAGTCGGCCTTAGTTTGTAACACGACTACACCTTATAACTCATTACTACCACTCATCACACTCATCCCTCACCACATATTTGCCTTAAAATACCCTCATAAGAGTGGTCGGCATCTCAAATAGTGATAGAGTGATTAACAAATATAAGAAAAAACAGAGTAGTACCCTTTGTTATATTTCAATTTAAGCACGACCGGTTTCGGGAGCTAAGCCCATCGTCTCGGTGCTTTACGTATAAATCTTGTCTAACCTATTTGACAAAATTACAATACAAAAACAAAACAATAGTCCATCAGGTGTTTACAAATTAAAATAGAAGTCTTGATCATATAATTTAGTGTTTTTTAAATTTAGATATGTATTCAAAGATCGGATTCATGTTTGTTGTATGTGTTGTGTTTAATAAATTCGGACCCAACAAATTTATTAAACACAACACATACAACTGAATCATCTTTGAATACATATCAAAAAAAACACTAAATTATATGATCAAGACTTCTATTTTAATAAACAACCAAATAGGTTAACAAGATTTATACGTACAGCACCGAGACGATGCTCCCGAAACCGAAATGCAAGTACTACTGTTTTTCTTATATTTGTTAATAACATTAGTAACCCTGTGTGGACGATTTCCTGTTTAATGATAGAGTGATATACAAGTACATGTTATCACTTATCTGTGGCCGTGGAATTACTATTATACTTGAATAGTAACCTAGCTAAGGCAGAGCTGCAGTGACCCTCAGTGGGTGGGGCGTGGTCGGCGGATTCACAGGACCGCGACAAAGCCGCCCGAACACGTCTTCCATATCTCATAGCTCACCTAGTCCTTCCCCTTCCACACCGTAACCATTCCTTTCCCTCTCGACCAGAACAACACGACGAAACGCAGGACTGCAGTTGTGCAGTTGAGTAGCTGAATTCATATTATGTTGTATTGTATGAATGAGATATCATTATCATTTATAAATAGTTATGGTACATTACATTCGGTACATTTTAAATACGGGAGAATGGCATTTAATTTTTAATGTATTGAAGCCTTGATTAAAAGCTGATTGGCATGGCAGCACACCTTCTCTTTATGATAAAAATAAAACTTTTTTAAATTTTAGAATTATATTTTAATTTCTGAACAGATACCCTCTTCAGATTACAAAAAATAACAACAAAACAATTATATAACCAAATAGTTTAAAATTAAAATCATAAGGCTATACACATAGAAAAAGAAATATCCTATAGTTAGTACCAATAATATATGTATGTTTTTTAATTTTAAAATTTCTTTGAACAAATTATTCCAAATAGGGTTTATGGTATGTGAGGGTTTGCTAAATTGTGAATTTGGGAATTTATAATCCATATAATTTATGAAGTTTTCAATATTGTCCTTTTAAGCCTATTTAATTTCATTTGAACTTGAGATGGCTTTTCAGTCTAATCACGTCAAACAACTTTACTTTACTAATACGTAATTACATTTAATTCGTGAATTAAATTGTTTATTAGGTTTTTAAACCCTGTGGAATGTACCATAGCTGGAATTATGACTGTCCACATTATTTTGAGGCAGTAACAGTTTATAGCTGTTTACAGTTGAGAAAAAATAAAAGAAACCCAAACATTATATATAATTGACATAAATACATAATTGATTTTACATCAGATTAAGACCCCAGTCCCTAAAATATACCTAACAAATACTATACAAAAGTAACACGCGTCAGTTTTAAACGGGAACCAGAGTTTTGACACAAAGGTCAGTTTTCTGTCATAATAAATCAGGAATTAATCCGCACTCCTTGCATCGGCCCTTTGACACAACAGTAGGGGAGGAAACATGTGTAAAGTGGGGGTAGAGAGAGATGGAGGAAGAAGTGTTGCCCAGCCCGGGGAAATGCAGACCCGTAGAAACTGCGGCAAATAAAAAAGGTAAGTTTGTCTTGTTTAACGAGGCGAAGTTAGGACTACAAAGTCCTCTCTACCACTCAACCTCGACCTTTACCTAGCGTCACCGTATTAGTCACATTACAAATGTAAGTGGTGACTGCGGGGATCGAACCCGCGCCACCAAAGTGATGAGCTCCGGAGTCGCGTGCGATACCAATCCGCCACGGATCCGCAAATGCGTCGCCTTTCAACACAAATTCTCAAAGCACACAACAATGAACGTTCACTAGGAGACTCCGAAGATTCGTGGTAGAGATAGTGGCTACCCGTCGGTTTTGTTTTAACTCAACTTATGTTATAGAAAAGAAACTAATTTTAAAAATCAAAATTATTATTTAATCAATTTTAGGTTGGACGAGGCCTTTCCTGAGGACCCGATGATAATACTGTATCTTGGATATTGAAAGACCTCGTCCACCTAATATTAGTTCATGTTCTATGTAAATCCAACATTGAGGCTAAACTGTAAAACTTGTTTTAAACCATACACATTTTTTAAATTACAAAGTAAAGAAAAAACAAATTGAAAATAATTAGACAACAATGATTGGATCAAAACCTCAATTTAAATATATCATTGAAAATTTGTTTTAAAATTTAGTAATAAATTAGCCACTAGTAACAAAAACAACGGCGTAGTTTTTCAAATTATTAGGGAGTTCATTAAATACCGTAGTATGCCTCAAAAGTTATCTGACTAGCTGAGAGTAAATGTTTAACCTACGTTGGTTGGCAAGAACTGAATTGGCTAATGTAGTGTCATGGTAGTGAACTTCTCTATCTGTATCTTGGAAACTTCAAAATACAGTGTTACTCGTATTATAAATACAATACTGTAGTTCTAAATTCTAATTGAGTAGAAACATTAGTTGCTAATTGCAATGAGCTAAGCGTTAGTCATATCGTGTAAAGCGTAGTGTAGGTGCGTACTGCGTAAGCACTCGGTGTGAGCACTTGGCTCTAAACAAAGTAGTCAGCCGTTGATTTTTTGGAACTGGTCAAGTCTTGGGTCATCGCCGTCCTCGCAAAAACACTTCTCCCACTCTGCCGCAATTTCCATACCCTCTCGCGGCCAAATTGTGTCAAAATGCCTAATTTTGCCATACTTAGTGATTTTTACCTGCTATTGGGTCCTTGGGTCAAACCCATTGGAAGAAACCCTTTACGGTTGAACAGTGAAAGCATGTCACAACTTGTCAAAAAATATAAAGCAAAACAGATTTTCTATTTCTAATTAAACCAAGTAGCAGATCAATGAGTTCTCGGAACTGAATACATGTATCTCTTGACTATTTCTATTATTTTCTGCTATTAAAATAATCTAAACATAACGTGGAATAGGGTCATCGTAGACACAATGACAGTTGTAAATTAAACATTTTATTTACATATATTTTCCTATTAAATCAAATGCAGCTATTTTGTTCGTAGCTTCAAAATGAGTCATTTCGATTTTGTACCAGAGGAGTAGTCTAATCCCCTGAAAGAAAAAAATCAAAAAAGTTGAATATAGTATAAATTGAAAAATGGTAGTCTCGATAAAAGGGGTGGAAGTGTGCCGAGATTTTCTGAAGGGCAGAACAGTTCAAATTCCCCTTTGCACATATGGGCCAACTAAGAGTGAACCGGTGTGAATCTGCTATTAGGGTGGGCAACGAACATAACCGGGGCCTACGTAAGCTACCGTACACTCATCCCCTCCACCCGCGCGACGTCACTAGAGCAGGCTATGATTTCGTGCCGCACTCCATAAGAATGCATGGGATTCACGCTACACACGTCGCTTCAACCTGTCCTCCTGGACACAATTCTCGACAGATATTTACATGACATACATCAGTGTAATCTGTATTAGTTACTGGTTAGTTTGATATACAGGGTGTTTCAACTTTCACGGCAACCCTGCCATACTTCAGGAACTTGTTACCGGGGTCCGTCGAAAATTACAATGTAAGATGGTCTTTTAATCATCAGGTGAGGAGATATCATGAAAAACTATTTTTAAAAGTATTCTTGTCTTACAGCGAGATCCTTAGTTTTACGTGTGCAAAAATTAATACATAAACGTAATTTATTAATATATTTATAGACAGATAAATTTCAAACAAGTATGCAAAACAAACAAAGTATTAAGAAAGGCATACTTTTGGCACTTCAAAAACAAAATAGTTGTCAAAACCACGTACTGTATTTAAAAGTTTTTGTTCGTTTTCAAAACTCTGTCACGCGTCGTAATTACCCAACAAATCTGGCTGCAAGTACACCAAAAGTTGTAAAATTTATTTTGAATAAAGCAATAACAAACAGTTGGGGTAAACAAAATATAAATGTATTTTATGGGTTAGAATTAAAAAAGTAACAAAACCGTGAAAACCAAAAATATTTAAAATTTAGCTTTTTGCCATATAACCGTATTTTAATTTCTTAATTACATGATTATAAATCTCACATTTAAGAAGTACTGTATGTGATACATTTTAACAAATTAACATTCATAACCAATTATCGTTGTTGTGACCGAGCAGTTATTGCGTTTTGGATTCTTAGTGTGTGTGATAAGTGAAAATCCTGAATTAACCTTAGACTCAGAGAAGTCTAGGTCACTAGACTAACATTGTCATTTTGATCTTTCTTTCCTCCCAACCCCCCCCCCCCCTTTCCCGGGACACCACGCAAGCTCACCCTTCGCCATCTAAAGCTAACTGACGGAGCGGATGAGTCCAAGTTTGAAGTTAGCCATTGTGACTTGGACTGGTCCGTTTCACCGACACCATTACTCCGCCCACCCCACTACTACTGCGCAGTCCGGTTGTCAGACGTGACGTGCAATTTGTACTAATGCTTGTCTTTCAAAGTAAAATTTTAGAAAAGGTCAACCTAACATCAAAATCTCTACAAAATGAAAATGTATCTATTGATAAAGCAACAGCCGTTCTTGAAAAAACCTTAAAACAATGTAACACTTTAAGAAATGATTTTGAAAATATTCTAGAGGAAGCAACATTCCTTGTAAATCAATTGATCCAACACAAGGATCCAAGCGGGTGAGAAAAGTAAACAGCTTTTTTGATGAACTTACCAACGATACCGAATTCACCAACCCGTTGCACAATTTTAAAGTTAAAGTATTCTACAGTTGCTTGGATACAATCGTTAGTCAATTATCTTCACGATTTGAAAGTATGGCCAAGATTAAAAGCCATTTCAATTTTCTAACACCTAAGAACCTCACAGAATAAACTAACGATGAATTGATTCTATCTGCGAGGAGTTTTTGCCAGAAATATGAAGCCAATGTGTCACACGCGCTTGAGACCCAAGTAGTATGCTTGAAAAACATTGCGTCATCTGACATCAAAGAAAAAGGCATGACAACGGTCAAGGAGCTGGCAACTTTCCTGATGATAGAAAATAAAACTTAGACAAGCAGCCTGCCTGACGTATGTACGGCCATGATGATGTTCCTAACTCTTCCTGTTACGTCAGCCACAGCTGAAAGGTTCGTGTAGTCATTTGTATTATCTTTAGCTACAGCCTATATAGAACTCATTGTACATTACTTTACTTAATTAATATTTATTTTATTATTTTTTATTAATACAATCTACAAGAGAGTTTGGAATAATACGGTATAAGCTCGTACAACCTTATAAACATAAAACTATACTTATACAAACCACTTTGGCATTTTGGTTATAATTATCCATGGTTGATGGTTCATTCATAATAATTGAACATTTGGCATGATTATAGGTAGGGCCTATATTTAAAATCAATCCTTTGCGTTAAGGGGACTGAAGTTGTACAATTTTGATTTAGATCATTTTCTAAGCTCAAATTAATAAAGAGTTATTTAAGAAACACGATGTCAAACGTAAGACTGAGCTCTCTGGCGATCTTAAGCATTGAAAAGGATCGGACTAAAGCTCTCAATCTCGAGAAGCTTGCCAAGGAATTTTTCCACAAGAAAAAAAGAAGAGGACTAAAGTAAATGATTGTAAATAAATTTCTTGTAATGATTGTATTTGGTTTCAATAAAATATGTATGAAAAATGTTGCGCCTTCTCCAGTTTATTTCCGATGTGTTGGTTTTCAGCAGATTTAATTATTTCACTGCCAAAGTTAATAGCAATAATATTATAAGGCAGGGCAACACGGTGCTTCATCGCCGCGCACGTTGTTCTTGAACTGTTAAATGTTATGAATACCATATACTTTATGAGGTTGATAGAAGGGTGATGCCGCGCCATTGGATTGTGGGGCTACCACCCGGCCACCAGGCAAGGACCATGGGAGGGGGGGCGACATCTATGCACCTGGGGGCGCCGCTCAACTTAGCTACGCCACTGCCTAGGAATGAATAACTTCAGTCATATTCAAATAACAGTTTATTATCACTTTATCTAGTGCTTACATTGTAATATTTGTACTGTTTAAATATAAAAGTAAAAAATATATAACAAAGTAAATATGTATAAAAATATAGCTACTGTATAAATATAATTTTTATGTATAAACAAAAACAACAGCCAATCTCCACCCTAAAAACAACACTGTTGTAGTTTATGTTTTAAGCAGATTTAGCCGTTATTTTAACAACATTTCAAAATAATAACCTCTATTGACAGAACTAAACTTAACAAAATACAGAAAACTGTCATTTAATGCTGATTTTCAGAGGCTCCATAGAAAATGCTTGAGATTTCCTTCTAGATTACAATCAGTTTTGGGAAGTGCAGGCTATTAGCTATTACATAGCAGTGTGCAACTTTTTTAAGAAGTTGTTATTTCTTTACCACACTTTATTTTGTCAAAAACTACCGATAGTTTTAGCATGATTGGCACTACTTTCCTGAGGGAATTTTATTCCATAGTAGCTCAAGAAAAGCAGGAATATCAAGAAAGAGATCACTTAAATAACGACTGGTTTATAAACTGCACTTAAGAACTATTTGACCTCCAACATCTTTTATAGTGTGGAAGAATTTTTAGATCATCCGCCTACCACTTGAAAGGTCTGGAACTTATTGTGTTGATTAATAGGATATTAAGTAATAAAATTAGTTAAATGGCTAGAGGCTTGTATTTTTAATTAAATAATGTTATATTTGATCTTTTTTTGTAAACCGAAACAAAAATTTTTGTAATGGTCAATAAATAAATAAATAAAAAAATATAGTTGCATAACATAAAATACGACATTGATATTTTATTGAAAACAGGTTTTTGTTAATCCTCATAGCGGACTTCTTTTTAGGCCTATTCCATGTCGAGGAGCACCAGCGATAGTACACAATATGTATAAAGCCTTTATAAATTACAACCTACAATCTTTCCTGTTTAACCTCTTTTTGGATGATAAACAACGACAAGTGCTATTGAGAGCTGGATATTGCTTGGTGGTGAGGAGGTATATAATACATATTAGCTACCGGTTATTTAAGTTAGTACTTTATATACAGGGTGTTTCAAAACTCCCATTGATTGGTAATGTTCCTGGGACTAAATTAAGTTAGAAAATCATATTTATTTTGCTCTAGAACATTTCTAATATTATATAAAAGATTACCGCCCAATGCTCAGAATTACGGGAATACCATACCTCAAAATACTCAATGGAAGTTTTGAAACACTCTGTATATTATTAGTTGGATCATAGTAATATTTACTCAAGGACGGTTTGGAGTTAGGCACTTGATTGATAAAGTACATCGTCACATTTTTAATAAGGATGAGATAACCGACTGTTCTTAAAATCCTGTTTTCAAGTCCTTTCTCCTGATGGTTGGCTTGACTTACTAAAGCAAATCTTACCAAACACTGTGTCTTAAGATGGAGCATTTCATGAAACACTAGAGTGGAATTGATAAAGTGACTGTGATAAAAACATTGCATTGAGCAACGAATTATTAACCCCTTGGTGGAGCCGATACCATTTCGGATTGCTGGCGACAGAGTTTATGTATTTGAACCCATTTTTTCCAACTTTGCCTTTAAGCTAATTCATGTGATAATCCATAGTTTGCTAGCTAAAGTTTTTGCCGCAAAAGGTAGTGACTAGCAATTTAAATAAAAAAAAACCTTAAAGAAGAGGAAAGCCTCAAGTTAAAAAAATTAACCTGCCAAAGAGCTTGGTTCATCTTAAACGGTATTACTCAATAATGTAAAATAACAAAATAAAATTAATTAGTCTGTTAGCTTGCTTAAGCTGTATAAACACTTCTTTTTTTGAAATAAAAGTAAGTAAATCTTTGCTAAAAAAAAATTGAAAAACAGATAGTTTGTTTCAAAACTCACTTTTTCCCACTTCTTGGTCAAAAAAATCTGGAGAAAAATGTGGCTCTAAAAAAATAAAAGTTACTAAATCTGATATTTTTTTGTTGAGTAATTGCCTAAACCCCTTTTATATTGAAAATTTTAAATTTTGATACTATTTATTGAAAATAAAATATAGTAAATTAAATTAGAGCTTTCCTCAGTGAAAGTTCCAAGGAAGATGAGAACAGTATTCATAACATAAAATTAAATGTTAATTGTAGTCTTAAAGAAAGCCTTTTCATTAAAAAAAAGGCTAGAACAAAATATATAAACAGATCAATGTCAAGACAAAACATTAAGTAAATAAGTTAAAGCTGTGATGTTGTTTGTGTGCTGCTATTGTTGTTATGCCAGCAAATATTATTGTTAAAAAGGGTGAAAGTCAAAACATTAAGCCTCTTGGCTAACTTACACCCTCTCAACAAAAACCTAAATGTTAAGCTTTTTTAGTATTGCTATAAGTTTAATGACTAACATTCTTTCTAGGGTTCAACCTTTCAATACACCCAAAACTATGACAAACTTAGATTGAATAAAATACTTAACTGTGCTTTTTTCATCTTTAAGTAGGCACTTACGTAAGTAAGGTTGCTTTGTAGCCTAGTTTTTTCTGACCCGTAGCCAGAAAATGTTTGAACATTCTAACTTTTAGTTTGTTAAAAGATCGATAGATTGTACATTAAATTCTCGTACATAGAGCAAGACTATGCAAAACGCAAAAATAACCGTGACATTTTTGAAACAATCAGATTGTCAAGGCACTGGGGGACTCGATACTCTTACTCCGCATAGCGCGGAAGGGTTCAGATACTTGAGATAATAAACAGCGTCAGTTGCTATTGAGTAGGGGTAGAGAGCTGGACAGACGCTTGGTGGAGAGGAGGAATGTAGTTCATATATGGCATGAAGTTAGACACCCGATACATCTCGTCTTCTACTACCTTGTACGCTGGAGCGGGAGGAGGGGCGGGAGTGAGGGAGGGCTCGAAGGTTAGTGCGTGTGTCTCTGGTCGACTGTGTCTCCGCTTCACGTGCTTATTGTAATTGGCCCAGTTGGTGAAGTCTCGGCGACACTCGTTGCACTTGTACGGCCGCTCCCCAGTGTGAAGTCTCTTGTGCACCTTAACATCGGACATTCACTTATTAGCGAATTCTCACGGGAAGTAAAGCTAGCTATTCAATACTATTACCATATAAAAATAAAACCTGGTTAAGCAAAATAAAGAACTTTTAATTTCCCTAACACATGCTAAGTGAAATGGCAAAGCTTAATATACACTCAACACTCAACCGGGATCTGATTAACCGCGTTGTAGCTTAACCAGGACACGTTCAGGAGAGAGAAAAAAAAATCACCACGATCCACAATGCAAGTGAACGTACAGTTTAACACTGCAATCCGCAACGCAAGAGAACGTGTAATAGACTGTAGAGGGAAGACAGATAAGCAGTCTGACTCACTCATCCCTGCGCGCCGCGCCCTCACATCCGTACACCTGCACTGACCCTTCACAATAATTAGTCATATTGCGTCTTTGTATACAAGTGGAGCGTGACTGACCCTGTGACAAGTGCATTGTATTGCATGAAATCAGTCTTTATTATGTGGCGAAGTTAGGACTATAAAGTCCTCTCTTCCACTTAACCACCAAGCATAATATACAAAATTTACAATATATAACATATATTCAATACACTTTAAAAAAATTAAACAAACAATGTATACAACTTTAAATGCAATTAAAGCTAAAATCAAACAAAACATAAACTGTGAAGATATAAACAATTATTTCATAATAACACTTAAAACCCTTTAGCTACATTCACACCCCATTCACACACTTGCCAAACTATGCGAGCCTCCAAAGCGCCACCTATCAGCCCTACAACTCCCGTGTCAACCAACTCTTAACCTCCATCCCAAAACGGGCCCGACTTCTGATAATTTTGATCTCGTTTGGCAGCGCATTCCACAACCTGCATGCGGTTACGACATATGATTTATTGAAAACTGTAGATCTGTGAGTAGGAATTGATAGAGATAGCTCGCCACTTCTAGTTGCGTGCCTATGGATTTGAGACATAAAAATAAACTTCTCAGATAAATAAGTAGGGGATGATTGGATTAGAACCGCATGCAGTAAGGTAAGTGTGTGATAATCTCGAAGTTGGTTGAGTTTTGGGATGCCCAAAAGGTTACCATGAAGGTGTGATGTGATCGGCACGTCGCAAGTAAAAATAAATCTGATGGAATAGTTTTGAGCTCGCTGAAGCCTTTCAGAAAGCTCAACAGTCATGTCATTAGTTACAATGTCACAGTAGTTGAAGAGGGGTAACACCAGAGTTTTCACCAGCATTACTTTAACGTTAAAAGGGAAAAATAAAGCAAAACGCTTTAAACTATGAATGCTGGCAAACACCCTGTTGCAAGTTGTTGTTACAGTTTCGTGCCAAGTCAAAGAGTTATTAATAGTAAGACCGAGATTTTTAACTTTGTCGGAGTATACTAGATCGGTGTTGTTTAGAGTCAGCTTAGGGATGTCTTGAGGGTTGAGTTGGGAACGAAGACGTTGATTCCCAATAATAATGGTCTGAGTCTTGTTTTCGTTTAGTTTGAGTCCGTGTCTCTGTGCCCAAAGTGTGATGGAGTGAATGTCTAAGTTCAGTATAGTAACTGCGTGAACAATGTCTTTGACAGGAAAATGATAATAGATTTGAAAGTCGTCGGCATAAAGGTGAAATTTAGAATGAAAAATACTAATATTGATGTAGAGGGAGAAAAACAATGGCCCAAGGACGGATCCCTAAGGAACCCCCCTGGTGACAGGACTCCAGTTAGACTCTGAGTCCCCTGATTTCACAAGTTGTCGGCGTTCTGAAAGGTAGGACTCGACCCAGTCAACACATCCATCGGAAAAGCCACTCATAGACAATTTCAGAAGAAGCAAGGGATGGTATACACAATCAAACGCTTTGGAGAAATCGAATAAAGTAAGAATAGTAAGTTCTCTTTTGTCCATTCCAAACCGAAAATTGTCTGTAACTTTCAACAGAGCAGTGGTTGTGCTGTGGTGAGACCTAAAGCCAGATTGAAAGTTAGATATGATGCCGTTAGATTCGGCGAAAGTTGAAAACTGATTGTGAACGATCCTTTCCAAACACTTTGATAAGGCTGGGAGAATACTAATGGGTCTGAAGTCTGAAGGAGAATCAGAGGCTAAGCGTTTGGGTAGAGGTCGGACTACTGCAGATTTCCAAATGTGTGGGAAAGTCGAGGATGAAAGTGACTTATTAAAAATTGCAGTAATGACTGGAAGAGTAATGGGTAAAGTTTATTTTACGAAACGAATAGGAATATCATCAGCACCAACGGCATTGCTAGACACCCTCATTATCGCTTTGAGAACCTCATCATCCAACACAGGAGAGAAAGAGAAAAGCCTTAAGCTCGGTTACAAAGTCTCGAGCCCCAGACTCATCAACAGGAATATTTGTAAAAAAATCGTTTATAGTGTTTAGATTTAAAGATACGGGTGCCTCGTTGTTTGACTTTCCAATACCAAGGTACCTTGAGTTTAGTCCATAAAGATTTTGTACATTGATTAGGAGATAAAGCTCTGTAATAATACCGTACTTTGGCATTTCTTATTTGTTGTTGAGTGCAATTACGCAAACGTTTGTAGTTTTCCCAGTGAATAACTGACTTAGATGACTTAGCCAGACGGAATGCTGCGTCACGTTGCTTTTGAAGTTTACGGATATGATCATTGAGCCAAGGGGCAGGCCCTTTGGTAACTCTCTTTCTAACAACAGGAGCATGTCTATCATAAAGATCAATGAGAAGTGAATTAAACTTAGAAACCATCATATCAACGGTTTCGGAAGAAGTTACTTCAGCCCAAGGCAAAGCAGATGCATCGGCAAGAAGAGCGTCTAAGTTTAGAGTTTTGTAAATTCTGAAGGAGATGAATTTAGCCTTAGGCTTAGGAGTGCAAAAGTTGTAAACCATATAGATAAGATCGTGTTTGGAAAGGCCAGGGGCAGGGAATTATCCGTGGTGTGAGACGAGGGTCGGGTCCGAAACGGCAAAAAGGTCAAGCCAAGTGTCGGTAGTGGCAGTGTGGTGAGTGGCGTCCAGTGGCATTGTCATGTTGCATTGTGCGGAAATGGCAACAAAATGTAAACGGGTGGTGTTGACAGTTCAACAGAAGTAAAAATTAAACGTACGTCATGTCTAGTACATAGATTATTGTAAATAACAAATAGTGTGTTAGATATGTAGTGAGTTAGATTATTTTGTGTATGCATTCTATAGTACTTTGTTTTCTGCTTTAAAACAATCAGGTATGTTAACATAATACATTTCTGTTACTTAAATATAATTGATAGTCTGTGTATTATTGTAAATATTTCATTTCCCACTTCCAGCGCTGTTTTTAGAATTTTTACGGGTTATCCGTGATTTCTCGTATCTGGGAAGCCTTAACCCGACTTTATCCCGGATAATTGAGAGTTGAGTGTATAGGGTCTTACCGTGAGGATGCCCTTGAAGCGGAAGAGTTTGCCACAGTAGTCGCATGAGTAGGGCATAGCACCGGTATGTATCCGGTTGTGTTCTCTCAGAGCCTCTCTCCCGGAATTGCTTGCCACACACGTCACACTGGTGAGGCTTGATACCGCTGTGCACTGTCGAGTGTTTCCCCAGCAGTCGCATCGTCTTGAAACTGTTGGCGAACACAACGTGTTCATTAAATTGATGAATATACATACGTAGTAGTGAAAAACAACCATAATCTACACTTTTTTTAATCGCTAGTTGTCAACAATATTTTTATGTACATAAAAACTGTTTGTCGGGTATGTATGCTCCCAGCGTACGTAGCTTAAATGTGGAGGTCGGTTAATGACACAGAATTTACTTGGGAATAAAATAGTTTATTACATTTACTACATGGTCGTTACAGTACATGAGCCGCTAAGAGAATGACGAATCGTTCGCTACAAATAGTGGGGTCAGAGGCGCTACAATTTTATTGGTCGAGAACACATCATGCCACTCACTGTATGATCCTCAGTACTACCAACTTAAAATTTAGACAACAGAAAATATATTATACAGTAGACTCTCGACTATCCGGCTCGCGACCATCCGGCCTCCGTATTATCCGCCTACCAATTGGTAAAAAGATTTCATGGCCACAAATAACGTTAAAAATCGACACATGGTTTTGAACGCCTTCAGTTGTGAAATACATCGCAGACAGACGTCGGAATACATCACCCAACAAGATGTGACAACATCAGCTGACATCATATGCCTAAGAAAATGGCGAGACACTGCGGCGAGGAAAAGGTCAAATACCGAACGGCAACTTTCTATTAAAGACTTTCTCAAAAAGTAATTTTTGTTTTATCTTTAGTTTTGTTTTATGTTGTAAGCTACTGTTTTTATTTTACTCAATGATTATGATATTACAGTATGTAGAACTTAAATGTGGTACTGTACAGTTTTTGATCAATACAGTTATAGTGCGTTAATTAAACTTGTAACAAAAAATTTTGCATGCACAATTAATTTTCCTTACAAACCATTTCATCACTGTTCCAAGTTTGTAAAAGTTATATTAGATCAAAACGTGATAGCCTAATTTAATACAGTACTGTATAACCAGTTAAAACGTTTGATTCAGTTCGTGAAACAGGTAAAAATCAACCTATCCGGCTTTTTCGTTATCCGGCCTACCCTTCCGCCACAAAAGGCATGATAGTCGAGAGTCTACTGTACATATTAAAACAGTAGTACTATTATTAAAAGATGATTGACAGCACACTTTCTTTTATAGTAAAAATAAAACTATTTTACTTTTTGAATTATATTTCGGTTTCTGAATAGAAACCTTCTTCAGATTTAATTCAAAACTTAAAAATAGTTTTATTTTTATTATAAAAGAAGGTGTGCTGCCAATCATCTTTTAATAATGAATGAACCACCTTCAACACCATATCGACAAAAACTGAGTAGTACTATATTATGTAACATTGTTGTTGCACATATAACAATTGAATTTCAAATTTTAGACTTTGGAGATACATTTTTGTCAAAAGTTTACAATATTGCGGCTATACCTTGACTAGCAAAGCTGTTATCTTCAGATAAATAATAATATTCTTGACTAAAATTAGGTTATTACCTCCTTCAAACAGTTCAAATTTTTGCAGTTAGTTCTGTTGGCTACATGTTTTGACAAATAATAGTCATCTTCAGGCTTGAAAATCTAAGATGGGACATTGAGGCCTAACTAATGGACACCTGGAGGGTTAAGGCATATATTTCTGGCGTAACTTTGCAAAAAACATGTTTGATTAGGGAGTTCCAGCTCAATCTTTAGTCAATGTGGAAAACCAAGAAATGTATCTAGTATAAGTCATTGAGTACTATGCAATTGATGTAAAGTTCTGTAAAATATATTTTTCAAACTTCAGTTTTGTGGATAAAACATTTCATCACAGAGTCCTTTGAACGCAGTAACACATTGGAGGGTCAACAGCTTTAATTCCTCAATCACTCAATCGGTTTCAAATCCCCTAAAAATATCCACAACATTTGAACTTAGGCTACAGAGTGAAACTTACCTTACACTTGACACAAATTTGCCTCATATGTAAATTTTTGAACGAAGTTAATAATTATAACAATTACCTTGGTTGTGGTGCCTGTAGATCCTACGGGGCAGGTTGTAGCCTAAACACATGTTTCACAGCGCTAATGACTTAGTGTATCTACTGAAGATGCAACAAAAGCGCTGCGAAACACATGTTTAGGCTACAACCTGCACCGTAGAATCTACAGGCACCACAACCAAGGTAATTGTAATAAAACAAGGTCCTGCAACTGGGATAATAAAAGTCTATTGAAGTTAATAAGTTTTACAGCCCTTAAAGCCCTACGATTTGTAGTTTATCTAAAAGTCGAATTTTCTAGACTATAACCTCTATTACTTTAAGTTTTAATTATGCATTTGATCTGGTTGTTCGTCACCTGCTGACCTGCTAAGTTTTAAAGCCTCTAAGTTTGTTTAAAGCTTTGTTCCAGTTGAACCTATGAAACTTGGGGCATGAAGTCACAAGAAAAGAAACACTGAACCTTGAAACCTCAAACTTTTTGGTAGTTCTACCTTGATAGCGTAAACCTTGTTTATTTAAAAACCTTGGTATGTTCAATCGAAAGTTCATGGTAGAGGTGGAGATCAAAATGTAGCCTTGGTATGTCGAGTGTTCTTAAACCCCTTTTAGGTATGAGTCATTGAGGTTCTACTGACACCAATTTACCTCTTAGAGCAGACTGAGCAAGGGAACGGCTTGGTCTCATTGTGGCTCATCATGTGGTAGTCAAGGCTGCCCTTTGCTACAAATCGTTTGCCGCAAATGTCACACACAAAGTTCCGCTCTCCCGTATGCAGCTTCATGTGCATTTCTAAAGTGTGCTTTGTTGCAAATCTAAAACAGAAAAGCGAAATTGTTTTGCTATACATAACAATAATTACACACTAGGAAATCTTGTTAAAAACTACTTCAAAAGCTATTTGCTTCTAGAGAAAAGGTTTCTACATTAAAATAGGTTAACTATATTGGAACATAGTTTTTACTCTGTGTTATAAGGCTATAAGCGTTACCCAGATCTTGACCCACGCTCACTCTGTCCAACTGTCTTTCAAAACTATTCCTGCTCCAAAAATGTATCAAACAAAAGCTTAATTTCTAAGAAAATATAAAAAATGCTCATCACTAAACACTACTTAGTAAGACCTACACATAAGCAGTGACTCACTCTTTAGAGCAGACGGTGCAGACAAACTTAGGCTTGACCTGCGCAGGCAGGTGACTCTTGCTGTGCAGGTGGAGTGAACTCCACTGCTTGAATGTCTTGCCACACTCTGCGCAGATGTGGGGTCTCTCTCCACTGTGCACTGTCTTGTGAGACTCCAGTACCGTCTTCTGGCTGAAGCACTTGCCACACACGTCGCAGCTAAAACAATAAAGCTGTGTGCTTGTTTTCACATTTTTAACTGTTTTAAGACTGTTTGGCTAAGAAAAACCTCTATTTAAATTGCCAATGAGAGAGACCAAAGAGTAAAGACCAATATTAGAGTAAGAAAAGGCTATATATGAATTCTTTTAAATATCTATTGAGCAAGCTATGTTAAAGTGCTGATTTTTGAGAAATAGTTTGTTACCCCCTTTGCACAATGTTGACTAAGAAAACTATTTTTGATATTTATTTAGCTTTTGCTACGCAATTTTGTAATAATTACTTTGTTGATTCTAAAGACGCTAGATAGCTAAAGAAACCTACAAGATAAACGTGAAGGGGGTATATAAGTACTGAAACCTGTCGATAAATATCTACAGTTAGGATTATTTGACAAAGTACATACTACATACAAAGTGAGTTGTTAGTTTGCTTGGAACCACAAGTTTGTGGCTAGGAAAGTCATTTAACATGTGTTTAATGCAAAACCCAATCAGTGTCTACTTTAAGGAACATTTTTCTCATAGTCAATAAGGAAAAAAAGTATTTAATTGTTGATTTCTGAAAAGAGAGACATTTTCTGTGTAACCCTCTTTATCATCATAGTATACAAGTGTAGAGTTATGCCAGGTCATGTGAAATACTTTGATTGTAAATACTAGCTCAGCTTACCTAAACTTCTTCGGGTCAATGTGTGTTTTTACGTGTCTAGCAAAGCTGCGGTAGCGAGTGTATGTTTTAGAACAATCGACACAGGCAAAGACAGGTGCTTGATTATGAACTTCTGTGTGATGTCTGCGTAACTCGGCTAATGTCTTGACTTCCTGGTTACAATCTATACACTTCCACATGTAACCTTCAAGTCCTGGAACATAATAATATGTTCAGTGAAAATTAAAACCTATTGATAAACTAATAAGTAATAACCATAAAACCTGATGATCTCCTAACAAGTACGTCCAATCAATAAAATCTTGGTTGCTCATAATATACAATAATCGATATTATACTGTCTAAATTTTACATTCACACAAAAATCTTTGATAATGAGAATCTATAAATCTTTAAACTTGGAATTGGAATAATAAAAAGCATAATAAATGCTTGAAGACTAAGGGGTCCAATACACCTCTTGTTTTGAAAAGCACGTCTTCATTGCTGAATGGTCGGCTGAACGCGTACGTCTACTTCTAGATTCCGTTCACCAAAAAACGCGTATTTCCGTTTTGTTCACTGATCGACTGAGCGTAGTTTTTCTCCGATCACTCCGCTCAGTTTACAGAACGTAAACAAGAAAGATGGCAGACGTTGAAGTCTAAACCGGTAAAGGTTAACTATGTATGAATATGACCTGTATTACAATGTTAAAGCCACGCAAGATAATCGAACTATTAGCAGAACATTAATCGTTTCATCATGGGTTAAAATTTATATTATAGACTACATTTTGATATAGACTATTAATAGTTATATTACAGACTGAATTATGTATTAAAATATCTATAGTGTTAAACGACTAGGGATTTATACTATTAACTTTCTTTTATTTGTTATTGTACCAACAAAATTTGATAATTTTTCTGTTAATAAATAAACGAATGTCCACAATTACACGGCGAACCATGTGAATAAGCAAACTCAGCAGCAGACGACAAGTTAGGACTTGCTGTCAGTTCACTTATCAGTCAAATCAGCCTTCAAAAAGCGTTCATCGACATAAACAGTTTTTTTGGGGTTGGTAAATTTTTTTCTCTTAAAACCAGATCAGTCCGATCAGTAAAAAAAACCAAATCACTTGATCGCATATGTCGGGTGAACGCAGCCAATGATCATCTACAACATTCTTAAGGATATTAGGCCAAGAAGAATTACTACTTAAATCGACAGTTTTATATTTTTGCTTTGTTAATACCATTATTAGAGTGAGAGAAAGCTACATCTGAAATTTTTAAGACGTCTTTTGATATGTTCATGTGTGGCTGTTGTACTAGGATCTACGTGCGTAGCAGCAGGACACCGCCCTTTTTAACCCCCAACCCCTGCGACCAGGCCTACACAATACTGTCATCCGTTCTAAAAACAAACGATGACACCGTTTCATACTGTCAGTGTGTTCCTTGCTATCCCACCGAGTGGATGTGTTTTGTTCAAAGCTATTGCTTGAGCGCATACCTGCGTGTATAGTGCGTCATTGTGAGTGCTGGTTTATTATTAAACACATACAGTATAACATAACTTGGAAAACTAGCTTTATTTGTTTTACCTACTCAACAATTTTATAAATTTTGTCCCCTGTGTTCGGATTAGGCAGATTTTCGGATTAAAGGGGTTTGGATTAGCGGGACTCTAGTGTAGTCTGAACAGGTGACCTCTCAACCTTAACAACTTCAAACAAGAACACGATTGACAGCGTTTAATGGTTTTGGGATATCTGTTTAATCAAGTATATAAACAGAACCATTTCCCGACTTAATAAAGACCTAAGACAATGATGACAGATTTATGTCTTCAAAAGATTCTGAGAACCCCCTCCAAATAGTGCAGTTTTCCTATTCCTTACAAACTTAACTCACCTCGCCCCATTTGTTTCGGTTCGTCTTTCTCTTCTCCTTCATCTTCCTCTTCTTCTTCTTCCTCCGACTCTTCAATACACTCTAGAAGCAGGCTCTCATTCACAAAGTCCAAGTCGATTCTCGGTGCTTGTTTACTCTTCCTGCATCTTCTCTCCTCTGTTGCACTTTCTTGGTCTTCTCGACATGAGATGTTTGATTCTAATGTTACTTCATTTTCTTCAGTTGCTATTGATGTAAATGAATTTTCCAAAACAATTTTGGGTACACCTGAAATATAATGAATTCAAATGTTGTAGTATTATATAGTAAGAAATTTCGGGTAACTGGTACAATATGAGGGAACAATAAATTGTTTACTTTGAAATTTTTGACCTGTAGCAGTAAAAAAAATAAACAGTTAAATTGAACCGATTTGGCTGCATGGGGTGAGTTTACAAATCTGTTTGGATTGATTACTTGCTATTAGGAAGGTTTGAATTAACTATTAAGTAGTCCAAAGATCAAGATGATTTTTTGCCAGACTTAGGAGCAATTTTAATACTTTTTTGTAGTTTTGGAAATTGCAGGCATACTACCTAATTCACTCGTACCGGCCATCTATAAACACTTAGCTTTAGTTAGTTATTAGAAAAGTAATCTTCTTGTACTTATATGTACATTAATAAGTTGAAAAAAGACTTTTCGACACTTGTTTCATTTCTTGTTCTGCTGCTGTTAAAATTATTACAATTAGACGCACAACTATACTGTCAGAACTCAATATTAGCCAACATTTCATAACTGCCAATAATTCATGACTATTGTAAGCTGCTTGGTAGCAATGTATTCCGGAATATTGGCTGGAGTAATGCAACAGGCCAAGGCAATGAAAAACACACAAGAAGCTAATGGTCATTGTGCTAATGGCTGGATCAAATGACGTTTACAATTTTGAACCTGATAATATTTTCAGACAACTGAAACCTTTCCTTATAACACTCAGACCAAGCAAAGTTATCTTGGCTGGTATTCCGTATAGAAGAGATCTACCGCTATTGTGGCTAAAACCATTATTTTGTATAGTTTCAAAGCAATTGAAAGCTAACTTATGTTTTCTTATTTAACTTTGTTTTAATCACATGTGTTAATTTTAACAAAGAAAAAGGTGATTTGTAAACTAAGAATTTTTTTATGTTGACAAATAAGAAAGTATACAAAAAAACTGTCCAATTTAAAACTAGCTTTTGAATATTTATTTAATTAATCCATAAACTTAATTCAACTTCTTAAATGAAGAAACCTTTCGAAACTTTTCAACTAAATCCATACGTACAAATTAAACAAGGTTTTTTCACATGGTAGCAGAGCACGCGGTTAAGACCACAGAAATAAGTAACTTTGAGACTTGTATTACTTACATGAAAATCCATATTCATTAAGATGTCAGCAAGATCGAGACAAGACTACATCATATCAAGTAAGTGTCTCAGAAATAAAATAACAGAAGCAAGAGCTTTATTTAACAATGAGGTGTCAAACATTATGCTATCGGAACTTGCAACTATTCTAAACACATTAACAGCGTATGCTAGAAAAGTAGAAACACTTGAAAGAGAACTGTTTAGCCAAATTGAAATCTCATCAAACGAAATAAAAGATAATGAAAAAGCAACTGAAGACTACATATTTTTGATGTTAGACTACGACGAAATTTACACAAAACTAAAAGTCGAACTAGAATTTGGTGGAAAGGAAACTACAACCACAAGCACGTTGTTTGACCAGAAAAAAGTTCCGGTTCAGAATCATTATCTCCTACAACACAACCAATACAATCTTACTCAGGTGACTGCAGAAACATCAACTTCTAAACTCCTCTCAACAATTACCGAATTTCATTCAACTCGTGGGGAGGCAACTTCAACTCTGGTTTCTGCAGGAATACCAACTTCTGAACTCCTCTCCACAACTACTGAATCTTCATCAACTCGTGGAGAGGCAACTTCTACTCTAGTTTCTGCAGGAACAACAACTTCTGAACTCCTCTCCACAACTACTGAATCTTCATCAACTCGTGGAGAGGCAACTTCTACTCTAGTTTGTGCAGGAACATCAACTTCTGAACTCCTCTCCACAACTACTGAATCTTCATCAACTCGTGGAGAGGCAACTTCTACTCTAGTTTCTGCAGGAACATCAACTTTTGAACTCCCGAGATTTTTATTCAAATAGTGGGGAGGGAGCTTCCACTCTAGCTTCTCAGGAAAATTCAACTTCTGGAATAATCTCTAAAAAACTACCGAATTTATTTTAACTTTTGGTGAGGCAGCTCAAGTAATTGCAAAAAATGCTGACTTTATCTTCAAGCCTCAAAATACAAATCAAGAAAACAGACACCTATCAACGACACTAGAATTACAAGATGAAATAGCACTATCGAGAAACAACATAAATAAAAACTCGCAAGTACCTAAAAAACTACTAAGAAACGCAAAACTCTTAGAAAACCTTAAAAAGGAACTCGACAAACTCCCAGGCCAACTGATCAAAATAAAACTAGAAGAACTAACGGTGAGAAGAAATCACCGGAGAAAAAGAAAAAAGTGTGTCAGTGCAACTTGTTGCTCTTGGGAGTGTGGCTAAAACCATTATTTTGTACAGTTTCAAAGCAATTGAAAGCTAACTTATGTTTTGTTATTTAACTTTTTTTTAATCACATGTGTTAATTTTAACAAAGAAAAAGGTGATTTGTAAACTAAGAATTTTTTTATGTTGAGAAATAAGAAAGAATACAAAAAAACTGTCCAACTTAAAACTAGCTTTTGAATATTTATTTAATTAATCCATAAACTTAATTCAACTTCTTAAATGAAGAAACCTTTCGAGACTTTTCAACTAAATCTATACGTACAAATTAAACAAGGTTTTTTCACAGCTATGTCACAGGATCAATGAAGATATAATGAATGTGAACTTGTTCATCTATGAACAATCAAGAGCAATAAAGAATGTTTTTTTTCTGGACATGACCTCACTATCAGATTATTATTATGTTTGGTCAGGAGTGCACCTGAATATTGTTGGCAAGCAAATAATATCAAAAAGAATCAGCAATCTTATCACAGCAGATCTCAAGAGAACTTAATATCAAAATAACACCTCAAATTCATCAACCACAGCACACTCAAATTTTA
The DNA here is from genome assembly GCA_018831715.1 of Matsumurasca onukii. Lineage (NCBI taxonomy): Eukaryota > Metazoa > Arthropoda > Insecta > Hemiptera > Cicadellidae > Matsumurasca > Matsumurasca onukii. Next base: position 34,916,668 of record CM032059.1, on the reverse strand, counting down.
TTGAAGACCTCAACAGCACGACTAATATTAATATTATTGAAGAGAACATGAGACGCATGATAAAAATGTATCGAGGAAATCCAGAAGTGGCTTTTAGCTTATCTGATGACCTCGGTGCCGACCGCCACATGAGTGCTGGAGTGGCAGTTATTTTTAGAGAACAATTTGGCAAACCCAAAACTACAGATAAGATCAACACTCACCTGACATTCCAACAGGTCAAGAATGAAGCTGGAGTCTTTGGCTTGGCTAAAAAACCAAAGTACTGGACCAAGCCGGAAGTAATTGACTACAAAACTGCATTCAAGCAGTTTACGGAAGAAGTCAAAAAGAGAGGATTCAAATACTTAATCTGTTCCTCGGTGGGATGTGTTAGGGACAATGTCCAACTGGAGGGGAGCAATTTAGTAAAAAGAAAGAAACAGACTTTTCTTGCCACTTCCACAGAAAAACTACTCCTAACGTTTCGGGTAGTTAAAAACTCTACGTGTTTTCAGAGGACTACGCTAAAATAGAAACTACATTTAATTAGATATCTTAACTTAAGATCTAACCTTAGAGTATAAAATAACGCTACATCTTAAGAAATTTGTAGCTTTTCAAAAACACAAAGTAGAAAGAGAAACAAGTAAAATGAGGAACCGTTATTATAAAAAAACTACATGCTAGGCCTTAACATAAAACAAATACGTAAAATTTGGTAGGTAAATAATAATTGAAAGGATCTCACCCAGACTCGGACTGACGAACCTCGCACTGCGGGAGCCGCATTAACTGAGCTTGTAGTAGTTCGACAGCCCGGTTCGTGGATGAGTGGTGGAGGGAGCGGGTGGAGGTAGAAAGATACTTGAAGCCGACGGGAGGGTGGGTTGATATTTTCACTGAGCAAGCGGCACATTAAAAATATAACATCTAATAGAGGACTTGCAGAGGCCCGATTTTTCTGGTTAACAAACTTGACTATATATTTACAAGGATCGGTGCTCATTGCACGGCCCCGTCCAGCAGGGTCTTATTATGCTGACGGCATTTCATTTTTCCAAAGGAAATTCGATAATAATATATTATGAAAACCCCGATAATAGTATGCGTTTTGCAATTCGATTGCCTGATCAATCTGTGAGAGACTGACTTGTAACAGGTCAATTACAATTGGGATTAATGGTAATCAGTTAGTCAGTTACACTTGATAAAGGGTAATTGACTTGATTCAAGTGATTAACCTTTTGGGCGTCATTGACGTGGATTCGCGGAGGACCAGGACAAGCACGAAACGTTATTGCCGTGAATCCGCGTTTTCACGTTCTTTATTTAGTAACTGCTGTGTTAGTACATTATTTTGCCGCTAGGTAGTTCTGATAGTTACGTGACCTAGATACCTACGGCTCTACCTCAAAAACAGTAATAATGGCGGCCGCCTTGGCTTCTCATTGGCTAAAAGCAGTCTATTGGGCGCTGGCGGCGACCCCTCCAAGAGGCATTGCCGTGAGTTCCCGCCTCTGCCCCTCTCATCAGATCAGTACGCTGCTGTTTGTCGACGTATACGCACATTTTCCGTTTCGCTCTTTATTATATTGTTAGTAGTTATTTAGTGTTAATTATTGTAGTGTTAGCCGTTATTATTAGGTGTTATTTTTTTAGTGTAATCCGTTATTTAGTGTTTAGTAGCAATTTACTTTTAGTAGGCCTACAATGGCAAATCCGAATGATGAAGATTTTGATGAGTTTGTGGCCAATGTGATGAATCAGTCGTTTACCAGTGAGTACGGAGACTTTCTAGAAAGTGACGGAGAAGATATTTTACTTCACAATATTAGTGGAAGTGAAGCTAGTATGGATGAACTTGAACCGAGTGATGTTGAGGCGGAGATTGCTCTACCTGTTCAGCTGTCTGAGCGAGATGAAGAAGCGACGCCAGAACCAGTTACACGCGCAACCCTCACACCTGTCCCACTCACACCTACAACACTCACGCCTACACCCCCTAGGCCTGTACCAACTACATCTACTCCACGTAAGCCAGTTCGACGCAGACCAGCACAACCTACAACAAGCGCTCAACCTGCAGGACCTGCTCAACGTAGACCTGCAAGTGATTCTGCGCCTGGACCTGCTACTAAACGCAGTCGCGTGAAGAAAACCCCAGCAGACGATGGCTACAAGAATGTAACCTACAATGACCCTGGCCCAAATGATACGATACCTATCTTCAATATAAATAAAGGTACAAATCTCCCTGAACTTTTTGATACAACTACATTACCAATTGACTACTTTTCTTTGTTTTTTAATGAGGATATTAGAAATTACATTTGTGAAGAAACTAATCATTTTGCAAATATAAGAAAAGATTCAAACTTATCACCTCAAGCAAGAATCAAACATTGGAAACAAATTGATGACAAAGACTTGAAGGCATTCCTGGGCACAATTCTCAACATGGGCCTCATTCCCCTTCCAAACCTTGAGTCATATTTTATGAAAAGCTGGGAGACAAGAATTCCATTTTTTGGTGACGTTTTTTCACAGCGTGACTTCCTTAACATCTTTTGGAACATTCATTTCAACCATGGCCAAGAAAGACGTAGGCCAAAAGGGTTTCTGATAAAACCCATGGTTGATCACTTCAAAAAAGTAAGCAAATTGTTTTATACACCGGGAAACTTTGTAGCAGTGGACGAGTCCACGATTTCATTCAAAGGCAAGGTCAGTTTTAGGATTTACAATCCCCAGAAACCTGTAAAGTTCGGCCTAAAGGTATTTGTCATATCTGATTCTGATAATGGTTACATCTTTGATTTCATACCCTACTTTGGAAAAGAAGATTTGATACCAGACACCAAACTTTTGAAAACAACACAAATAGTCAAACTTTTGTCTCAATCGGTAGTGATGAAAGACCCGGCCAATCCAACAACAGGTCTACATGTTTACACAGATCGTTACTATACCAGTCCCGAGCTGGCTACTGAACTTTTGGCATTGAATTGTTATACAACGGGGACTGTTATGACACATCGTCAGGGACTGCCGAATAAGATGAAAGACAAGGGAAAACATCTTGAAAAGGGCCAAATTCTTTCTGAGAGAAAAGACAACATCCTTGTATTATCTTGGCGCGATAAAAGGGTTGTAAACATGCTGAGCACCAAAGGAAAAGGGACCGTTAATGACATGACGGAGGTGCCAAGTAAATGGCCAAACAAACCCCCAGTAAGAAAACCAAATGTGGTCTTAGACTACGTGAAACACATGGGAGGGGTCGATCGAAGTGACCATTTTATATCTTCGTACCAGTTTATGAGGCGTACAAGAAAATGGTACAGGAAGATGTTTTTTTGGTTGTTAGAGGTCTCAGTTGTAAACTCATACATCCTTTACACTGAAGTCCAGAAAAAAAACAATCTGAAGCCCATGACTCATGTAGAGTTTCGACGAAGCCTGGTCCGTGACCTTGTGTCCGATAGAATGGCCGATAAACCCAACAAAAGACGCTCCGGGCGCCCTGCACAGCGACCGATGGAAGAAAGGCTAACCGGACGGCATTTCTTGAAACAAAGGGTGAAGAAATGGAATCGGTGCATTGTGTGCAAGAAGAGGGGACTGCGTAAAGAAACGACGTACGTCTGCAAGACCTGTCCAAATGAGCCTGCCCTCCACCCAGATGAGTGTTTTGAGGACTATCACACAAAACAAAACTTTTAGGAATCAAGACATATAAAATTCTTTCACTTCAATTTGCCACTTTTGTAATTTGTATAGTACATATTTATATTGTAACAATATAGAGCCAATTTTCATGTAAAACTGTGTTTTAGTCCCCTTCTTGCATAGTACCTAATAGTATAAAAGTAATGAATAACTGTTGTATCTAACAATGGTATAGTAAAACTTGATTTGGAAACAAATAACTAATAACTCATACTAAAATACTGTTACTGAATATTAGCCTCCCGAGCTGCTGTGGGCGATTGAAAATACGCTACTCCGCGCCGGCCTCCTATCTTGCTAACCAAACATGTAAGGACTAATAAAAACTTTGTTGTGACAATAATTATGTAGACAAATTACTTACTAATATAACATTCACTTTTATTGGCCAAAAGACACTTATTACTTAGACCGAAAAATTATATTTCATGCTTAGATTATATTTTCAGGTAAACCAAAAACCAAATATACCATTTGGTATATGGTATATTATATATATAGTAAACCTGGTATGTTTTATATAGGGCCTAAATAGTGATAGTGGCATATGGTAAATGTTACAATATGTTTTTACTAAATTATATAACCAAAAACTGCTTAAAACCAAATACAACAAAAAAAATTTTCAAATTTCAAAAATGTTAAATATGCTGTAAACAAAACAAAAAAAATTATAAAATTTTTATTTTAACCTGAAAAGTTTTATTTTGTTATAAGAAAAAGTAAAAAAATGTGACTTTACATATTAGGGCGATAAAGAAAAGTAATCTAATATGACTTTATAGAAGAATAAGAACAATTTTTCCATAACGCCTAAAGGGTTAAGATTAGTGATTTTCTAAGTGTGTATACCTGGTTCAGTCAAATCATGGTACTCAGTAGTATCTTCTCTGAGATCACTATTACTGTCGTCAGCTAAACTCTGAAAAAAAAAACTCTAATCAAACAAACACATTTTTTATGAGGTAACAGCTTATTATTGGAATTTAAAGATATATTCAATTGGGAAAACAAAAATTTTAATAAATGTTATTTTAGGCCATTTAGAAACATTTCTTTTTTTGTGACCAAATACCAGCATTGAGTGAAATGTTAAAAACATTATTCCTGAAAAGCCTCACCAAAAAATAAAAATTTTAATTAAATTTTTCTTTTCCAACTTGAATACACATTACATTATTAGAAAGAAAGAAGGATTTAATCTATGGCATACAAGATGCATAGGAGTACAAACAAAAACATATAAAACAGAACAAATCAACAAAAAACAACCAAAAACATAGGAAAACAATGCTATTTCTTCCATCATGTAGTCGTGTGTGGCGTAACCGAGCTTAGTACATGGTGTAATAAGTAAGGTGTGCGACCGCGCATCTGGCTGTGACGTCACGTGGAGAAATTCTGTTGCCGCGGCAGACCTGTCCGAGTCTAATTGTAAGCATTTGCACAAACTGTGATTTGACAGACTTTCATTAATCCGAAACTTATTGTTATGGTGTCTTTGGAAAGATTATTAAACATAACCTACAACAGTATAAGTAAAAATTTAAAACAAAGAAAGAATGTAATTTTTACGTTTTGTTAAACTTGATATCATTTTTGCCTGACTTGAAAAATATGTGCTGTGAGGAAAGTTTTTATTTCTTCTTTTGCGAAATCTTTGATTGTACCAATAAAGAACATAAAATGAAGTTTAATTTTACCGAAAATTCTTTTGATATGATTTGTAGTTGAGTAGGGGCCTCTGATCAGGAGGTACTAGAGGTCGGGGAAAGGCCTTAAGCTCGGTTACATAGTCTCGAGTCCCAGACACGTCAACAGGAATGTTTGCAAAAAATCGTTCATGGTGTTTAGATCAAGAGAGACGGGAGATTGGTGGTTTGACTTTCCAATTCCAAGATCCTTTAATTTAGACTATAAAGACTTTGTAGATTGGTTGGGAGATAAACTCTGTCATAATAACTTACTTTTGCATTTCTTATTTGTTGTTGAGTGAAATTACACAAACGTTTATAGATACCCCAGTGAAAAACTGTCTTGGATGACTTGGCCAGACAGAATGCTGCAACACGTTGCTTTTGAAGCTGACGGATATGATCACTGAGCCAAGGGGCAGGCCGTTAGGTAACTCTCTTTCTAACAGCAGGGGGCATGTATATCATAAAGATCAATGAGAAGTGTATTAAACTTAGAAACCATCAAATCAACAATTAAGGAAGAAAGTACCTCAGCCCAAGGCAAAGCAGATGCATCGGCAAGAAGAGCGTCTAAATGTAGAGTTTTGTAATTTCTAAAAAAGATGAATTTAGCCTTACGTTTAGGAGTGCGAAGGTTGTAGACGGAAACCATATAAATAAGATCATGTTTGGAAAGGCCGGGGGCAGGGAATTGTCCGTAGTTTGAGACAAGGGTCAGGTCCGAAACGGCAAAAAAGTCAAGCAAAGTGTCGGTAGTAGCAGTGCGGTGAGTAGCATCCAGTGGCAGTATTGGCATGTTACTCGAGTGTAACATCATAGTGAAGTACGTTCGGTCGTGAGTAACAGGTCCGAGCAGGTCAATGTTCAGGTCAGCGGTCAAAATGACATGACTGTAGCTAACCGTTAAATCCTGAAGGACCAATTCATACTCATTAAGATAACAAAGGCTGGGGGCTCTGTAACAAACACTTACCAGGATGTGGATGCCATTAACAGAAACATCTAGAAATATGAACTCAGGGTAGCCCTCACGAGAGATATTGGATAAGTGGAAAATAGAAGTGGGAAGGTAAGACTTGATGTAGATATCAACTCCGCCACCACCCTTGTGAGTTCTATCATTACGATAGAAGGAATAGCCGTGCAAGGAGACAGTATTGTCATTAATATGAAGTTTAAGCCAAGTCTCAGAAACAGCAACGATATCTAATGAAGAGTATAAAAATATTGAGTTGAATTCGTCAATGTGACATGGAAGGGATTTGGCGTTAACGTGAGCTATCTTGAAGATATTAGGGAACGGTGCAAGAGATTGCACGAGAGCGAGTGGGTAGGGGAGTGGTGAGGGGCTCCGGGTCGGGGAGGGAGGGTCAGAGTTAGCGAGCAGCGGTGTAATCACAGAGGCAGTGGACAGACAGCGACACAGGCGGACAAGCGGTAGCGGGAAAACCATTCATACACAACACATTCATACTTAAGTTAAATATATACATCTAGCTGCTTGCTTATCTAGGAGTAACACATTATTCTCTGCTCTAAAAAATTAAATATAACTTTTTATTCTAGGCAAAAGTAAAAAATTATATTTATACAACCAAATAAGCAGAGTACAGTAGTAATGATTGGTGAAATGGTTGAATTGGATACATAATAAAGATATAAAACTCAATAATTATAAGTTAAACATAAATTGAACTTTGCACATTAAGATGAATTGAAAATGTAATTTGTTAAACTCATGATTTACTCAAGTAAACCAATTCAAACTAATAATTTTAAAACAATCAGAACTACTTAATTTAATACAATGCTATTGATAGCGAACTTAGCTTAATTTTAATTATAAGTACGAGGAGGTACCCAAAAGTATCGGGAATCGGTCGATGGCGAGGTGGAGAGGGCATAGTTCACATTTTGGCCGATAGGGGATGAAAGCCCAACTCTTCCCGAGCTCAGTGCACTCTGTGTGACCAGACTGAGAGACTGTGAAGAGGAGCTGTGTGCGTTTTTCTAAAAGTAGTTTTTGTTCTGCCTCGTTTTGTTTTAGTGGTTTAATTAGATGGACAAAGTTCAGCAGTGAGGTTTTTGCTTTTTTCTCGGTAAGAACGCGTCAGAAACGGTTGCAATTATTAAACAAGCTTACAAAGACGATGTTTTGAGCAAAACGATAACTAAACGAGTATTTTTCGCAAATTCAAGATGGCGACATGTCGATTAAAGACAAGCCTCGTCCCGGACGACCTTCAAATTCTCGGACTATTGAAATTGTTCATAAAAACCGTCAATATTACAAGAAGACCGTCGGAGGACCATTGAAATGCTTAGTCTGGAGTGTGTTAAAATTCAGTTTAGCGAATTTCAACACACCCAGGCCTAAATTTTGGCGATATGGAGTCTGGTTCTTTCATCATGACAATGTGCCTACCCACGTAGCCATCTCAGTGCGCTAGTTTTTGGCCAATACCTGCATGACCACTCTTCCCCACGACCCATACTGCCAAATCTTGTCCCATGACTTTTTTATGTACCCCTTAATGAAAAATTACATAAAAGATCACCGTTATGACAAAAATGAAGGAGTGAAAAGGCAAACGAGGATGTAGCTGCAGCCATTCAGACTAAGGGGTATGAGGGGCAAGGTTAGTATAGAGGAGGTTGGCCCACTTCATGAAATATCAGTTTTGTCACATGGACGGCGCCCGACTGCAACTCAGAGAATGCAGCTCACGGCGAAATTTCGTGCCCATACTTATATATTTCTTCAGGGAAAACGGGCTTTCAACTATATGGTATATTCCTAACTATTGTGAATTTATAAAGTAAAAATTTTAAAACCTTTTTTAGTTCAAAAAATTATGACATCAAAAGTAAGTGATCTAGGAAAATTTTTTTTTTTGATTTTGATTATTTTTATGTTTTAAAGTATTTGTTTTAAAAAAGAAACTTCAAATTTTCATTTAGAAAAAAGTTTAATAATTTAGCTTACGTGGTTTATTTGCAATTCCGATTTAAAGTCGGAAATTGAGATTTAAAAATATCGATTAGACTTCAAAGTGGTGTGTAACTAAAAAAACCCCCGAATTTCTGGACTTTTACTGAATTTATTATATATAATTTTAAATTTATTTTTAAGAACAATGCATTTTACGGTAAACTATTAACTACAACTAATATTTTTGGAAATATTTTGAAAATTCCTAGAAAGTCAGATCCATCAGCGTTTGCAATAGTGCAAATAGCTGAAATTTTGGAAAACTTATTTGTCTGTAAAGTTTTATGTTCCATTTTCTATTCATATGAATTATTATTTATTTATTATTTAAAAATACAATAGTGTAATTATTAATACGATGAATTGTACAGTATATATTCTAAAATTAATTTACATTTATTACCCATACACGCATTATTATTGAACCACATTGCAGCAAATGTTCTATCTGGTGAAAGGACATTACACAAATTATTAGTTTGTATTTACCATGTTTTAATTAGTTGTATAAAGAGCACCAATGTGATAGACGATAAAAGGCTTCAAGAATAAAATAATTGTTATAAACTACTAAACTTATAGTTTAATACAGTCTTTTGGGCAATTTGTTAAATCGTTATTATGAAATCTAGTTTAAATGTGACGTAATATTGATCGAGAGCTTGCATTTTAAAGAAAAATCACAAATAGTTGAATGTTGGCAGATATATAAACAATGCGTGAAACCCCTTTAAATTATTATTTTTAATAAGCACGCTTGACTTTTCTTTTGGATTGTCAGATTATTGCACGTTTTCCTTATAACTTAGTTTTCCTAATTAAGTTTCAGATTCATTTCAAGTGCTTAGCTAGGACACAGGACTTATCTGAGTTATTCTGATTTGTTGTCATGGAAATTAGTATTAAAAGTAGTACTGTAAATACTAAACCACTGATGTCGTGACTGTTGAAAATACCAAAACTTATGAGCTTACACTTTATGGATATAACAACTGAGTATTATCTGAGTTAAATAGTCAGCTATTTATCCTAATTTCACTATGATAAAAATATGTATATAGGAAACAACTTATCAGTTCCACTTGTTGCTAAACTAACATCATTTTGGTTTCATGATTTGGTCCATGAAATAAAATATGAGTATGTTAAGTTTAAAATACAATGTCAATAATTATATCTCTTGGTTTAAGAAAAATCGAGATGATTTATATTTCATCCATTTAAGTTTCGGCTGTTACATTTTTTCCATTAATGATATGATCCAGTTCTACAAGGTTTTATGTTTTTTATTCATATAATTTACAATTATTTAAATGAGAGAGCTTTGATTCACGTAACATACAACAAGTTATAAAAAGTGTGATTAAATATACAACATTGTGAAATAGTGTTGTCTAGTCTTAGTAGAAAAAATATTAATATTAAGCACAATAAACCAAAAGTTGGAAATTTTGCATAAATTATTTAACTATTTACTAATTAAAACTCTACACAAAGCTCTACATAGACAAACATAGTGTTCATAAAGTTTCAGCAATTTGCACTATTGCAACGCGATGGATCTGACTTTCTGTAGGACTTTCAAAACGTATTTCCAAAAAATATTAGTTGTAGTTGATAGTTTACGTAAACTGTATTTTTCTTTAAAATAAATTCAAAATAATATATAATAAATTCAGTAAAAGTCAAGAAATTTGGGGTTTTAGTTACACACCACTTTGAAGTCTAACATGCAATATTTTAAATCTCAATTTAAAAATTTCAAATAAACCACTTAAGCTAAATTATTAAACTTTTTCTAGAAAATTTGAAGTTTCTTTTAAAACTAATACTTTAAAACATAAAATAATCAAAATAAAAATTCCTAGATCCTTACTTTTGATGTCATATATTTTTGAACTAGGTTTTAACATTTTTACTTTATAAATTCACAATAGTTAGGAATATACTTGATATGCATATCGTTGGAAAGCCGTTTTCTCCTGAAGAGAAATATATATATAAGTAAAAATTCTGCGTTGCTGTTGAGTTCGGGCGAGAATTCTGGAGGTCTGCAGTGACGCCACAATCTTCCCGAAACTGGAACCGGAGTCTTATGAGAGTGGGCCAACCTCCTATATACTAACCTTGTATGAGGGGTACTTAAAACCATGGGAGCATCGAATGAACAAATGCATCACACTAAATGGGTATAATATTAGTAAAAATAATAAAATATGGGTTTTATAATGAAATTCCTGTTATTTTTGGGTCCCCCCTCGTATATACAGTGATTAGTAAATTTAGGTTGTTTTGTAAATTGCCAAAAGTATGGAGTATAAAATAAAAAATATAATGGATCAAGTCAGCCTTACCTGTTCATTGATAACTTGGAATTCTTCAGCCATTACTTCTTTCCCTCCTTCTTGTTTATCTTTAAATATTGCCATTAGAGATATTTGCGACTGAGAACAAACTTGAAAAAAGTCATAAAACTCATTAACTTTGGAGAAACAGTTTGTACACACCGTTTTAGGTAAGACATCTTCTTGATATAGCTGAAAAATAACATGATGTGGAATATATAGGTTGTTTTTATTGGTTTTTCTAATGAAAAAATGTAGGCCTATAATACTACTACTACAGTACTACGTTAGAAATGCTGGCTCAGCCCATTCATTGATGAGGCAAGCATACCACCCAGTGAGAACAGATACACCTAGAGAGGGTATGACCCATTAGACCCATGGGGTAAAAAGTAAAGCCAAATCAGCCAGTGCCTGGTGCTATTGAAAGTAGTTTCCGTCCACTTAAAGTGCGATCTGTGCACAGACTTCTTCAGAAGAGAATCCTCTGACCACTGGGAAAAGCCGGGACCAGAAACCACTGTAGACCACTATTGGTTAGATTTGGCGCCCTGACAGTTTTCGGCCAGTATGTCTTAAAGAACGTTACATATGTTAAAAAGAACATGGAAATGTTCACCACTCGAGAAGGTATCCGTGGATGCTTGCTGAGGAGCACAGAAAATCAACAAGCTACTAAGGATGACTCTCCACAGCGAGGTTGAAATGTTTAGTAGTAACTCGTTCCACTGTGTTTGTGTGGACGCCAGTGTCCTGATTCTTGAAGTGTAAGGAGTGGTTAACGGTGAGATGACGGTAACCCTGACCTTCCAAGCAGTTTTAGGCCTTCCAGCAATCGAATAAAAGCGTGGTTTCTGGAAGGACCCACTCTTTGATGATGCTTAGAAGGGTACCGGCATCTCGCGACTCCACAGGGACCAAGAACGACTTCCCGCTACCCCTATCAACACCCACTAACATCCACTGACCCTCTACTCTTCAACCCTGGTTGTATTTCCTCCGTCCAAACTTTGCCTCGTCGATACAACCGAGGCCACCCAGCTTCTCAGACTTCTGGATCGAGTCCTTGATTAGGACCTCCCTGTAAAAAGAGAACCAGTCCACTACGGTAGTGTGGGAAACTTTAGTGCTCAAGGCAACAAAACCGGGTACGCGGTGGTTTGAGCCACAAGAACGCGACAATGACACGTAAAATCTTCTTCAGCGTTAGCTTCGTCATCCCGATAAAGGTGTTGAGCCGCGTGGACCGTCGCCAGTTGCACGAAGTTGGTCGTTGCAAACTCGTTGGCAGCGAAACCCCATTGTAATGCGGTTAACCTGGCACTCCATCCCACACTTGGCAAACGCGGCTACATCGCGGATGACCCCGTGTCGCAGAAGAAAATCCAACATGTTACTATCACACCACTCGATGACATCGTACATCAGTACCCGGCAGCCACCACTCTGAACACTATCACTTTCCACTACGGCAACAGACATGGTTCACTTCACTTGTGGGACGCGATCTCTAATCGAGGACGGGGTACAGCTAACTGAATTAAACCGTTGATCTGCACCGCCTTGTGGCTGTTCCACTGAGGCTTCTCCCCATTTCAAATAAAATAAAGTAACTTAACCTAACTAAACTTAACCTCCCGATAAAACCTAATTCAGCCTTCAAGTTAATTTGAATTAAGCCTGGGGAGAATTAACCAGCTAAATGTAACAGCCAAGTGAGTGGCCGTGGGTGGAAAGTCACTGACAGATCAGTGACAGCTGGCTCTCAGTGCTCTGCACACACGTCCGCGCGTCCCCGATCGTAAAATAGTCCCAACTTTAGAGCCACTTTTAAATAAGTTCCGCACCTCAAAGCCAGTTTTTCTATGTATCCCTAGGGATCTTCTCCACATTGTGCTAAATCAGTTTTAGCACATGAGAAGACAAGTCACTATATTAGTCACTAATATAGACAAGTCACTAATAATACCCTTTTATACTATTTTTTTTTATTAGTAATTACTTTAAAACTTACCCATATTTGCAAACATTGAACGATCTTGGTTGCAATATTAAAATTTTCTCCTTCTTCACCATATATGTCTATAATTTTTTCAGCTTTCATAGCACAAAGTCGACAATAAGCCTCTTCGGACATTGTTTCAGAGGCCTAATAATTCAAAACGTATGCCTAAGTACAAATCTTAGCAATATGAAAGATTATATCAAACAAAGAGAGGTAAGATTGTTTTTGATGCTTTATAAACAAAAACAAGCCCCGTCTTGTTTTGGCCTGTCTTCAAAAGCCTAAGAACGGCATTAAGTTTATGATTAACTAGGCCCCTTAAGCCTTGGTCTTACAGAAACTAATCCAAGCTTAGAGAAGATGACCTACTGGCATAGAAAGTAAACTAACAATAGGAAACGTGTCGACTGAACAAAAATATGCCTTACGGTATTCTTGAGAAATTTAGCTTGGATTCCAATAGTATAAATTTGTATTGTTTAAAAAGACTTATAAAATTCTTGTAGGCCTATCCACTCACCACAATAAGCCTGTGGAAAGGCGTCTATGCGTACAGTCCGACAGTAACACCAAGCGGAGATTGCTGCAACTAACTGCCCCATCACCTCGCACATGTTGTTTTGTTTCGCGCCCAATTTATCGTCTGCTGTCACTTGACTTGTGAGTTATTGTGTTTTGTCGAGTGCTAAAAGAGAGTGTTTAATAAGTTCTATCAATAATGGACTCGTAAAGTATAGTATACCAGACAATATACGTAGTATTTGCTTTTGTTTAACTTTGACTAAACAAGTTAATATTAACTCTCTATCAACACCAGGCATATCAATAGGGACAGGTTTGTGAATTAATTATTTACTAAAAAATTTAAGCCTTATGCTCAAATATCAAGTATTTAGTCTTCTGCCTGCTTCCAGTTAACCATTGCAAATTTTAGATTTTTATTATTAACAGTGTTTTTAAATAAATAACAATATTTTGTTTATAATTAATTATTATATTATTTTCAATAATACATCCAGTAGAAGAAACAGCAAATACTAATAAATGTAGGCCTAATAAACAAACCTAATGGTTAAATAATAAAATTTGGGTTTTAAAAGTGTATTAAATATCATTATGTACTGAGCTTTAATTTATTCATGGAACATTGTTTTAGGTTTGCCAGGTTCAGAAGATGAGTAATCGTCATAAAAACTATTGTAAAATAGATGTAAATAAAAATTGTACAAAAATATATAAAGAGGCGTAGTACAGTACAAAGTATTATAGTAATTTAGTAAAGGAAACAGCAAACATCGATTAATGTAATAAATAAAATTAATGGTTTATAATAAAATTTGTGGTTCAAAAGTGTTATACATATAATTAGATGCACTAAACTTTATTTAATTATTGGCATTGTTTTAGGCTTGCAAGGTTCAGAAGATAATGTCAAGAAACCCACTATTTGTAAAATATGTAAATACATAATTGTATGAATGTAAATAGCCTAAAAGTACTACAGTTTTTGTAAGTATTACAGTCAATAATTATTCTCTCAGTAAAGTTGTGTATAATGATATACTATTAAAGTTGCTGTGTTTAGTTTGTTTTAATATAATTCTCGTTATATTATTATGAATTTTTTATATTTATAGAGGAGTAATCATTATTTTAGTGACATGACAGTTTAACACAAACGACGTGAATATCCAGTTAGTTGGAGCTGTCTCCGCTTGGAGGCTACGCATAGACGCAAGTTGTGGAAAGGGGGTCGTTTTGGTTTGTTTTTAATTTATTTGATCTTGTTTAACCACAGAGTACCTAAAGATATATATTGTAACAAAGATCGGAACTCTTTTGATGGTAACTTCAATGTCGACACTTAAAAGCGTACTATGTCCGAAGAAATGGCATATAACTTATAACAACTCAAAGGTTCAAGGGTTTAAAATCAAATATAGGACTTACCGTTCACTTACGATGATTAGGTTTTGTAGAAAGAAAGTTATCCACCATTTTAGATTTTATTTTTTAGGGTGGTTAAAATGTAAAATTTTGGGTTTTGGCAATTTTTACGTCGGTGAGTTTTTATGGATTATTGTAAAAATGGTGAGTACCGTAAATAAATATAAATTGAATTGAAATGGCTTAAACAATTGATTTTATAAACATTTAAAGTCAATGCAGTGAGCCAGCATCATATGTCAATGCTTCAACCGTCTAACACATATAATTATGTTGAAGTACTCTGTGATGAGATCTCTTATCACAGATTACTCGGCGGTTATCAATTTTATGAGATTTTAGGTTACTGTAATCTTATTTTGCTGTTGACATGATTATGAGCATTTTACCGCACAAGGATACGATAAGGCCTATCTTTTGCACAGTCATTTAACCCATTAACAGCGTCACATTTAACTCTTTTTGCTCTGTAATACTAAAATTACAAAAGCCTAAATTGTTAAATCTCCATTTGATCGGTTGGAATAAAATCGTAGTTTAGTTGGTTTTTAGTTCAGAAAAATAATTGTACTGTTTTACACAGTACTTTAGCCTTCTTCGATATCGTGAGGTCGAGGACTACTACATTCAGAAGGCAAAATGCTCAAGGTTTGTGTGACTCCTGATTTTTGATAATTAATGTAAATTAATTTTAGTGTCAGGGTAAAGCTGGATTTAACCAATTAGTGCCACAGACGAATTTCAACAGCTTTACAAAAGTAACAGAATAACTACAAAATAATTAAGTTATCAAGTCCTAAGCTTATATTCACATGGACCTGTATCTAATAATTTTATTGAAAGCATCATTGCATTTCACGTAAATCAGCACTACTTGTAGTTATAATCGCTCACATATATTGTATTTTTTGTAAAATGGCGTAAGCCGTGTGTATGAATAAATAAATACAGAATGCCCATGTAGCTCAGTGGGTCAGTGAGTGCTTCGCAACAAATCAGCTCGGGTTTGATTCCCGGGCGCAGTGATAACTTTTCTCGATGGCCATTCTCCGTCATTCCGAAGTCACGTTAAGCCTTTGGGCAGTTCCATTGGTTCTATTAATTAATGACCCAATCTGGGAAACAGTCGGCTCGAGTTTGTAACAAGACTACAACTCATCATCCATCAAAAACACTCAACACACTCACCCTTCATCTTATATTTACGTCAAAATACCCTCTAGGAATGATCAGTATCTCAAATCAAAGTATCAAAATGCCACAATAATCGATCTTACAACAATCTGTCAACTGGGAATAACTAGGTGAACATTGAAATAACAATTACCTTGTTTAGTGGGCCTGAAGATCCTGAGGCAGAGAAGATTTACATGCTGATGCGCATTTCGGCCTCAAAAAGCTATTGTCAGAGCACTGTCACTACACTGCATTTTTCACTTCACTTAACACTACACTTGTTGCGTCAGAGTCGCTACCTTGCCGTGCACACTACACACAGCCCGTGATGCTAGTACACCTGTACCACCCCCACTGTTCCCCAACTCTGACATAACTAGTGTAGTGTTAAGTGAAGTGAAAAATATAGTGTAGTGACTTAGTGCTCCGACGATGACCTTTTGAGGCCAAAATGTGCATCAGCATGTAAATCTTTTGTGGCTCAGGATCTTCAGGCACACTAAACAAGGTAATTGTTGTTTAATAGGTCCTGAAACTGGATATAGTGAATTTGTGACCATTAAAATGTTTTGCCCGTAGTAAAGCTTATTGTACTTTGAATCAAGTGCGCAGCCAAGTCCCTCACCCTATCCTCTACGATTCATGAGCCTTTCTCCACTTTTTGCCAGACTAGGCTTTGTCTCGTAGAAAAGTCAGCCCCAAACACACCACAAGGAAAATCTATTTTACCCTGTGGTTTAACTATTTTTACTGTGTTTTAGGGAGTTGTTGGCCTAGTTACTGGTGGAGCTTCAGGACTTGGGCGTGCTACTGTCGAACATTTGATAAAGCAAGGTGGTCGTGCGGTCATTTGTGATCTCCCCACATCCAAAGGTCAAGAATTATCATCACAACTTGGTTCTAATACAGTTTTCGTTCCTGTCGATGTAAGTATTGGTAATCACTAGTTAATTTAAAATTATAAGTACAGTAGAATTTGAGGTCGATTATCCAAGGTAATTGGGGACCAAGACCACCTCGGATAAAAAAAAAAAACTCTGATAATACTGAGGTTAAGTGCTACTACCAGGAAAAGTGACAAAATGTAGCCTGTTTATTACAATGTCAAAAGAAAAACGAACAATTTGAACACAATTTCATACTGTAACGAGTACTGTACTAACAATTATATTTTGCAAAGGATGGTTTTTGTGTTAACCTTTCTCCTCTCTTTGATGCAGCAATGTTGCGCTAACGTTGTAAATCCAGTATATCGTGAGGTAGACACTCTTGTTGTTGTTCTATGTATGTTCTATATGTTGTTCTGTATGAAAGAAAGCCAACATACATAGGAAAAAACTTCACAACCGACTACCTCTGGAAATGCAAACGCTGGAAGGCCGACAGTTCAGATCAACCAGACTATTCTTTTTGATTCATTCTGTTAAATAGTCAGACCGTCTTTTTACACGAAGGGATTTAACATTCTTAGCTAATTTAAAATCTAGAGCAGTTAAATTATTTTTGAACCTAAGTTATGCCAACGGACTTCATTTTTTGGTTTCCAGCTCATGCTCTCTAGTCTTACACCATAGCAAACAGGCAAAAACATAGAAGCAGCAGACCGTCACTATCCCTAACCACTTGAACAGTGGTTTGTAGTGTTCCGTCAGGTTAACCGTACCTGATAAAATTCTAACTGAATAAATAACTCACTATGAAATAACATTAATAAAATATCTAATTATAACAAGAAACGATAAAAAGTATAAATTACAATAGAATATAAATTATAAACAAGGCTCGATTCAACAAAGACAAGAATTATAAGTGATTAATGATAGATAAATATATAAACATACAAACAAAACGGTACACAACAACAATAATTTAATCCACTTGTCTAAGGACAAATAATAATAATTTACGGCGTTAAAGAGGGTTTCAGTCATTTGTGAGCAGGGCCGTCACTTCTCTCCTGAGTGTTGTAGTGCTGGAGCTGAAGATATCAACGCGACTGCAAATCCTGTTCCCAGTTCGCATCAGACGAGGAATGACGCTGTGTTGCTGGTATGAAGTTCTAAGATGGGATACTCCGAACACCTGGGGACACCTCGACTGACGAGGGACATGAAAGTCCAGTTTTTCCAGCAGCTCTCGACAGTCTAAGTTGCCGTTGACAAGTTTGAGCAGAAACACAGAGTCATTCAGCGTTCTTCTGCGAGTTAGAGAGAGAAGGCCAAGTGAGTTCCTTAACTCCTCGATAGGCACATCGATGTAGGCATATCCCATCTTGAGACCGATGTAACGTATTAAGCGGTGTTGGACTCTTTCTATATCAGAGATCACTCCAAGCTGGTATGGAGACCAAATTGTAGAGTTGTACTCTTAAATAGAGCGTACAAGGGTCACATATAAGGTCTTTATAGTTGAGATGGCGAAAGGTCCTGGTCAATCTAAAGATGAAACCCAGCAATGTGTTGGCTCTAGCACAGATCTTATGAACGTGACGACTGGGATGGAGGTCTGGTAGAAAAGTGACACCAAGATCCTGAACCTCACTCTCAGTTTTCAGGATATGCTGTCCAATCCTGTATTCAAAGGTATTTTTTTGCTGCGAGTAAACGGCATAAATGCGCATTTCTTATCGCTCAGGGTCATGGAGTTGTCATCGCACCAACGAAGGAGATTATTCAGATTGCACTGTAAATTAATTTGGTCAAGAACAGAATGAACTTCAGTAAATAGTTTTACATCATCAGCGAAAAGCAAAAACCTCACATCAAGCACCTCAGAAATATCGTTTATGAAGAGATCAAAGAAGAAGGGGCCAAGGAGCAAACCTTGCGGAACACCTGAAACTGCTTCCAAAGAATATGACAAGGCTGAGTAATGTCTAACCACCAGAGTTCGGTCAGATAAATATGACCTGATGAAGGAGATATTCATCATAATATTGACTTTACAATCATTGACAAAGGCGAAATAGGCAGAATTGCATACTAAATTAGTTACTTTATCTCTACTCATCAGAGTTTCATTTAAATTCACCTAATGAGTTTTATAGAATGAAGTTTAAAAGTTGGCGCTCACTCCTGGGGGTGGCGCTGATCTCTATGTTTAAGGCTACTTATACTAATATAATTCCCTGTGTTTGTTTAGGTGACCTCTGAAGCTGATCTTCTCAATGCACTAAAAATAACAAAGGAAAAGTTTAAGAGGTTAGATGTAGCTGTTAATTGTGCGGGTATTGGTGTAGCGTTCAAGACTTACAACTTTAACAAAAATCATGCTCATAAACTTGAAGACTTCACAAAAGTTTTGATGGTAAGTAATTTTGTTTATTTGTTTTTTGTCGTTATTATAACTGCAAATTATAAGTTTTTTGTCGTATCGCCATTCTTCTGTGTTAGAATTAAAAGCATTAAATTTAAATCCAATCAAATTTACGCTTGATGTTTGTTTCTTACCTCCAATGTTTGTGTAAGTGTATTTACAATATCTTCATTGTCATGATCATGATTTTTAGGGTTGCTTTGATTTCTTTTCTTTTAGACATTTTGCATCGTCCCCAATGTAGAAAAGTGAATAATTAATTACTAAACTTCATTTTATTTCTCAAAAAAGATAATTGTGTTTTAACCACTTGGCGTCCGGTTTTATTTTCAAGTCAACACCGAAAAAACTGGATTTTTTTATCTTGGAAATTGAAATTTTACATCATTATAACACCAACTGTAATAACCAAAACTATTACCAAAAATAATTTACCATAAAATTTTATCCTTAAAGTCTGTTAAAATATTTGCCCAAATTAAGTCGGGATTTGTATCTACAGCGGTTTTCATCTCTAAAACTGTTTATTCACATTACAGCATTGTCAAAAGATGATATATACAACAAAAGAACCCATATGAAACCTTTATAGCCAAATAACTATAAAAGAAATAATAAAAACCGCATATGTACCATCCCGAGTTAACTCATGCATTTTTTGTTTTTGGTCTTCTTTGGTCTAATCGGTTCGAATATCCAACCAAAAAACAGATTGTCAAAGTATCATAAGTAAAATATAACACCTGGTTTTTGCATTGATACTTCATAAATTTTCAATATAGCCTAAGCTTTGTATGTGCTTTCCCGAAAAATAATCGGGGGTTCCTAGCCACTCTAGCTTCTTCATCACTTGTATCTGATTCGTAACTGCTATATTCTAAATCACTTTCCTCGACTCCACTACTACCTTCACTATCATAGTCACTTTCAGTATCACTCATTGTGCAAATCAAAACGTGGTGTGTCAGGTGTGTGTGTGCACAAGGTCAACAACACAACCCAATGGCGGCTAGCTTGCTCTCAAAGCGACAGTAGAGGTCTAGCATTGAAATAGATCAGTGCTGCATTCATGAGACGGCAAACTAACGCAGTCAACTCGATCAAATACAGCAGGGACCGGCAAAAAGCAAATCACCCAAGTATACTCGGGCAAATACGTAATGGCAAAAATGGATTGCCCGAGTACACTCGGCAAAATTGTCAAGTGGTTAAAAAAAACAGTAAATATAAATGTTCATATTTAGTGACATATTTTGTAGGCTACGTCTGTTAAAACAATTACAAAATAGAAATTTAAAAATCACAATATATTTCGATACCTAATGAAATTCTGGTATCTTCATCAGTTAGAAACATAAATAATAATAAACATGAACAGATACAAAAACCATATGAGAAATTTCAAATACAATAGTAAATATATAAAGGCAAAAAGCTAAAACAAATTGTAAAATTTTAAAAATTAACTAATATATAAAATTAAAAATTTAAACTATTTACTTCTTTTTTGATATAGTTCTAGGCGGATGAATGTCTTTGCTGGGTTGGCTAAAACATTTTTATTGTATATAACATAATTCAGTTCTAACAATAATCTTTTTTGTTCATGGGTTTCTTTACATAAAATTTTGGTTTCTTCAAATTTGATCTTATGGTTTCGAAAAAATTGGTGTTGAACTAAATTTGATGAATCATATTTGCCGAATCTTAAATTATCTTAAATTATATTAAATAAATTATAAAATTATATTATTTAAATTATATTAAATTATAAATGTTCAATTAGTAAACATAAACAAACTTAATAGCAACTGATTATAAGAAATTCAACAATATTCTACATAGTGCCGGAAGATTTTATCAGTAGTAACTAGACAAATCATTAGGTTTTCAATTTTTTGATGTAACTGATGGCTGAGCTGTTACTAAATGTCAAATTGTCAAAAACAAATTTAATGTAAAGTTTCAATTGAATTGATAAACAATTATTATTTTCAACATATTTTGTTTGTTATGCCTAAACAATTTGTATTATATGGCTGAATTAATAAAATCACTAAAATCAATTTGCCATATTGTGGACTAAAATTAAGGGGTTGTTATAATCTTTATTCACTTTTAAAAAATGTTGTAGTCGGTGCTGTCTCTTCTTTTGTAATATTCCTTCAGCAGCACCGACTCCAACATTTTTTTAAAGTGAATAAAGATTATGACAACCCCATAATTTTAGTCCACATTATGGCAAATAGTGTGCGCAGATGGTGATATTCTAATATGTATTAGCAAATAATTATTTACTATATTGGTTACCATGAAATGAGTACTGCTGTAATGTACTACTGTAGTGTAATGGATACATTATTGTATGTTCGCATAAAACATCAACAACTCATTTTTTATTAATGTAGCATGTAAAGCGATACAGAATTGCATTACCAAATTATTTCAAACATTTTAGAGCATTTTACTGTAGGTTTGTTTTTAAAGTCGGTTCAATTTTTTTCTTAAAAAGTTTTTATTATAGTTGGTTGTTACTAGTGTCTTTGTCTTTTGTCAACATAAAGTATAATGTTTTGTTTATTGATTAATAAATTGTTAATTAGTTAAGTTGTAGGCGACAATACCCTAAATCCAACGTTCAATCCCTGGTATTACAGGTGAATGCAGTCGGTACATTCAATGTGTCTCGACTGGCTGTAGGACTGATCGGAGAGAACAACCCAGATGAAAACGGGCAGCGAGGAGTTGTGGTGAACACAGCTAGTATAGCTGCGTATGAGGGTCAGATGGGACAGGTCGCGTACGCGGCGAGCAAAGCTGCCATAGTCGGCATGACGCTGCCCATGGCACGCGACCTCGCCACTCAAGGAATTCGAGTCTGCACCATCGCCCCAGGTAAAGTCAAAATATTATGCTTTTATTTGACATTTTTATATGCTAATACTAGTGGACCCGACAGACTTTGTCCTGTCAAAAAGATTTGTAATGACAGTTTTTTGTTCCTACGTATTTGTTTCTCCTACGGGGCAAACAATTCTCCTGAACAGAACCGTCACCCTGGTGGTAGGTCGTTGTGAATAAAAAGTAATTAAATAAAATATATTATATAACGATTTAAAATTAATTGTTTTATGGTTTATCATGTGTATTATTATTATTTATAAAAAATAGTTTCATTATCATTGTAGTGCTTTATGATATATACAATGTTTTTTGTTTGATTATCTGTAAAAAAAAGAGTCTTACTGGTAATAAAAAATATAAAATCTTGCTTGAATTTTTGAGCCCTCACATTGTATAAAACAAATTTATTAACCTTTTGCGCTCCAATGGCGAACTGAGTCCGACATCACTATTTCGCCGTTCCACTCCGATGTCGGACACATCGTTTATTGCATATAGCGCAAACGATAGGCAAGGACTACGCTACACTAACAGCACCTAGCAGAGAACACCAAAACTACCACTCCCTCCCCCCCGACGCCAAACGTGCAAGTTTGACAGCCCACGACAAACAGCCCGGTGGTTGTAGTGACGGACAGTTGGTCCTTTCTGTCACAGCGTGGGTTTGAATCCCACCCGGGTGCGCTCTGGTACAATGCTAATCATTGGATCATTCCGGGTGCAGGGGCCACAATGACCCGCTGAGGATCACTGAAGAGAAAATGGCTCATCAAATCCAGTGAGGCGGCGGGTGGCACTTTTTGAGCTTAGGGAGGCGCTAAATCCCAGCGCTTAGAGGAGTGGTCCAATGACTGGTAATGCACCGTACCAGAGAGGGGTTTTGCTGAAATTTTGCTTACAGGGGACTGGGGGTTAAAAATAAAATGAGAGCACAAAGGGTTAAGAATTTACACTTTTAAATAACTTTTTACTATAGACATTATTTTGTAAACAATTTTTCCTGAATTTAATAGTATATTTCTTGACCTTGTGATAAGATGAAGTCTCAAGGTACAAGGTTTAAGTTAGATAAGTCGAAGGTAAGTAGAAGGCAAGATCAACTCAAGAGCAAACCTTTATTTACATTATCACAAAATTAAAACAATAACACTAACGCATATTTCAAATAGTATTTAGCAGTGTAGGTTATCAATGAATGTGGATCCATAACAACAGACACCACCCATCTCATGACACCAGGGTTCTAATTTGTCCTAGATCTCTACTGTTCCTTTTGTTCACCTTTGATACATCTATTAATTTTCAAAGTGGCAGAAGGAACCCATAAGGTTTTTTGTTAAAACTTAAAATCAATAAAGACAATTTATTATCAATAATTTCAGTGATAATTTGTGTTATGCCATGGAGAAAGGGACCTTATACTACACAACACTACAAATAAGTAGTACCATGAAAAAATAATTAAATTATGATCACTTTGTTGTTATAACTATTATTACATGTAAAAAATGGCCAGTCAATGATTAGGAACCTTTTAGTTTAATTGATAACCTTATTTACTTGTAATTATCTCAGGTCAGGTTGTCAATGAAAATAGTGTTTGTTTTGACCCATTTTGTTTTTGACTAAGAATATAATTATAAATACATAGTTTAATACTTAATATTTAAAAACAGTGTAATAACTTATGAAATAAACAGCAATTTGTTTCTAAACATGAAAAATATAGTTTTTATTGGTAAGATCTTTTGCAAGTGATGATTGCATCTTCGCACCATACTGTAAACTGCCAATGTTTAACAAATATAAAATTTTACTAATAAAAACTCAAATTATTACTGGAGTTGTTGTAATTTAAAAAACTACTTAGTTACTAAAATGTTTTAAAAATTTTACTTTTAGATCCCTATTCCTTAATAATGCATCTTTCTGAAATTTGATGGTCTAATTTTGTTTTAGGATTATTTGATACACCGTTGCTGTCATCTTTGCCTGAAAAAGTGAGGACATTTTTAGCTCGAACGGTTCCAAACCCTCCTCGCCTTGGAAAACCAGAAGAGTTTGCATCATTAGTTGAAGCAATAATAAAAAATCCACTTCTAAACGGAGAAGTAATACGAATAGACGGAGCCCTCAGAATGCAGCCTTAGACAGTTTATGTACACAACTTTGAATCTGTGTTGTTTGGAGGTTTTTATTTTTATACGCCCATTTGTGATGTACAAAAACTGTGTATTTCTTACTTATAATAAACCATATTACCAAATAAAAATTATTTATAAATTGATGCTATTGTTTTTTTTATTTAAATCAAATACCAAGCATTGGAAAGTTCAGGCACCGTTCGAGTATCAATCATTTCCAAAGTAATGAAAAATTAAGTGTTATAATTTCTTGTAATAGCCAATAGGTTTCGTTGTTGGAAGTGAATACCTACGTTTGACTACCAAATGGAACCGAAACAACAGTTTCATTAAGACACTTGGCTCCTAGAGGAACAGAACTAATAAAAAAACACCTACATTCCAGCTTCAAGAGATGACACACCCAAGATGAGCCACTTCTACTACCTTCATCACCAAATGTGCAACCAGTAGCGACTTGAGTGGAAACGAAAAATCTTCCAAGTTCCAATGTTGACGACATTGTGTCAGAAGGAAGTCTCGGGCCACAGTCCCAGAGATTGCGAAGGCCTCCTAGTTACTTGAGAGACTATGACCTTTCTTCCTCGAGGGGGAGAAAATGAGATGAATCTATGTTTTTCAAATAATAATTTAAAAATATGTTTATTGTTTACTATTTTTATTGTTTCGGTTCTGTAAACATTCTGAACTAGATTGTTATTAATGAATACCTATGTACAGTTTTAAGTTGTTTAAGCTAAATTTTTTGTTCTACTAATTTTTATTTGTTTCTTAGTTCAAAACATTTCAAATAAATTAGTTGTTGTATCATTTATAGACCAGGGTCAATAATTTTGAAAATGGTGAAAAGTGAAAAAAAATTATAGTAGGATGAAAACCGTTAAAAAAGGATGAGAATATAACAATAATTAAAGGAAAAATAATTAACGGGCGATCTGAGGTCGGGAAGTGGAAGGGGGTGAGTTTTTAAGGGTAAAAAACGGTGTATCTCGATTTCCGGCAAAACTAAAAGTGCTATGGAAAAAATTAAACGACAAAGTTGTAGGTAATGAAGAGACCTACAACTTTTGTGTCTGCACTTTTTTCACGTAACCTCAAAATTTATCTGAAAAATTCAAATAATCCAGGTTTTGGTTTTTTATTTTTATCTTATGCAAAAAAAGGTTTTTTTTCACGAAATTTTGTGGAAACTTACGTTTTTATGTCTTAAAAACACTGTAATTTTTTTTATTTGAAATATTTATTTTTTCACCTTATTTTGACTTAATATTAAAAAAAACACCCTAATTTTCAGTCAAAAGTTCTCGTGTCAAAATATCAGCTTTTTTAAAAAACTCGGGCAGTTTTTTGTTTGTTGAAATCTCTTCTTTCTGATATAGTAAAAGATTTTATACATTACTGTGGTAAATGTTCTCAGAAAATGCAAAAAAAGGATAAACACTTAAATTTGGATTTTTTTTATCATTATGTACAATTTTGAGCTATTTAATAAAATTTACACTTTAATTACTTGAAAAACGTACATTGATGAAAAAAATTACAAATAGAAATATACTACTATAATTAACAACCAAATAAGTTAATATTTAATAAGACATCTATAATATTTTAAGAAAGTTGTAGAATATTATTTAAATTATGTACATAGAAGCCTATTAATTGCTTTTTTAAGATAACTTATATACTTGAGTTATTGTAAATTCATTATTGGACGATAAAAATGTGTTAAATTTGGCTAATATTTTTTATAAAAAAGATGCAAACAAAAAAGATATTGAAAAAAATGGATCAAAGTTAATAAAATCTATTTATAAATGTAAACAAGATAATATAACACTGAATCAATTAAGATTTCAAAAATATCAATTGGCAAAAATTAAATCATCTTTCAAATTGGCAAATCTGCCACCCACAGAAGGTGCAGCAGAACAACATTGTTACAGGGCATATTATCAACTTCAAACTTGGCTAGGTAATGAACTGACAGCAACAGATTGGGGCTGGAAGCAACATCAACATGGGATTATGCCCAAATTTACAGAGAAGGAGTTAATTCCGGAAATATTGCTCAAAACTATTTGCTGCAGCTGTGAAACTGGATGTAACAGTTTAAAATGTGGCTGCCGAAAACCTGGCTTAAAATGCACAAATTTATGCTCAAATTGTCATGGTTCTGAAAACTGCACCAATGTGGAAGAAAAAACCTACGAGGATGTTAGTGATTCAGATGAAATTGTGGATGAAGGACCAATTCAGACTAAAAATAATATTGGATACGAAGACGGTGATGGTCTTGAAGATTGCGAAGTTCTACTAGAATCGGGAAGGTTCGTTGAATCTAACGATGAAGAAATGCCACCGAAGAGACAAAAAGTAATGGATAAGTGATTAGGGTTCAAGACATTATTTATAAATAAGAAGGTAAATGCTTTTAAAAATATCATTGTAAATAATAATAAACAGTATAAAGTATCAGAATTCAATAGTAAGATTTACATTTCTATTAATATATTATGAGATTTTCTATAACATAAATGTAATTAGAATGTAATAAATCAACTTTTTGACTACAAAAAATTGCAGCAATCACATTTTTCAATTGAAATCCCCCCCTTTAAATCCTATCTTTAATATTTAGAACAACTATTTTCGCATGTTTCTTGCAATCTATATGATTTGTGGATTTGTAACCTTTTTTGTTCATCAATGTAACATAGAATCTTACGTTTTTCAAGTAATTAAAGTGTAAATTTTATTAAATTGCTCAAAATTGTACATAATGATTTTAAAAAATTCAAATTCGAGTTTTTTTCCTTTTTTTGCATTTTCTGACAACATTTACCACAGTAATGTATAAAATTTTTACATTATCAGAAAGAAGAGATTTCAACAAACAAAAAACTGCCCGAGTTTTTTAAAAAAGCTGATATTTTGACAAGAGAACTTTTGACTGAAAATTAGGTGTTTTTTTTCGATATTAAGTCAAAATAAGGCGAAAAAATAAATATTTCAAATAAAAAAAATTACAGTGTTTTTAAGACATAAAAACGTAAGTTTCCACAAAATTTCGTGAAAAAAAACTTTTTGCATAAGATAAAAATTAAAAACCAAAAACTTGATTATTTGAATTTTTCAGATACATTTTGAGGTTATGTGAAAAAAGTGCAGACACAAAAGTTGTAGGTCTCTTTATTACCTACAACTTTGTCGTTTAATTTTTTTCCATAGCACTTTTAGTTTTGCCGGAAATCGAGATACACCGTTTTTTACCCTTAAAAACTCACCCCCTTCCACTTCCCGACCTCAGATCGCCCGTTAATTATTTTTCCTTTAAATATTGTTATATTCTCATCCTTTTTTAACAGGTTTCATCCTACTATAATTTTTTTTGTTTCAAAAATTATCGACCGTGGTCTATTAATCTACTAGCCATAATTTCCTAGGATACAAGAATTATCAACTTTCTAATTTTAAATAAAATGAAACTCAAGCAGTTATTGTTTGTTCATTATAAATTACATTACATGGACATACAAAATACAGTGATTCTTAGTCAAACCAAAGGGTAAATTGGGCCTAACCTAAAAAATGAATTGTAAAAATGTTATAATAATAATGTATAAAAGAGTGTTCTCTAATTTAACAATATAAATGAAAACTTTTTTTATTTTATACGGAAATTCATAGGATTTATAGTAGCACTTGTGGCTACAAGTCAGCTACATTTTTGGCTGATTTTGCTTTGATTATGCAAATGCACATCTACCAAAGTGTTTTGAGGACTACCTTGAGGCCCTTAACCAGTGTGGCACAGCCTGGACCAAGTGACAACGGCAGTGGCAGATAAGGTTATTTCGAGAGATAAACCTTTAAAATTATCCTCTTGATTTGAGTTTCTTTTGGTGAAAATCATAACTGCTGTGTAATAATTGTACTTAACTACTTAAAAATATTCCCTATTTGATGCCGACCACTCTCATGAGGGTATTTTAAGGCAAATATGTGGTGAAGGATGAGTGTAATGAGTTATGAGGTGTAGTCTTGTTACAAACTAAGGCCGACTCTTCCTTAGAATGGGTTATTAATTAATAGCCCAATGACCAATGGAAATACAAGGACCAACGGCTTAACATGACTTCCGAACCATGCAGGTGATGGTCTGATAAGTCTAAACGATGGTGGGAATTGATGCAGGTACCATCAGATGATCACTGAGACTATCTGAGCCGCTTTTTTTAGACCTATATCATCCTCAACACCTGACCTCCATGAAGCTGGATTACAGGACCACGCCACGAGTCCCAGT
Source organism: Matsumurasca onukii (assembly GCA_018831715.1). Taxonomy (NCBI): domain Eukaryota; kingdom Metazoa; phylum Arthropoda; class Insecta; order Hemiptera; family Cicadellidae; genus Matsumurasca; species Matsumurasca onukii. Next base: position 34,888,126 of record CM032059.1, on the reverse strand, counting down.
CCAGAATATAATGGTTTCTTACTTAGAAATTGTAGTTTTGGTATTGTATTAGATTTCAGGTTTAAGTAAACAACAATTATAAGAATATAGGATTTTTATTTATTTATATCTTCAATTTTGAGTATACAAGCACTGAATCAATTTAAATTACTAAATTAAATATACTTGGATTTTTAAAATGAACCAGTGCTGTTTATTACGATATAAATTTCCAAGTTGGTTACAATACATTATTTCCCTGTTTATTATATTATGAGAAATTCATTATAATTTGTTAACTTAATGTTATCATATAAAGACAATTGAAACTATGTAATGTTTGATTAGTATAAAAATGTAGTAGATATATTGTAAAAAATAGTTAAACTTCTCAACAAATCAACAAGAATTTCTTAACAAACTATATTCTAGCCGAGTTCCAAGAATCAATATCGTACGGTGTTCGAGCGAGCACATTTGGATTCTGACTTTCCCGCTCTAGTTTCTCAAAGTGTTTGCGCGCGTTGCGTATGTTGATGAGTGTTGCGGCTGACGGGATGTTCGGGTCAGACATCACCACCATCACGTACGTGTTCGAGGTGAATACATCAATAAATGCAGCAAAGTTAGAGTTGCGCACCTCCATGCTTTGGAACTGAGCTGCAACTTTGCTGCAAGTAAAACATTCATCAGTCAAACAAAGGAGTTCCAATAACTTTTCTTGTTTTCAAATTCTCTTGAAAAATTCATAACACTCACTGTTTAAAAAGCCTATACATTGTGTTTTTGTCTGCAACTAAGTCAAGGAGCTAGAGGTTAAACCCATTACCAATTGAAATGTAAAAATCAAAATAGGAAAGAAACACTGACATTCCATTTCTCAAACCTTTTGGTAGATCACCTTAATAACTCAAACCTCGCTTGGATCTTACTCATAAGCCTTGATGATACATAATATGATTGTTTTATTATTTGTCCAATAATTAGTCACATGTTAAATGTTATGATGAATTTGAAAATACAGCTACAACTTAGGTCACTTATAATTTTATTTTTTTTTACTATTTATTTTTATATTATAATGGCAAAGGGGATGTTTGATGAAATCAATAAGATAATGGACAAACCAAAAAAACTTGCCAACTTGAAGAACATAAGAAAAACCATACAATTTCAACTAACAAAAATATCAATAAGTTTTTAAACACACATACACAATGAAATTACTTATGTTGATTCCACAGTAAAAACAGAAGTTTTATATGAACTGAACCAGAAGTTTGAATATTTACAAGACCTAATAGAATTAATCGACGAAATATTTTCAAACATGAGTGGAGGAAGATTCTTTTGTACTCTTGATATAAGCAATGCATATCTGCATATGCAAATGGATGAAGAAAGTGCTAAAATGCAGACACTTAGTACTCACAGGGGACTATCTAAGGTAAATAGACTTATGTTTGGGGTAAAAGTTGCTCCATCTATGTGGCAAAGGTTCATGGATACAATTCTACAAGGCACAGAAGGTGTGCAGTGTTTTTTGATGACATCATTGTTCAAGGAACAACTTTTAATGTAACACTTTGATGAAACAACTCAAAGCAGTACTGACTATTTTAACAAGTAAAAACTTAAGAGTGAACAGAGATAAGAGTAAATTTTTTAAGAAGAACATTACGAGGTCTGTCCAATAAGTTCACGAACTAGTTCAATATCGCGGTTTTGAGGCAACGTAAAGGGCCGACCACTATATCACATGAATACTAGACATCCAATGAAGTGTCAGTGCTTGTGTGACAGTTGAGCTGTGCCTATCAAGCTGACAGTGTCAGTTTATATTATATTTGTTTTTGCTGTCGAAAAATTGTGATTGATGAAATCACTGAACAACGAATCAACATCAATTGATCCAGTGATGCCCTCTCGTCACCATTTTGCTCAAAAAACCTATGATTCATCACCAGTGATGACTCTCTGTAAGAACTGACCTTCGCTTCCGTCAGTCTTCCAATCATTCCAATCATTCTCATTCACACAGTCAATCTTTCTCAACTTTTGTTCTGGCGTCAGCAGTTTCGGCACATTTTTTGCACAGAGTTTTCTTAAGCCCGAATGCGCCACTAAAGCGGTATGAACTGATGACTTGTATAAATTAAGATAATCTGCAATCATTCTAACAGTGTTCCGACGGTCATCAGACACCAGTGCTCACACACGAGCAATGTTTTCACCCACACATGAAGTTGAAGGTTGTCCCTGCATTGCATCATCTTCAGCGTCTTCACGGCCATCTTTGAAACATTTGATCCACTTGAAAATGGACGTTTTCTTCAAGGCATTATCTCCGTAAACAGCCCTCAACATATCTGTAATTTCTTGAGAACCTTTCCCGAGTTTCACTAAAAACTTGATGTTGATTTTTGCTTTGTGATTTCATCGATCTCCATTTTTTGACCAACAGCAAAACAAATAAAATATAAACTGACACTGGCAGCTAGATAGGCACTGCTCAACTTTCAAACAAGTACTGACGCTTCCTTAGATGTCTAGTATTCACGTGATGTAGTGGGCAGAGCTTTACGTCGCCTCAATGCCGCGATATTAAACCAGTTCGCGAACTTATTGGACAGACCTCATACATATCTAGGACATGTTATTGATGAGAATGGACTACATAGGAGCACTGAATAGATAGCTGCAATTAAGAACGCAACCAAACCAAATAACCTGAGTGAGCTGAAATCTTTCATAGCGCTGGCTAATACAATAGTAAATTTGTTCAAAACTTTCGTACCCAGTGCATCCGTTAAATACATTATTGAAGATAGGGCAGTAATTCATTTGGACAGAAAGTTGTGAAAGGAGGAGCTTCAAGATGCGCCCTTGTGAGCTGCTCATTGACATGACTCCTTCGTAACATAATCACTCCACGGCAAAACTTACCTGCAACTGAGTTTGAACTGTTTGATGATGTTAGAGACCTTCTCGAATCTGTGGATGTCTCGGTGAGGCCGTCGTTCACAGTGTGAGATAACGAGGAATGTAGCTCGCTCAAACAACAGCACTTCGTCTGCGTCAATGATGTTAGCAAACTGGTTCAAGCTTAACTCTAACTCCTTCACGTTTGGGATCAGCATGTAGACGATTGAGGACCAAGCCTGTCAAACAATTGTCCTGATATTGAAAATAATTCTGGAAATGACATTGTGAAATAAATACAGTGTTACAACATTCCTCAACACCATTTGTCTTTTTAAACTAAAAATATGTTTAAAAAAAATATAGGATCAAAGTTAACTTTTTGCCATAATTAATAAAAAGTAATGTGAAGAAAAAAGTTTTAGAAATTTGGTTAAGAAATAGCTTTTAAGTAAAAGTCATTACTCTCTAGATGAATACCTTGTTTCAAGTTAGGGTAAAAAGCCTAACCATGGTTTAAATTATAGGATATGTTCTTCTATTGTTATTTGTTTTTGTTCCGAATACATTAGACATGACACTATTTTTGTATGTATTGTACAATGTGATATAAAGATGTTTGATTCTGATTCTGTTTAAAAATGGTGATTACAAAAATATATTGCATAAGTTTTGATGGGTCAAAATAAAATAAAAATACCATTTCCTCCAAAATTTTGTTTTCCTGCTAACCATTTATTCCACAATTGTTTTTATTGCGGTACTGTTAAAACCAATTGATTTACAACTTGGTAATATAATAGAATTATTAACAAAGACAAGTAAAACAGAGTAGTACCTTTTTTCATATTTTAATTGACACACGACGCCCATCGTCTCGGTGCTGTACATGAAAAATTGTCTAACCTATTTGATAAAATTAACAATTCAAAAACAAAACAATCCTATTGAACCCTAAAACAATCCTAATGAATTCTATATGAAAAAGGGTACTACTCTGTTTTACTTGTCTTTGTTAATAACATTAGTAGCCCTAAGTGAACAATTCCTATTTAATAGAATTATTACATTAAAAAGTAATTACTGGTAATATAATCATTAAACTTACACGATATAATGTTTCATCCCATATTGAGGTTCTAAAACAAGTGCATTCCAAAGGTTTTGATAGTCTTCTCAAATCTTCTTCTCTTTCTCGAAAAATCTAAAATAAAATTTAAATTTAATAGACAAGTAATTTTAATGAAACCCTTTAACAATTTAACAATTACCGTAGTTGGAAAATCTTTTATTTTAGCAGAAATATCCTTACTTTATTCAGCCAAATTTAAAGTCAAAGTTCAACACACAATTCATTGGTCAGAATTTTCCAAATTCCACAAAAACTATTTAACCTTAACGCATGGCTATGTTAAAAAGATGAACTTAGTGTTGGTTTACTTATAAATTGTAAAGTGCCCCCCGACACAGTGGTAGTATAATTTTATTTATTTACTTTATTAATACCACAATACAGGCTTTCGCCCAATTACATTACAGTATTGAAGATAATATAATAACAAATAGTTTGAGGAGTTTATGCGGTCTGCACTGTCTTCATGCACAACACAGTTTTCAAGTGTACTGGAAGACTGCCTGAGCTAGAAGAGATGACAACAACGAAATATCTTGGAGTTACACTGGACGACAGACTATCGTGGTTGGCACATATAAACTCCCTTTGCAGCAAATTAAGTACAGGCCTGTTTGTAATTAGGCGAATGAAAAATGTGTGTGACATGACAACAGCCAAAGTAGCCTACCATGTCCTTTTTGAGTCCTACCTAAGATATGGAATTGCTGCGTGGGGTGGCACCACAGCAGGAAACCTACAACATGTCCTCATTCAACAAAAGTAAGCCGTTAGAGTCCTGTGTAACCTGAAATCTAGAGACACCTGCAGGGAAGCCTTTCAGGAACAGAAGATCTTGACAAAAGTTTTGTTGACATGCTTTTAAGGTAAATATTAGTTTTGTACTCACACCCGATGATGAAGTCAACTTCAAAACCGGTCGGGTGAAATAAAAGATGTTAAAACCAGGGTACTTAAAACCAGGCTGGTTTTCTGGTTAACAAAAATATGAAAGTCTTCTTGTGTTTCAACGTGGCTCATCAAACAATGTGCAAAGCATTTGTTAAAGCCACTTGAATACTTGATCAATCACGCTTTTCCCTCAGGAACAGTTCCCTCTTCTCTCAAAAATGCGAAGGTTATACGAAAAGGGCGACCCTTCTTCTGCTCAAAATTACCGCCCTATATCAATCTTACCCGCCTTTAGTAAGGTTTTCGAAAAACTTTTCCTCATTCCTATCGCAAATTTCCTGAACAGACACCAACTATTATCGTCAAATCAATTCGGATTCTGAAATGGTAGGTTGACAATTAGACATTTCTTAAAATAGCTGCCAAAACATAAAAAATTATTTTTTGGCTTAAAATTTAGCCAACTGTTGTTTAAACAGTTGCTCTAACAGCTGACAATATGAAACAGAATTTACAGTTTAAATTTCATGTAAACACGGGTACTTATCAAACAGCCCTTGTATATAACAATGTAGGCCAATTTTATTCAGACCTAAACGATTAGAAATACTTACAGCATCCCTTTGGTCTTCTTGAACAAGATCCATTTTGTGAATTAGACAAAATACTTTTGCATCTGGTGAATTTTGCAAAATGGCCTCCAGGCAACTTTGGTAGTAATGCATGTCTTTATCCAATTCACGGCTTTCTACATCAAACACGTATATGAGGACTTCAACATTCCGGAAGATGTTATCTCTTTGGCTGGCAAAATAGTTTTCCATGAATGCCTCTTGTCTGAAAAACATCAGGTTATATAATTAACTAATGAATTTGCTGCACAGATTTGACCACTTGTCTGCAGCCACACAGTATGTCTGTATTTGAAAGCTTCAAATTGCGAGTAGGCCTGAAAGAGTGCAGATGGAGGAAATTCCTCTGTTCACCCAGGAAGGAACTAAAGGTTGATGCAGGGAAGATTAAGGCAGGGAAGACATGATTGTCAAGCTAACGTTGGAATCACGTTGCCAAGCCGTTTTACATGGCTCCTGGTAAAAGAGCACTTCATGAAAGACAGGAAGACAGCCAGATTAGTGTAGATTTAGAGATGAAACGAGGAGGTGAAGAGGGAGTTATTTTGGAGATGGAGGATAAACAATTATCCCTCCTTATGTCTATGCCTCCTAACCCAGGCTGTAATCTAAATTTTAGTAATGTAAAAAAATTTAGTCCTACCTGCTAAACACACAGAAATATCTCTTAAATAAAATAAAATGTTAAAGGGAGGTGTATGCTACTTTACAGCTATTCTATATATGTCATGACATTGTATTTAATTTAGCTTATGATATTTCAATTCAACTTTGACACTGTGTTGATTATCAGCATCTGGTTACCTAATGTTTGCTTCTTTTATTCATCAACACTTACCCTCCACAGTCCCACAGATTAAGCACCAGGTTGCCAAGAAACCGCACGTGAGAGTGTTCAACGTCAACTGTAAACAGGGTAACGTATTCATTAAATATTTGCACATGAATTCAGAATTCTATATTCAGGGTGACTCAAAACTCCCAACGATAGTTTAAGGTATTTTATCTGGAACTAAATGAAGACAGCAAATCATATTTTCATTTTGTTTTGTCAAAAGCTTTTTTTTATTTGTACAGTCTCCATTTTGTGTTTTTCATACTTAACTTTGTAATTCAATTTGAAACTGTGTATGAAACCTAATATTTAGTTGACTGATTTATAAAAACATAATCAAAACGGTTCAGTAAAAAAAAAGGCCTTAGTTTTGAAAAACAAACTCAAGTCAGGTAAGTCATGTTGCGCAACAAAATTTCCTACAATGTCTCAATGGTTTCCAAACAGATTTTAACGAACCTAGATGGATGAATGAGTTTGTTATAAAACTGTAGTCTTTTGGATTTCAAGGTCTATAAATGTCAAATTAAAAATATTCCTTACAGAATTCCAACTGGCTGGTTGTACTGTGAAAGGTGATCAGATGAGAGGCATTGATATTTCACATACTTTGTAAATTAATGGGTTCAGGATTTCGCTAAGTTTTATTGGTTAGTTAATATGTTAGGCGTAGTATTTTTTAATTTGACATTTATAGACCTTGAAATGCAAAAGACTACCAAGCGCCTTTTTGTGCACCATATTTACAGATTACCTACTTAAGGTATTAGGTGTAAGAAAGATATTTATTTACTTGTGGCTCCTAATCGTCTAGTGTCTCGTGCAATGTAGTTAGCAAAGATAATTGACCTCATACTGGTTTTGCCTGACCCACTCTTTCCCATCAACAGAACCTGTAACAAGAACAAACAATATTATCAATAAAAAATATATATTTGTGCAATTTTAATTTATTTTTCAAAATTATTGATTGAAAAAAGTTATGCCTTTAAGCTTTTTATAAATAAAAATAATAAATGTCATAGCTAACAAGTATGGGGAAATTGTGTTTAAAATGAAAAGGTTTCTGGCTACTTCAATTATTGTGGTTAAATTATACTAAAGTATACAAACTTCATTACTTTGAGTTGCCTTTGAATAAAATGCCTTCACTTATCAAGAGTTTGGATAACTATTGACAACATACTCGGTGAAACACAATAGACAATTCTGCGAGTGATAGAGCCAAAAGCAGTGGTGTATTGGTAAATTTGGCAGAGAATTTTGATAGAATTGTATAGTACCTAAAAGGATTAAGTTCATAGGGAAGAAATCAACAAATTGTTTAAAATTTTTAAAAAGTCTAAAAATTGTTCTTTAGTTGAGAAAACAACATTAATCGTTATGTGATCAGCAACATGGGATCAGCAACATGGGATCTCTCCAATGGTCCCGAAGTATTGCAGCAGTGTCTTACCATATATAGTTCTATACTTCAACTTGTTTATGGCTGCAGGCCTCTTTCCCTCTAATTTGAAGAATGGATATATTACACCAATATTTAAATCTGGCTCCCCTGCTGATGCAAAGAACTATCACGCCTTAGTAGTTCAACCCACATTGGCCAAGATCTTCGAGTCACTGACTTGTACTCAAAAAACTCAACTTCAGCCTAAAAAGTGTGATCAATACTGAGCAGCATGGTTTTGTGAGAGGACGCTCTACAACTACAGACCTCTTGTCCTTCCGTCAGCATTCTCTAATTCACATGAATAGTGTAGGGTAAATGAAATGTCCCTCAATATTTCCAAGTGCTCAGTAATAACATTCACCAGGTCCAATACTCCAATAATTTACCAATATAAACTTGATAGTCAACCTCTTAACCGATCCACCAAAATAAAACATTTGGGAGTCATGCTTACGCTGGACCTAAGTCCTCATGAACACATAAATTATATTTGCAAAAAAGCTAATTCTGCAATGTTTTTCATCAAACGAATGGGCCAAGACACATTTTCAATCAAGAATCAAGAATCTTTATTGCCTTTGATCATCTTTCCATGAAATGGGCATAGTCATAGTAATTATACAATGTAAAATCCTTACAACTAGTAATATATCACATAAACTCTAATAAATTTAGGGTTAATTTTATTCTAATACTATCACACAGTTTTTATTAGCGTTGTACATGGCGAAAATGAAAAGGTTAAAATGTAAAATTCTTATAACTAGTATCACATATAATTACAGTTTATATTAGCATTGAATATGGCAAAATAAAAAAGGTTAAAATCTAAAATTCTAAATTTATGTTGTCATCTAAAAACTCTGTTAAGGAATAGTAGGGATTTTCAATTAACCAATCATTGACTTGGTATACAATCCATGCTTTAAGAGTCCTCTACATCCATCTTGTTGGACCTATTCTTGACTGTTTTCTTCAACAGTTTGGAATCCTTACCAGATCAGACTTATACACAGACTGGAACAAGTTTAGATCCGACTTGTTGACCTTCGGTTGGGTTTTGAGTAACGAACTGTCTCCATCATTAAATTGCAAGAACAGTTTATTTATTACAAACGGCAATCGCCAATAAACAACAGTTAAATTTGATGCCGCTTCATACTAGATGTGTGATCAACAACTTAATGTTCCTGAGAAATTTGATCACTTTAAATGTTGATGCTCCTGACTTGCTTGTGAAGTTTGACTTTCGAACACCACTACATCTCCGTCTTTGCCACAATCAATTATTTTAAAGTGGTACGGTACTATTTAACCCACTACATGCTCCACAGTCCCACCCATCGACTTCAAGGCCTTGCCAACAGTTTGCCTATCCACCTAGATTTCTTCAAGACGAACTTTCTGAAACATTACACTATCCTTGACACTTAAGATCCTTAATGGTTTCCATATCTTCAAAGTTGTTTGAATTATCTGCATGTATTGTTTATTTATTTATTATTCATTGAAGTATTTTATCGTAACAATTTATTCAATTCACAATCATCATTTATTTATTTATCTGGGTATATTCTTTGTTTGTTGTATATTTTTTGTATTGATAATTGTTCAATTTGTTACCTTGTTATTTGTTCAAAACTTATTAGTTATTAGCTTAGTTTATTCACTTATTTATTGTTCAGTTACCTACACATTAGTATTATTAATTGATCTTCCATCCCTAGAATAGCCATCTTCAAACATGTTAAACTTAATTGCATTGTTACTAACTAAGGCTTCCCCAGTATAGACCGCGACAATTGGCCATTTCTAACTTCTACAGCGCCAGACGTTTCACTCATTTTCCAATGGAGCATCCTCAGTGGACTTGCTGAGGCTAGCACCCTAATTTTACAAATCAAAATACAACCTTGAACAAATTGAAATTTTCGGTCTGATGGTTGGGGCAAGAGGAACATTAACAAAATTTACAAGTGACATTTTTACCAAATTCAAAATTTCCAAGTCTAAGATAGAAGACATTTTTATCTCTTCATTGAAATACTCAGTGTTCATTCTGAGGAATCATTTATATAACAAGAACTAACTCCAAATTTATATTATGTAATCTTCTATTATTATTGGTTTTATATTACTTTGTTTTTAAGCAGACCCAAGTTAGGGAAGTTGTTGTTCAGTTTTTTTAATAATGTTGTATATATACCAGAAGCCTTAGTTAGTAATGACGCCGGCCGCTTAAAGACTTAATGTAATTGCATTGTTTTCCTACTATACACCACTTTGTTCATTGATGTATGTATTGGTTGTTTGACCGTTGGAAGAATAAAATAAAAAACATTCAGTTTTGTAAAAGAAACTTTTTTGAATTTAACTTAAATGTGTGTTATTACATTGGGCAGGCCTAGGTCTATCTAGTCTTTGATTTGAACATTTAGTAAATTAGGTCCATGGACTATGATTAGAATCTAACTTATCTACATAAATGCAATGATAAGGGCTGCAAGCTTAAACAAAATTATTAGTGAATTGTCAAAGGAAATAGAGTTGTTAATTTTGAAAGCCATATTGAATGAAGCAATGTAAACTGTTTGCAGCTTTGACTTCCCACACCTCCTAAATCTAATGGCAAAACTTTATATAATATATGTATTTCTTTATATAATAGTACGTGTGTGACCATTATACATGTCACATTTTTGATAGAGCCTAAAAGGGTTCTTCATTAACTAGTTTTTTTACTGTCTACGCCAATGGCATTTTATTGTGTTACTTAACCAAGGGTTTGTGGGATCACAAAACGCTTTGAGGAAAAGCAGTCCAAACCCTTGTGCCTGCGCCGGGAATCGAACCCGCGACCTTGCGCTTTGCAAGTCGTGACTCTACCCACTGAGCCACGGACGCAACCACTATTGTCCTTTAGATAGGAAAACAACATTAATCACTATAAGATGGGGTCAGCACCATTAGGTTTTGTTATAGAAACGTGTTTGTGTTTAAAATGTGTGTTATTCCATTGGGTAGGCCTAGGTCTATCTAGTGTTCGATTTTTAAGAAAATTAGGTCCATGGAAAATGATTTGAATAAAAGAATATTGTAGGAAATAACGGAAATATTAAATTACATCTACGGAGAGTAGAAGGATTACTCTACTTGCTACAACAATGAGTCATGACAGCCCGAGCAAAGTCAGGGGTGAAATTGAATTGACCAAGACTAATTCTCATTACAGTGGAAATTATCTACATTAAATTACTTTACCTTTTTCTTCATTTTCGCTGTAGTTTTCAGTCCAAATATGCTGTTGTTAGAATCTTCCTAAGTTGGCAAGCACAAGAAAGTAAATATGTGAAAAATAATAATTAACCTCAAAAGTTGCACTAAAGACTAAAGTCCAAAACTCAAAAAAGAAAGATAACAAGTTACGAATGACAGTTCTCAGCTGATCATATATGGAGCCCAAAGATCAACAATATGTATTTTATTTCCTACCGTTTAACATTTATATATATGGGATTGATTTTAAATGTTTTAAAGTCAATATATATGGTGAAAGCATTAACTTTATTTCGAGTCAATGGTGAAAGGTTTATCAAATACAAATACTGTACTATACTTGCCTAAAAACTGTTTATTTGTACGGTAAGTCGGTAACACATAATATTTATATTATACGCGTGGCCGGGAGTGATGTATTTCGTAATGAGCTAGTGCTAGGAATGAAATATATACACTCCACTTCTAAATTAGTTTTGAACTTTATTCTTAGCTACAAAAATAAACACATCATTTGATTAATCACAGTATTTGACTAAATAGAGTTTAAATTTTAACTTTTTAGACTGCGAACAGTTTTTGAAGTCTAGTACATTTTTCATGATACATGACTTGAAACACCGCCTACTCTTACAGGATATTGATGTAAGCTAAACGGGATGAAAAGTGAATGAGATAGTGATTTGATGAATGATGGGGTGTAGTCTTGTTACAAACAAGGTTGTGATAATTTATTATCCAAACGATCAGTAGAAATTAGAACGGACCCTTAACCTACTTCCGAACCACGGGTAGGGATTAGCCATTGTGAAAGGTTGCTATTGAAGCGTTGAAATTGAATCAGGCCGTTTTTGTGCGAAGCACGCACCATCCATAGCTTTGAGCTATGGACTGGTATGTATACAAATATTGTTGCAACACTGTGGACTCTGTATAAATTCCTCTGATCTAATGGAGCAATGGGTCAAAAATCGATCAACGTTCGTCCTCCTGACACATCCCTGCCTTCTCTAAATATATGCAAAAGACCGCATGTGTACATCGCCTCAATCAGTGCTCGCATTACTTATGACTAGTCAGTGTTCTAGGGTGCGATTAAGGTGAACATTGGACTCATACGGTTACATGAACTCAGTGCAAGTATTTAATAACTCACTTTAAATAGTGTTTCAATTTTTAACACAATTTATAAGATCTAACAACTTGTTCCTTTTTGAGGTTAACTTACAATAGTCGCATTTTCAAGCAAGACCTCGCCGGAATTAATCACGTTGTACTCCAAACAACCATGCCCATTGTAGTAAATATCAGCAAGAGCACTGACAGCGCCAGTTTTCGGCGGCACTAGGCCTACCTTCTGACGGACTGATAAGAGACGACACACGGACACACACACACAGAAGCAAACGCACACTATACGTATCACCTGGATCAAGGTCATCTTTGTTATTGTGGTCGTATCTCCAAAACAGTCCTTATCGGAACAAGTCGCATTATAGAAGCTGTATACGGGACAGCACATCTTTGAACAACACATTTGATCACTGACAAATAATAACAACTATTGTAATTATTTCGCTGCAGTTCAAAAATTGCTAATTTATTGCTCCAGTACACGGAGGAAGTGTTTGTCGCGAACGTTTCCTCAGAGAAACCACCTTGCCAAGCTAGAGATTCACCTATCGACACCAACACCAGCTCGAGCGACATGATCTACCCTCGACACATCCCATCAACGACGAGATCCTCCTAGTCAACGCATATATTTGGAAGCTATGTTCACGGTTTGAAGGAGTTCGGGTTCTCGAGATTAACCAGATCGACAGAAAAGGTTTCACAAGACACGGAATGCACTTGACAAGAAGAGGAAAGCGCCGTCTGTCTTGTGCAGTTCTCGAGAAGTACATAAGCTGACTCAACTTCAGAAACAGATAAAGAAAATGCCAACATCATCCTCGGCCCAAATATCAAATATCAATCCACCAAAAAAGTGCAATATTAATATGATAGAAAGCAATATGTCGACAGTCTATACAGTATATACAAGGTGAGTTTTATATGTCCCCACCTTAACTTTTGAAAGAGGAAAAGTTTTGAAAAACCCTTTGAGGAATGTTAGTACAGGGTCCTGAAATTTCTTTTGACGTACTTTTTGTTACCCACCTCCACCCAAAAACGGGGAGGGCCCTCTAGATTTTTTAAATACGAACCCCCAATCCCTTGTGACAACTTATTTGTTAGATTATAAAAACACAAACTCATTGATACTATTAAAAATCTGTATGACGTTCCTGTACAAAATGGTGGGTCAAAACATTTTTATCTTTTAAGCAAATAAATGGATGGTGTCGCTATATTTTTGAAAATTTTGGGAAGAAATACAGATTTAGTTTTTGGGTACTCAAAGTTTTAAAATGAAATGTTACAAAATAAATTTTGCAAACTTTGAAACTGTCTTTTCAAAATTCGTCAATTTTCAAAAGTTTGCAAAATTTATCTTGTTTGTACATATTATTTTAAAACTTTGAGTACCCAAAAACTAAATCTGTAATTTTTTCCAAACGTTTGAAAAATATAGCGACAGCGTCCATTTATTTGCTTAAAAAATGAAACATATTTTGAGCCGCCATTTTCGTTTTGAAAAATATTAATGGAAATACAGGGAGTTTCGTAATTCTGTTTTATTTTTAGACTTTCAGCCGCCATTTTGTAACGGTTCAACAAAAAACAGTTTTTTCTTCACCATTGTTTTTCGTTTGAAGCGAGCTTTAAAACTATGTATAACGGATGACCCCCCTTTATATTTGAAAATTTCGAGATTTGAACCCATAACCCTCGGTTTCTGATACCCCCTGTATACTAGAAGGTAGAAAATAATTTTCCTGAGATCTTTAAACCGGTTTAAACTTGAAAATTTTCGTTTCACTCAAGTCGGCCAACCCGTTCTCGAGATATACATATGATACGGGTGGTCTGAGACTCTTACGAAAATTAATTATTACACAAATTATTAAAATTATTTAATTAAAATTAATTATTAAAATATTATTACACAAATTCAATACTTAAATCCCGTAGCGTAGCACGGCTACTGTAAGCTAGTTAACACATAAGAAAACAAAACATAGATCACTTGAATGAGTTTTTGTTGTTTCCTATCTTGGTTGTGGCGGGAAGAAGGGTAGAGGGGGCGCACCCCGTCACAAACAGCTCATATTGCAGTTCCTTCATTTGAACTAAAATGGTGTATTATTGATCTAGACTAGACAATTCTTAACGTTAGACTTACCTGGACTTACTTTGTTTAATCTATAGTTTATATTTATCCGTTGGTGACTTTGTACAAGTTTAAAATCACTCCAAACATATCAAATTTGCTTAATTTATGTAATATCACTATTAGTAAACATTACACAATTGTACTAGTCAATGAACGTTGTAAGGTTGACGCTACTTCCTGTTTGCTTCATTCCACCATAGTGTCAAAACTTCAATAAGCTCTCCATTTCTCAACAAAATTCCTAAATACCAAAATTTGATATTCGAACCCGTGACCTAGCCTTGAGGTTCACTCTGCATTCTAAGATTAATAAAAGTATTTTCCCGGAGTTCTGATGTTTGGTTTCATTAAGATAAAGTGTGTTCCAACTGTTTATGTGTTTTAGTTTTCTCGTAGGAAAGCTTAACGTGGCCACTCTGTAGAATGTGTACCTATCACCCAGCTACTCAAGGTCTACACGGAGTGGCCTGGAACTCACATAATAGTGCACAGTGTTACCTTAGGCTCTGGTGCAGCTGGTCAACAAACAAGTGAGTAAATAACGATCGACTACTCTCCGTAATATTTTATCGTTTTGGCAGTTTCTATGGATAGTTTTAAACTAAAAACTAGAAACTGATTTCGTTACGCTCACAGCCTCTCTTTATTCACGGACCTCAGAATCACAATGGTGAACCACTTAAAGACATATACAGTATGTAAAGTAAAACCTATACGGGAACATGAATAAATATGGGGATTTAGTTTTGTGGCACTTATAACAAGCCCATCAAATAGTCGCTAAGTACAGGGTCATCAAAAAAGGTGTACGGCATTTGAAAGTGAAATAAAAATGTTAATATAATTGGTAGAATTTTGATTTTACATCAAAAGACACGGCAATATTGAATTTTTTTAAGTTATAGAAAAGGTTTCAATGTGAGCTCTCCCGTTGCACGACAGACATCTAGCCGATAGTCAACCTCCCGCCAGGTGTTTTGGAGCATTTCAGGAGTCAACGTTGAAATGGCTACGTTGATTCTTCTTCTTATCACTAAATCACTATCTGTTCCCTCAAGTTGAAGAAATTGAAAGGGGAAAGGGCATTAATGTCATTTTCCAGCAGGATGGAGCTCCATGTCACTACAGTCTACTCGTCCAAGAAGCTCTCAACAACAGATTTCCTAATCGTTGGATTGGGAGGAATGGTCTTGTTTTGTGGACCAATTATATTAAAACTTTTATTTCACTTTCAAATCCCGTACACCTTTTTCGATGACCCTGTATATAAAGCTCCAATAGGCCTAATTTAAAAATAGTCAAGACAGTTATCATGAAAAGTAATAACAATTACACATCATACAATATACGCAGAAGATTAATGATTAAACTATTAAACTTAATGACATCAATCAACTTCCTTGACAATGCACCCAATTCACAACCTTGCCACATTTTGAATATTTCTTTGGTTTCGCGTATGCAAAGTGCACAGCTTGTTTACTGCAGGTTGCAGGTTGTGCACAAGTGACTGGTCCGCCTTGTTTGCAGTATCTGCAGGTCAAGGCACTCGACATCGCCATGGCACGGCTTCCTCACGACCTGTGACTCACCTGATAAACCACAATAAACATGATCACCAATCACGATCATCAAACACTCAGTCACAATCCGCTATAACAAAGATAACACAACACAATTATGTGTTGTTTATTGTAGTACCTACGTTAATAGTACTAATACTGTCTTATAGTTGGGTTAATATTTAGCAAACTTCCATAGGAAATAAAGATATTAATTTTATATTTATACATACGCTAGGTAAAGGTCGAGGTTGAGTGGTAGGGAGGACTTCGTAGTTCTAACTTCGCCTCGTTAAACAAGACAAACACGCATATGTGTGTTTTGTGGTTGCGTTTTTTTCTTCTCTGAAATTTTGGCCTTTTGAATGTTTATTAAAAATGTGTAAATAATTATAAGAATAGAAGAAATAAATAATAGTAAAAACACAAACAAAACATTAAACATAATACAAATCAAAAGTAATATAGTACTGCAAAAATAGGTTAGGTTATCAAAAAAGCAGATGTAATAGTATAATAAAAGTACTGATAATAGTAGTATAATAAAAGTAGTAGTTGTGCAATAATAGTAAAAAAAGAAAGATGCAAGTAAAAATAATATAAGTAGAAGTTGGTGTGTAAATTAAATATAAGACTTAAATAAACTGTGATTTTCTTCTCGGACAATTTTAAATATTCTTCCAAGCTATTTATTGATTTAGTTGAAAGCCATTTTAAGAGCCTGAAATTGAAATTGTACTGCAGCAGTGTCTTCAAGCCAGAAGGTAGAGCATTGAATTTAGTTTACATGAAACCAATAATTTTAGTTGTGACTTCGCCTTTTTGAAGAATGATTGTAAAACTGACCCACCAAATGGTTTGCTACCAAATTTGCATGGTTTAAAATTTTAAACCCAATCCAAGTTTGTTCCTTGCATGTAAAAATTGATTTCCCGTGTTCGGCTTTGCCTTGCAATAACTGAACGCGACGGAAAAGTTCTACTTTGATACTTGAAACTAACTATTGTTTTGTAAATGCAATTTATCTAGTGTAATCGTTGAGGAAACATTAAAGAAAGATAAATCTTTCTTACAATTTTCCATGCTGTTGTAAGCCAGATTTAAACCCCATTGTAAACTTACTGCTTGAAACTAGAGTAACATTGGCAATTACTGATACGCTCTACATAGCTGGCAAGTTTGCAAACTCGCAAGGTCAACAAGTATTCCAACTGTATCCGCTTTGAAGTACTGAGAGTATTTAATACACATTGATGCTGAACCAGATTTGTTACTCACCATGAAACTTTAACACATATTGTTTTTAAAATTCTCGATCAGCAATAAACCACCCTCCACAGTCAGAGGCGGCCCGAGGACCCGGCAACCCGGGCGGCATTTTGGAGGCGCTGGGTGCATACAGATAATTCTTAAAGAAAGAAAAGGGAAAAACTTTTAGAGAATTAACGGTACCCAGAACAAAAAGGAATTATATTTTATGAATTAACTATGCGAAAGGGTGGACTGCAGCAATGCACGCACAGTACATTTAGACTTGCAATTTGTCATTTAGTTTGTGATGTGTTTCTTTCTATTTCAAGGGTTGAACAGTGAATACTCGTTTGAGTAGAGTAATTTTGATCGATTTGTGTAAATGTGTTGGTGCCTGGAGGTGTATAGGGCAGGACAATACTGTAACATGAGCTTTTCTAAACCAAGTAGCCTAGTAGGGCAACATTTCAGAAAAGACCAGCTGAAAATCAACAACAAGAGGAGGCCGTTTTGAAAAGTCCTCAAAACAACTTGTTTTTTTTTAAATTGCCTAGTCTTAGTCAAAAGCTTTCCATAAACATTTTATATTAAAAATAATGCTTTCTTCTCATAGTCATGTTACTGGTGTTATAGTCAGTTATTTTTGAGTTAACACTAGGCCCACTTAAAAACGCTTCAAAACATTTTGCTTTAAAATTTCAAAAACTTTCCGGGGAGCGGGGCCGGAGTCCACCTAACGCTTGGGGGTCCCACCCAGACCATTATTGGGGGCACTGTCGTTGAGTCTGCCCGAAGGCGCATGCATGCTCAAGCCGCCCCTGCCTCCAATAACGGTAACTTAAACCCGTGACCTACAGTGTTAGAACATACAGTAGAAACTACCTCATACTTATATTTCTTCGTTACAAATATAAAGCTAGTTCAATCAGTAAATTTATAAGCCAGCGCTGTTGCCACATGCGCCTCATTGCGCTGTACACACTCTCACCCGTCACGCTTCATTCCGCACTCCACGCCTGAACTTAGCAACCCTTTTTCTTTCCCAATGGAACCAAAGCTCGATCCACTTTGGTACAACCTGTATTCACTATTCAACCTCAAAGGCTTAAACACAATTTCTCCGTTCTCGTGTGGTTTGCTTGGGTTAACGTTCATAATTACCTTAGATTAATGGTTACTGGCATCCTCAATATTACTATTACCAGCTATAAAGGCTAAGAAACTTGGTACCTTGGGCTAAGCAGCTTGGTAGGTTTAGGTAGCTTGGTAGGTCTGTTTGGTAGGTTCAGCCATTTACTTATGTAATTCAATGTGTGTAGCGATAACCTTAGGTAATAATGAATCTGGTTGGTTACTGATCGAAAGAAACAAAAAACTGTTGCTTGTTGTACGGTTTTTAAAAATTTTTCCTTTGGAAAAATGAGAGATTCATGACGTCAGAATGTAAGACCAGGCCCGGGACTATGAAATGAGCACCAATCGTGACTCCCAGAACAGATTTTGAACATTATTTCAATAATGTGTATAAAGGTAAAAAGTAGCCATAAGCGCAACGATAAATCTTAGCAAATTTCCAATAAAACAAAAAGGGTTCCATTTATCTATGTTGAATTAGACGAAACTCTTTTATATAATGGAAAACAACTTTTAAAATTGTATTAATTTATATTGAAGATTTATATGTATAGCTTACATATGTACATATGTATTACATATTTATATTGTGAATTGTTGAAAAAGTAACCTTGCTTAGATGTACCTTGGTTCGCTCTTGTTTTGGTAACGTTATTTGGTACTGATGTTGGTTATGCTTGGTAATTAATTGCTTGTTAATTGGTTATATTTGTTAAACCGTTTGAGACCCAGCCGTTCTTTGGAAGCGTAACGGCTGAAACCCCAAAATAAGAACAGTGGTCCCGGGCGTAAAAAGAACCACACAAGTACTAATGAACAAACTTTTATTTTTATAAAGAAGCAATTCTCAATAACCATAATCCTTCATTATTTTTATCAGAAAGTCAACAAGCATAACCAACATCAGTACCTAATAACGTTTACCAAAAACAAGAGCGGACCAAGTTATATCTAAGCAAGGGTACTGTTTCAACAATTCACAATATACATATACAGGGTGAGCTTTATATGTCCCCCACCTTAAGTTTTGAAAAAGGAAAAATATTTTGAAACCTTTAGGGTAATGTTTTTATAGGATTATGAAGTTTGTTTTGACGTATTTTGCATCAACCACTCCCCAATCAAAATGTAAATATTTTGAGAAATAAACTTCATTTATTCATTTATTTATAACCCTATAACATAATCCCATAGGGTATTTTGAAGAAAAATTTGTAATAACAATTTTTTTAAATGTGATAGTTAGCATTTAAAACCTCATTTATTGTCATATTTAAGTGGGTATTACAAAGAAACGAGTGGAGATAAAGAATTTTTCTTTGCGTCGTTGAATTTGTTTTAAAATTTCATTTCTTTCGAGGTGCTACAAAGGGGAGTGGGTTTTGCTCCCGGTTTTGGGTGGGGGTTGGGTGACGCAAAGTACGTAAAAACACACTTCACAATCCTATAAAAAGATTCCCCATAGGGTTTCAAGAAATCTTTCCTGTTACAAAAGATAAGTTGGGGTGGGACATATATAACTCACCCTGTATAAATCTTCAATATAAATTAATAAAATGGAAAAGTTGTTTTTGTTCTACAATATAAAAAAAATGCAACACAATAAAATATTGAGACATTTAACATTAATGGGTACGTAACTTGGACTGTGGCCTTGTTATTTAGGTTTAGGAGTACTATTTCAGAAACCTTCTAATGAAATGATAGACTGAGGGTAGATATTAGACGTACAATTTGACTAACCACTTTGCTGAAATAAAAGTTATACAAAGAAAGTTTAAACTATTATACATAACATGAATAAAAAGTTACATATACATAATGGAAAGTGCCTAACAGTTAACAAGTTTAACAAGTTTCAAAAACTTAACAAGTTTAAACACGTAACAAGTACAAAAATTAACGATGTTATGTTTTCACAGACATTTCAAAATGGAAGATGAAACTCCCCGAACTGAAAAACTCGCTCCAAACCCCCAAGCTAGTGCCAGCATACTGTCGAGACTTACAATAAGGTGATTAAAGGTTTATTTTATAGCCATTAAGAGTACAAATAATTTATATTATGCTTCCTATTAAGTTAATAATTTTTAAAATCTTTTTTACATTTCTAGTAAACTACTTTTTTATCTATATGTGCCTAACATATCCCTATATTATAAACCAGTTCCTTCAACCCTGTCATATAAACAATGCAAATCAGCTGTGTTGTCAGCTATAAGTGTTTATTGACAAACCAGCTGATTTGCAATGTTTATTTAGACTGTTTCAAAAGATTTCCCCACTTCAACTTTGGAGTGGTTGAAAATGTTCAAACTTTGTTTTATCAAATGGGGAGCTAACACGTGTATGATTGCAGGTGTGAAGACAGTAGGTACATGGCTGCCAAAGGTTTTAGCTAACAAGATTTAAAAAACCAAAGATCTTTGGGTTTAGGGGTCGAAGACCTTAAAACCAGGTATTACCCGTAGGTATTTAAAAAAGTATTATACATTTTTCAACGTATCTAGGTACTAGTTAGTACGGTTCCCTACACCTAACAAGTTACACATTGTTGTACAGCTTTTTGTCCCTCAATCCTAAAAGTATCTCGTAAACTTACGTGTTTACAGTCATTTATCTGCTGCACTCGTTTTAGGCCGTTGGTGATTCGGAAAACGTTTTTGACGGTATCGTTGGTTGTGTATTTTCTATGGACTTTAAACTAAGAGGTCGCAAGATAGGGGGTTTCAAAGGAGTTATCTGACTTACCCACATACCAATTTGGGTGGAAGAGGGGCCCCCAATCAAAGCAAAAAGTACTCGATTAGACCCTTATAACGAGTGTCAACGTGAGAAATATTTCAGCCGTTCGAAAGTTTAGAAAGGGGGGACCAAAATACTTTGTATGGATGGATTAGTGGGATTCATTGAAAGTGTATGGGTACTTTGACGAGTATTTACGAACTAATCTGTATGATTTCTACCCTCGCTTTGTTTTCCAATTTCCATTCCGAAGGCCACACAACTATTATTACATTTGGTTTACATGATCAATAGCAAGATTTTTATACGTCAAAAGAGTGAGTAAAAAAATAAGAAACAGTTTTAACAAAGACTACCTTGATTTATTTTATGTTAGCCGTATACTAATCCGAACCGCACGACGTGGCAAATGAAAAAATTGAATTATTCTTCATTACATTAAAAAAGACTAAAGATGGGAAGAAAAGGGGTATAAATAAACAACTCCATATTTCGTTCAAAAAACCTTTTCAAGATAGGAGAGAGCAAGGAACGAAATTTTCAATACAATTAGTATTTTATAATTAATCTTAGTTTGAAGTTTGTTGTTGACGATGGGAAGATTTCAGAAGTTGAATTATTATTGCCGACATTTTCCATCGTTAGTGAACAAAAAGGATCACGACGTTTCAGATCTGCAATCTGATCCCGTCTTCAGGTGAAAGTAACCTAAAACAAAACACAGAACATTAGAAAATGAGCTAGCCTAAAGTAGTCAGCGTAGCTGACCAGTCAAACTTTACCAAACAACATGTAGTTGTTAAACATGCGTTTGACTTTAACAACTACATGTTGTTTGGTAGAGTTTGACTGGTCAGCTACGCTGACTACTTTAGTCTAGCTCATTTTCTAATGTTCTGTGTTATGTTTTAGGTTACTATCAAGTATTTAAATCTAAAATAATTAAGTTTTAGACAGATAACATTGAAGTAAGTTTTTATATAAACAATAAATATGAATGTTTACAAAAACAAGTGAGGATAGTTAAATTGAAACATAATTATGTTGTAAAATATTAATTCAACATCTATTGACAGTTAATTTTCACCTGAAGACGGGATCAGATTGCAGATCCCGAAATGTCGTGATCCTTTTTTGTTCACTAACGATGGAAAATGTCCGCAATAATAGTTCAACTTCTGAATTACTCTTACTTTGGCTAGAATCATCCTGAGGCTCGAAAAGGTTCTTTTACAACAGGTTTCTTCGTATTTCAGCTGGACGTTTGGAATATTTAGAAAAGGATATAAAAGAGAACTTGAAACAGATGACTTATTCGCACCTTTGGAAGAACACAAATCCCACACACTTGGAAACCATTTAGAAAGGTGGGTTTATTTTTTTGATATATTTTTGTCATTTCGACACTTTGATTTGATAGACTGACTACTCCTACAGAGTATTTAAAGATTAACATGAGATTAACAGTGAGTGTGATGAGTGTTATGATGGATAATGAGGTTTAATCATGTCACAAACTAGTATTAAATACTTCATGTAGAATTTAATGTGATGTAAACATTTTCCACTAATTAGCATTTTTCTTAAAAACATTTCTTTCGTGTTGAACGAATAATTTATCTAATTTTAGAAAGGTTGTTAACTTTTTAAAAGGTTAATTTTTAGTAAAAACCCTTTTGAAAAAAAAAATGTATGAGAAAACATAATTGTTTGTCTTCTAATAGTGCCAGTCACATATTCATCTGTGAGATTATTGGGATCAAGCCAATTTTCCGTCAAGATATCTTTGGAAATGTCATTAAAACCGTCAGAAAATATTAAAAATAACATTAAAAAGTATTTGACATTATAAAATTCCTTTTCGGAGTATAGAACGGATGATCTTCCAGCCATTTGCGGAGATTTGTTTTGAGTTTCTTTCCACGGTTTCCTTTGAGGTACCCAGGCAATTTATTGAAGTAGAGCGCTTCTTTATAGGTTGGCTTCTGCTGAGCAAGAGTAAGGTGGTGGATGGGGAGTGAGAGTTCAAGGCGTTTCTTGTGTTGTAGTAGTGGTAGTCTCCTAGCTTTTGTTTGTGTGACTATTACTACTATATACTTAAGTTTTGTTAATATTAAATAATAAATTTCTCTTGGATAAGATCTTTTTATTTATTTTTACGCGCAATGTTTTGTAAATTTCAAAAAGTAATTGAAAATTGCAAAATGCTGATATTTGATTGTGCAATTGCTACATAAGCAAAACAAACCACTATTTTTCTGAATATTTTAAAATTGCCACTACAAGAAAAAAAACGTCTGGGTAAAAAAAGTAATTTTCATATTTTTGCTACAAATTGGTTGTAGTTTCTCTCAATTTCTTTTTAAACACTAACTTAAATTCACGCTGGATATGGCATGAGAATTTTGACTACTTCATTATATTATATGAAATAGTTTTTAACGATCAAATCTTGAATTAAGGTATAAATTATTGTTTCTAGATACTGGGAGACTGAACTTGAGAATAGCAAATCGAAACATGAAGGTCCTAGTCTACTGCGCGCATTGTGCAACTGTTTCGGCGGAAAGTTGATTCTGTATGGTTTTATAATGTTTTTAGAAAATACAGTTTTAAGGTAAGCAAAAAGAAATCAATTTCAGATTTCATAAGAATATTATAATGTTTTTTTATGAAGTTGAACTATTATTGCGGAAATTTTCCATCGTTAGTGAACAAAATATCACGACGTTTCGGGATCCCGTCTTCAGGTGAAAGTAACCTAAAACATAACACAGAACATTAGAAAATGAGCTAGCCTAAAGTAGTCAGCGTAGCTGACCAGTCAAACTCTACCAAACAACAGTCTAGGGTTAGCTCGTTCAGTTAGTGGACGTGTTTTGTGATTCGTTTTGAATTTACTCCGGTGACTAGTTTACTTTCACTTGTGTTTGTAATATTGTAGTTATTGTTTTTCTAGGCTCGATTTAATTTTTTTACTTTAACAACTTACATGATCTTTACGCTTACTTTAGCTAGCTCATTTTCTAATGTTCTGTGTTAAGGTTACTTTCACCTGACGATCAGAATCCCGAAACGTCGTGATCTTTTTGTTCACTAACGATGGAAAATGTCCGCAATACTAGTTCAACTTCTGAAATCCTCCCATCGTCAACAACAAACTTCAAACAAAGAAAGTTTCTTTTATATAGGTCTAGTTATTACGTTTGAACCTGTAAAGACAATATATATTTTTTCTGATAATATCGCTCTATGTCATACATGTGATTTACAGTACCACAGGAGCTTAAACAGCAAAACAAGTTAAGAAAAGTCTCCTAGAAAAAAGTTTACCACTATGTTACGGCCGTAATGTAGCGGTGAACGTAACCGTGACGGTGGACGCAACACCATATTAAACAGACAACAATAACTTTAGACATGTTGTTTATTTTACTTGATTTACGTATATAGTAATGGATAAGCTAGACTTGTGTTTACAAAACAAAATGTGTCACCTGGCGAGATAATCCTTAACTAGTTTTCACCGCTACTTTACGTTCATCATTTTCTAGGAAACCACTCTCATCTGATAACACTAAAAACAAAACTCACCGTCATATTAATGCCGTAATGTAGCGTTCACCGCTTTCTAGGAAACCATAGCTTTAGGCGCAATTGTCATTCAAAAACAAAACCAAGAAAAACACCTTGACTATTGACTAAAATGATAAAACCATTCATTGTAAAGATATCTAGAGTTTATAATTAAACCTCACAAAGAAAATGGAGATGAGAAACGATTTGAGAAGACTGAGCGCTTTTATATTTGATCTAACAAAAACAATACATTTTATAACATTGTACAATCTTTAGTATTCATGTTGTACTGAACAAACAACTAACCAAATTTATGCGCAATGGGTGTACTTTGTACTTAATTTTTGAAAAATGAATTACCTCCAAAATATGTTTATTAATAAGTGCCTAAACTTGAAAAGAATGGTGTGGAGTATGTTGCATTGCATATAGTATGTAGCAAGATCATCTACATACTAAAGTATATGCAGGATAGCTCAGCCTCTACTGTTGGGACGCATGCTGCAGTACTTCTCTACAGACAGCTCACTCAGCAAGGCTGACGCCTGGTGGTATGCTGCCGGTGTGGTGCTCTGTACTGCCAGTAGTGTCATCATCAGCAACCCTGTGTGGCTGGGACTGTTGCACATCTCCATGAAGATCAGAGTAGCTTGCTGCTCTCTCATGTATCGCAAAGTAAGATACAATATCCTAGGCCCTTCTAGATGACAGTAATAATTCCCTTGCATTATAACTTGTCATAATATCTTTGATCAATCAATCTTTAATATCATAATATCATGATATGAGATGACAGTAATAAGTCACTTGCATTATAACTTGTCATAATATCTTTGATCAATCAATCTTTAATATCATAATATCATGTATACCTCCATGAGGACGAGTAGGCTATCTTGTTGCTCTCTTTCGTATCGCTAAGTAAGATACAATATTTTAGACCTCTGTAGGTACAATAATTACTTTGCACAATAGTTTATCACACCTTTATGAATGTCAGAGCACCTTCCAAAGTTAGTTTGACTAAAGTCTAACACTATTCTAAAACACACTAGTGACAATAGTCAATTACATTTTTAACTAGCATGAACATAAATATTGATAAATTTTCTCTTCTCGCCTTAAAAGTTGTTTATTACTGAAATATACTAGACTAAGAGAGTTAACAAACAGTTACAACACCACTACAGACCTTATCTTTAGTTAATGGTGTTTCAAGACTCTACGTCTGAGCAACGCAGCCCTTCAAACCACTACTGTGGGAGAGGTGGCTAATCTGATGACCAATGACGTGAACCGCTTCGAGATGGGGTTGTTCATCGTCCAGTATCTGTGGATCGGACCCGTCAGCACTGTTATCATGACGTACTTTCTCTGGCTGGAGATCGGAGCTGCAGCCTTGGTGGGAGTCGGGGCTCTTCTGGCTTCCATACCTTTCCAGAGTATGTACTAGGGTGTACGACATCAAACTAAAGGGCTGTGTTAGGGCTACAAATTTTAATCGAAAAGACTTGGCCAAAACAAATCGGTGGCTGTTAGAAGTTTAAGAGTTTTGAGATTTAGTCGTCGTAACTTAGTTAGAAAGAAGCATTTGTGATTGGGTTTGTGGCGTTGCTCCGTATTAAATGAGATTTTCAATTTTATACCAAACTACTAAACACTAAACTTAATACTGCAAAGCATCTTCAAAATAAATTTCTGAAAGAATCACGTGGGGAAAACTTAAGTTTTGTAATATTTCCAAAGCTATTTCTGAAAGGGCCTAAGTTGAGTTTTGTATAATATATAAGGTCTTGGTAAAGAACAATGCCAGAAATTCGACATCCACTCGATCCAAAATGACTTTGTTTCAAAGTTCACACCTACTTCATGTTCAAGTATTTTTATATCTACGATTAATAAATTCTGACGCAAGGTGAGATATCAAACAACATTTCAACCCATGGAATGCATGGGCTAGTTTGTGAGTTTGTGAAGAGGTTAACAACCCCCTAAACTGAACTAGGCAATCTCGTATGTTGTTTTCTTTTTAATTCTTTGTACAGACTTTAATAACACTCAATTCTTACTCGAATAACAAAATAGGGTACAAATAAATATGTGGGTCTTGGATTATAAGACGACTGGCAATTATTTCTGATCGATTTTGATTTTGGATTATTTTCAACGAACGACTTAGAAACGTTGTGATAACAAACACAACACTATGAATACACATACTGTATTTGTTTCGTGTTATGTTTTAGTGTGGCTTGGTAAAAGAAAGTCGACATATCGTCTGAAGACAGCCAAGAGAACAGATGAACGGATCAGACTAATGAACGAATTGATCAAAGCCATTTCAGTGATCAAAATGTACAGTTGGGAGGGACATTTCGAAAAACACGTTTCTGATGCAAGGAAGTAAGTTATGTAAATGTAGGTGAGCTATTGATGACAATTTTAATAATGAGGAATACAAGATCAATCAGTGTATGACGAAGAGCTTAACAAAGGGAAAACATTGTTTTTAAAAGTACAGTATACTCGTACTTGAAAGTAAACTGTAAAATAATTGGTTTGTGTCATAAATGGAAATTTAAAGGTGGTATTTAGTACTCGTAGTGTCACTTTATAGCTGTTGTAATAAAATATTAATACAATAGCTCCAAGAAAGGGTTTCTACAGGAGTTTTACAGTGTTTCTCTAAGAAAGGGTTTCAGCTTTACTCTGTTGAATAGGTTTGAACGTTTTCTTTTATCATGCTCACTGTAGTCGTTCTCTTTATACGTAGGCTAGAATATATTCAATTTACATTAAAAACCACTGTGTGTGTAAACAAGTGTTGTATTTTCTTATGGTCCTGCAATAAAGATACTTCTATTCTATTTTATACGCATGGCTGTTTCCAAGCATATTTTAGTCACTAATGGTCGAACGTTCGAGAAGGTTTTATATTTTTTATAAATAGATTGTACAAACATGCTTACGTAAAGCCCATGAATGAGTTTCTATCATTTGAAAACATTTAGTTCCCTGAAACCAACATAAAGAGCGAACATCCCCACTATTGATACCTGTCTCATGACTTATTTGTGTCTAACTTTTTCTTTTTACAAAAAAAACTGACATATATTTTTGGATTTGAAACTTGTTCCAAAATGTTTGTTAAATGTTACTATAACTTGTAAGTGAAACATCGTGTTAAAAATGTATGTAGATGAATTGGGTGGGTAAAGTTTTTATTTAACATTTAGTTCGGCAGTATTTGACTACCCACGATCGAGTGAACGATTACCAAGTGAGTGCGGGCATCGGCACACTCACACAGGCGAGGGTTTACTGTCACCCGTACACGCACTGCATCGCACACAGGGAGCGCGCCGCGCCGCCACGCGGAAAGTTCTTTGGGGGGTCGCACACCGGAGACGCCGTTTCCTCTCGCGACGACTGCCACCATTCCGAGGAGTGTATAGTGTTTTAATTTTGAGTTTTGTGTAGTTAAGATGAGCCGTTCTGAAGACGAAGATTTGTTTGTATTTTGTCTAATGGATCGGAAGAGGAGAGAGAGAGATCCTCTCTCTCGCTTTTTCCAGATTTGTTAAAGGACAAACGAAACATTTTCCCAATATTCCCCGAAAAAGTTTAACGAACTACTGGGTGTGCTAAGACTAATTGAGAAGAAAAATACTACAGAAGACCAGATTCTCCAGAAGAAATACTAGCCGTTTGTTTAAGGTTAAGTTTTATCTTATTTAAAATTTAGAGCCATAGTGGTGACTGCCTGACCGGCCAAACAAAGGTCCCGAAGGTGAACGAGAGGTAGCGAAGACACCCAAAAGGTAACCGCGCTCGCCTCCACAGTGGAAAAATTCCACTACGTATTCCGGTGTGCGTGTTCTCATTTAATTACATTCAATTTTATCAACCGGAATATTTCTCGGTGACGAGGCGAGGCGCGGCGCGCTTTCTGTGTGCGATGACCTAAGCGGTACAGTAGCGCGCTTGGCCAGAAATAGCTTTTGTAAAAAAATATTGGTAAGAAGATCGTAAAATGTGTGCTTTGTTCCAGAGCCGAGATAAAGGAGATCCAAGGAAGCTCTTACATCACCGGTGTCATGATCTCATTTCTTATGTTCAACAATCGTCTCGCAGTTTTCTGTTCAATTTTAACGTACGTCTACATGGGGAACGTCATCACAGCTTCAGTGGTACGAACAGCTGTTGTCAAGCTCATGGTTTCCATGGCAACTGATAACAAACATCGCCAGAGAATAAAAACATAATAATGGAGTATAACCGTTTGGCCAGCGGTTAATATTACCATCAAGAGTGATGTGTTGTCTATTTGTATTCTTTCTATCAATGATGATTTATTAATTGTAGAACATTCATAATGCCTGTGTTATTGCATTACATAGCAATGGATAGACCTCTCTACAGGTTATTGCGTTTAAAACTACACAACGTTTCGAGAGAACTGGTGTATGTAAACTCCTCTCGTTTCCTTATCCAGTGAAAACACAGCACGATTTGTAGTTGTAATGTTATTGTTGTGTTATGTTTCATGTTTCTATGTCGCTTACAGGTATAGGTTGATGAGGTTATTTGTTTCTGTAGTAAATTGTACTAGTTTTTAGGATTAGAATATGATTTAGGCTTAGTTTCACTTTATAACGAGAGCAGTTTACATACTTTTAAAACGTTGTGTAGTTTTAAACACAATAACCGATAGAAGAGAATATTTATGTAGAGTATTTTTTCAGAAGAAATTCGTTTAGGGATACTTTTAATATAGCTAAATATAAAGGAAAGTACATAGTACCCTGTATGATTTTATTTGATTATCATTTACCGGTTTCAACCTTTGGCCATCTTCCGAAAGTACATCTTCATGAAAGTACATTGTATAATAATTGTAAATAGTATCAATTTACAAATAGGTACAATTTACAATTTACTATTAACAATCAAGGTGCTATGTACTTACTGGGCGAGGAAAATTGTGAGTTTTCTATATAAATAACATGTTAACGCCTTGAAGTGCCTTGTTCAAGTGCCTTGAAGTGCAGAGTTTAGTAGTCCAAAAGTATAATTGGAATGGAAAAAATAGTAGCTGACTTTTGATCTCAGGTTAGATGCACGAGAGCTTAACTTACTCACTATGTCCTCTTCTACCAGTCGGTGTCATAGTTAATTATAAGGTGCTTCCTTAACTTCTGATCTTCTCTCATTGAGCTGCCTCTGACCCGCAGAGTGTCGTCATCTTCTTCTCTCCTATCTCCTTCTCGGTGAAAACTCTATTATTTATTCTTTTAAAATATAAACAACCTTTTAAAGTAGAATTGTTGATGGATAGATGGTTTTTGTTACAGGTATATGTGGTGACGTCCTATTTCAATCTGATTCGACAGATCATGTCCGGGTTTTTCCCTCTCGCTGTGGGCCTGGCGGCGGAGATGATTGTCAGTGTTCAAAGAATCCAGGTATACACATTCGGCGGAAAGCATTGCTTAATCAAGTTGTGATTCACTTTTTAAACACTATTATTAGCAAGTTATACACACATTCGATTGTTCCAGAAATTTATGCTCTACGATGAAAACACCACAAACCTGGCTTTTAAGACGACTGACACCAAGTTCTCTAGAATCAACTCAATCAAAAGTGAACATGCTTACCAAAATAAGTCCCTCGAAGAGTTAGAAAACAACGACCATTTCAATAATGGAAATATCGCCTTGGAAAATATTTCGGCAAAATGGATCGGGGGAAGCACCGAGGAAACTTTGAATTCCATCGACATTGCATTTCCATCAAAGAAACTAAGCGTTGTGATTGGACCCGTAGGTGGTGGGAAGGTAAGTCGTAAAAGGCAGTTATCGTGTAAGGATGGCCTCGGCTACGTAACGAGCGACATATTACTTGCCTCTCGTAAAGTTTACATTTAAAAATATTGTTTTAAAGTAGTTGATCCAAGAGTCATTATTATAATAAAAAGTGTATTTGACTTTAAAATTTATGAACTTTTGGAAAATATGGTTATGCCGTTAATTATATAAGTGTGTGTATTTGTCTAACGTATTTTAGTCGTCGTTGTTGCAAGTGATACTGAGAGAGTTGCCAGTGTCTCAAGGTTCACTTCACGTGTTCGGCTCCGTGTCGTACGCCGCACAGGAACCCTGGCTGTTCGAGGCGAGTGTGCGGCAGAACATACTGTTCGGTAGCCCTTATCAAGAGAGCCGCTACCGCACAGTTGTGCGAGTGTGTGCTTTGCAGACAGACTTCGAGCAGTTGCCTCAGGGAGACAGAACCTGGGTGGGAGAGAGAGGAGTCATCCTCAGTGGAGGCCAGCGAGCCAGGATAAACTTGGCTAGGTGAGTATACAGGGTCAGGCAAAAGTGTGGAAACGCCTTTATAACTTTGTAACCAGTTTTTTCAGCGCGACCGAAATTGATACATTTTATTAGAGGAAGTAAAAGTACCTTTTAATGCATACTGACACTTTGCCCCAGTTTTCAAAATGGGGGATTGGGAGGGTAGTCCCATAATTTTTATAGGGAAGCCCCATCTAGTGACACCTCATTTTGAAGGTATTAGAAAATGTTGATGAGTGCTGAAAACTAGACGTCTCTATCTTAACCCAAAAAGAAATATGGCGCCCATTTTAAGTTACACAGATTTGTATTAGCAAAAGTGTGAAAACACCTTTATAACTTTTTAACCAGTTTTTCCAGCGCAACCGAACTTGGTACATTTTATTAGAGGAGTACCTTTTAATGCCCACTGACCTTTTGCTCCAGTTTTCAAAATGGGGATTGGGGGTTAGCCCCATAATTTTCACAGAAAAGCCCCATTAAGTGACATCTCATTTTGAAGGTCTTAGAAAATGTTGATGAATGCTAAAAACTAGACGTCTATATCTTAGCCCAGAAAGAATGGCGTCCATTTTAAGTTAAACAGATTTTTATTACGCGAAAGTTTGGAAACGTCTTATTAAGTTATCAAAAGTATCTTTTAATGCATACTGACATTTTGTCCCAGTTTTCAAATGGGTGATTGAGGGGTGGGTAGACTAAAACTCTGTGTAACTTAAAATCAACGCCATTTCTTTCTGGGTTAAGCTAGAGACTTCTAATTATCAACATTCATCAATATTTTCTAGGACCTTCAAAATGATGTGTCACTCGATGGGGCTTCCCTATAAAAATTATGGGGCTACCTCCCCAATCCCCCATTTTGAAAGTTCGGTTGCGCTGAAAAAAAAAACTGGTTAAAAAGTTATAAAGGCGTTTCCACACTTTTGCCTGACCCTGTATAAGTATATGCAATACAAATAAAAGTTTACTATTAAGACTTTTCACTAGATATTAACTCCGAGGTGTCTCCCCAACTTGGGAGGCACAGCATTGATTAAACCGGTTAGTATGTTTGATTTCGGTAGAAACCAGAAAAAAATTTGTTTGATTTGAGGTTATGTTTACTGACTTCCCAATCTGAAGAAGACAGGCCTGTTTTGTTGAATTGTAATTTCTATCCTATTCCAATTCCTTTTCGGTATTTATATGAAACGCGGACATAAACGGGCTAGCTAATGGAGGACTTGTGTATTCCGCTTAACTCTGCTACGTTGATCAAAAAAATACTGGGGGACATAGAACCTCAATGCGCACAAAAGTGTATCCGCAGATGACAAGGCTCAATTTTTGTCACTTGTGAATTTGTGTTAATTTCGAAGAGATTTAGGATGTTTACGTAGTCAATGTAGCACTCAAGCATAGCTATCTATTATAAAGTTCTAAATTGAAAATCCAGATCTCTGTCAATGAACCATTTAAATAATTTCTCTTGTAATCCTAAAGTCCCTGTAAATAGTGCTTGTATGTGTTTCAGGGCAGTTTACAGAGAGGCTGACATTTATTTACTGGACGATCCTCTCTCCGCCGTAGACGCTCATGTCGGCAAACAGTTGTTCGAGCAATGCATCTCAGGTATGTAAACAAACTGTTTTCACAATGATTTTATTCTGGATCAATACAACATATTATACAGAAATTATAACAAGTAACAATTTAACAATATAGTAACATAATGGGTTCGTCGCTTTTATACATCCTGAAACTGAAACTTAATATGTACTCGTACATAAAATATTTACATCTTGCCAACAAGATTTAGATAAAAATTGAAACTGGAACTGAAACAATATTATCACATGCTTTTTAAAATGATTGTATTTCTGTTGTTTATAAAATTGAGAAATATATTCTAAAAATGTCTTCCTATTAAATATTATTTTTATACTAAAAAGACATGGTGCCGAAACGTAATAGAAGAAAGAATAATGATGAACTTGACCAGGAACATGAAAACCAAAATAAAAAGCATGAATCCATGGTAAGCCTTAAAAATTCCAAACTTCTAAATGTGAGCAATGATTCTGATATGAATAGAAACTGCAAGCTTTGGCTTAAACACTTTAAATGGTACTCCACTGCTACAAACTTGTATGATAGAAGTATGGACAAGCAGGTTGCAGTGTTCATGTCTTTGATATGTGAAGAGGCACTGGACGTACGAGCATATGAATCATTTGACTTAGATGAGGACAACTGTAATCTACATGACATAATTATACATATTGACAAGCATTTTGCAAAACAAGTCAATGTCATCTATGAAAGATTTCTTTTTAACAATATAAGCTAAGAAAAAGGAGAAGTGTTTTCTGTTTTCTTGACAAGAATTGCCAATCAGCCAAACAAGTGTGATTATTGTACAATGAAAGACAGTTTAGTTAGGGATAGAGTAGTTTGTGGAATCGAAAATGATGAAGTACGCAAAAAATTGTTTAATGAGGAAAAACTCAGTCTAGACAAAACAATAAAACTATGTAAGTCATCTGAGGAAATAGAAAGTCAACTCAAAGCAATGTCTTGCAAAACCACCAAGCAGCATGTAGTAAACAGTGTAAATGTGTCTAAGCCGTACATCAATACCCAAATCACAAAACAGAATGCCGACGTTTTCTTGTGCAAGCGATGTGGAACACAACATAGTCCAAGATCTTGTCCTGCTTTTCAGAAAAAATGTTCAAATTGTGGGTTTCTTGGCCATTTTTCTAACTTTTGCCGGTTCAAAACTAAACTGTCCAAAGAAGTAAATGATGTGACCGAAGCAGTATCTTCAGAACAAGTAAACCTGATAGACATACCGGACGATCAATTACTTTTTATCAGTTCGATAGAAAGTGGAAATACTCTTGGCAATAGTGATGTAACAGAAAAAATTAGGCTTGAGATTCTTTGGTTGAATTGCCAATCTGATTCAAAAGTTTTGAATTCCCTCGAGGTAAACTGTGTACCACCATTGACTTTCCATCCGGGTAGGATGGAAAGTCAATGGTACCACCGTCGGAAAGTGGTACGTCAGGAATTCCATGAACAGCAAACCATTTCTTTAGCTCAAAATAACAGTTGTTGAAAACATGACCACAGAAATAACTAACTTCGTGCAAAAATACAACGTTTGTAATCAGTTCAAGAGAGATAGTCCTAAAGAGAAACTTATTCAGTCGGAAGTGCCATCAAGACCATGGATGGAGGTTGGAACTGACATTTGTCATCTCTATGGAAAAAACTATCTCATCATTGCTGGCTCTTACTCTGGGTTTTACGACTTTGCAGAGATAAAATCTACAAACTCAATAACTGTTATTTTTGAGCTAAAGAAAAGGTTTGCTGTTCATGGAATTCCTGATGTACTATTTTCCGACGGGGGTACACAGTTTACCTCGAGGGAATTCAAATCCTTTGAAACAGATTGGCCATTCAACCAAAGAATCTCAAGCCCAAGGTTTTCCAGAACCAATGGGCTGGCTGAGTGATACATTCAAGAAGCAAAACAATTACTTAGAAAATGCATTGAAGAAAAGTCCGACAAACACTTAGCACTACTGAGTCAAAGAAATATACAAAAAAAAAAGACTGGGATCTCCCGTGCCTCATGAGTCGGAGGACTAAAACTTTACTACCCACAACAGTTGAATTGAATCTCTTTTACCTAAAGTAATCCAAAATGTGCAGCAACAATTACAAGAGGTTCGTAGCTATCAAAG
This sequence comes from Matsumurasca onukii, assembly GCA_018831715.1. Lineage (NCBI taxonomy): Eukaryota > Metazoa > Arthropoda > Insecta > Hemiptera > Cicadellidae > Matsumurasca > Matsumurasca onukii. The sequence goes on along the minus strand of CM032059.1, from coordinate 34,853,362 downwards.
AATGATCAGTAACAGAAAAAAGAAGATTCCAGTCGACTATGAAGAAGGCGAAAACATATTGTACCGCAAAGACAATAGGGACTGGATAAAGGCAACGACCGTTCAGAAAGGTCCTGAACCAAGGTCTTTCATCATACGGACCAACGAAGGCCAAATATTAAGAAGGAACTCATGGTTTTTGAGTAAGACTCGTTAGAAAGGGAGATGAAACAATATTATTGATCACATGCTTTTTAAAATGATTGTATTTCTGTTGTTTATAAACATTGAGTTAGTTTTGAAATAAATTCTAAAAATGTCTTCCTATTAATACTTATAAGACAGGTTCGTATATTAATGTTACTTATCAATCAACCAAAAATGAAAATCCATAGAGTCGTTTCAAAATTACAGCAAACATGTGATTATTCTTTATAACAGCGGCATGAAAAATCTGGTTTTAATGAAATGTGTTTTCCTTTCATGATATGTAGTAAGACTTGTAGTAAACGATCACGTCAGTCTGAGGCTGAAGGCCGATGCGAGGCTGTGAGGGTAGCAAACTAGTTACAATTGGCGAATTAGAGTAACAAATTGCAAAGGAAAGTCGCTTCACTCATCCCAGTGTTACTTTAGCTTTAGCTGCGTGTCGTTCTGGTTTTGGTTATGTAATTCATTATTTTAGTGGCTAACATGACCCATGCATAAAGCTTAAAATAAAGGCAATAAAATCGAACATTCATGGAATTATTTAATTTGTCAGAGCTTCATCTACAGCTGAAATTGACATGTCTTACATTGCGTCTTGCCATAATTCTTTCCATAATTTCTTCCATAACAATCACTTTCCAGACTAAAATATTTGATTCCAGGGTTTCTCAAGGGCAAGACCGTCATCCTAGCCACGCATCAGTTACAGTTCTTAGGTTTAGCTGACCATATTGTTCTTCTTGAAAATGTAAGTTGTGTACCAAAATATTTCCATATTTATAAATAAGTTACCGTGCTTATTTGTCACTGTGAAATGTGTACAAGAAAATCCAAAGCGTTTTAATACTAAATCTTAAAACCCCAAACAATTATTAATGTCAAAATTGCCCAGACGGAAAATGTACTACAACTTGTAAAATTATAAAATATTCTAGCAAAACTATAAAACATTGTACGAGTACCTATAATAAGTTTTAAGCCGACAAACAAATTACTGACAGAAATAAAATTTACAATATCAATATAACTTGTTGCGAAGAGTGTTACTGTTCAAAATTTATAGTTCATTAGCGTAATAACTGTGATTAATCTCTTCGTAATTATCAAAACTAGTTTTGTCCTTTTAGGGTAACGTAGTATTTCAAGGAACTTATGAAAATCTACAATCATCAGACAAGAACTTTAAGGACCAAACATCAATAACTGCTGCTAAAGAAAACTCCTCAGCCAATCAAGAAATAAAGGTAATAAAGTTTACTAGATGTTATAGAGTCAAATTCTTCTGCTAGAGTACGAGTAGCTATACGCATTTAAAAAGGTTTTGAACTATTGACACTTATTACTATAAACATGTTTTAACACGTACTTTGAGCAATCCGACTGAGCATTTACGTGGATAGTAAAACCATTATATACGAACCTTAACAATCACTTAATCGGAACATCCATTTTCACAGGAACATGGTCTTCCTGGACTGCATGGTCTTGATTCTCTGTGTAAGGAGGAGGAGAAAGTGAAGCACAGTTCATGGCTGCAAAGCCTGAGCTGGAGGCAAGGAGTGACGCAAGTGTGTCTAGTCAAGTGTTCTTCACGTATCTATCTGCTGGAGGTCACAGGACATCCATGGTCTTTCTGGACTGCATGGTTTGATTCTCTGTGCAGGGAGGAGGAGAAAGGGAAATACAGTTCATGGCTGCAAAGCCAGAGCTGGAGGCAAAGAGTGACGCAAGTGTGTCGGGTCAAGTGTTCTTCACGTATCTATCTGCTGGAGGTCACTGGACATTCATGGTCTTCTGGACTGCATGGTCTTGATTCTCTGTGCAGGGAGGAGGAGAAGGGGAAGCACAGTTCATGGCTGCAGAGCCTGAGCAGGAGGCAAAGTGTGACGCAAGTGTCGGGTCAAGTGTTCTTCACGTATCTATCTGCTGGAGGTCACTGGACATTCATGGTCTTCCTGGACTGCATGGTCTTGATTCTCTGTGCAGGGAGGAGGAGAAGGGACGCACAGTTCATGGCTGCAGAGCCTGAGCAGGAGGCAAAGTGTGACGTAAGAGTGTCGGGTCAAGTGTTCGTCACGTATCTATCTGCTGGAGGTCACTGGACATTCATGGTCGTCCTGGACTGCATGGTCTTGATTCTCTGTGCAGGGAGGAGAAGGGACGCACAGTTCATGGCTGCAGAGCCTGAGCAGGAGGCAAAGAGTGACGTAAGAGTGTCGGGTCAAGTGTTCGTCACGTATCTATCTGCTGGAGGTCACTGGACATTCATGGTCTTCCTGGACTGCATGGTCTTGATTCTCTGTGCAGGGAGGAGGAGAAGGGGACGCACAGTTCATGGCTGCAGAGCCTGAGCAGGAGGCAAAGAGTGACGTAAGAGTGTCGGGTCAAGTGTTCTTCACGTATCTATCTGCTGGAGGTCACTGGACATCCATGGTCTTCCTGGACTGCATGGTCTTGATTCTCTGTGCAGGGAGGAGGAGAAGGGGACGCACAGTTCATGGCTGCAGAGCCTGAGCAGGAGGCAAAGAGTGACGGAAGTGTGTCTGGTCAAGTGTTCTTCACGTATCTATCTGCTGGAGGTCACTGGACATCCATGGTCTTTCTTGGCTTCATGTTCTCTCTAACTCAACTTGTAGCTAGTGCCAGTGACTACTGGCTTAACTTCTGGTAATATATACAAACGCATGGCATTTTTTAAGGAAAATCTCAAACAGTTAATACTTGAGTGAACACTTTAAATTAGTACGCGTAGAAACATTTTAGTAACTATTTAAAATACCTAACACGTTTCGACTAAGCTAGTCATTTTAGGCCCTATAAAATTAACAATTAAGGATAGAAAATGTGAATAAAATACGTCAAGCAAGAACATGTAAAGATTATACTAAATAATATATTTAAAAAAATATATTTAGTATTTCTTTTATAAACTTGATTTCCTATCAGTTTAATATTTTAACATTGTTCTTGGATCTGTGGTATTACTGGAATCATTGGCACGTTCAAAATGAAAAGTCGTACACTTTACTAGTTGAACACTTTACGTAACACTTTATTAGTTCAAATACTTACGATTTATTTTAATATTAAGTCACGGTAAAACTGTTTTGGCCTTACTAGATAAATCAATAAAGAGTCATACTTCTCAACTCTAAGGAAGAAAGAAAGAAAGATTTAGTCCATAGTATACAAGAACACAGCAATGTTAAACAAAAAAATTTACTTGGAACTTGTAGGGTCAACATGGAGCAATACGGATCCTCAGACCGAACCCCAGCATCAAGCGAGAAGGGGTCACATATTCATCTGTCACAAGAGTGGTGCATTACGATATTCTCTATTCTCATCCTAGCTACTATAATCATCTCTCTGCTTCGTGCGTTCCTGTTCTTCTTCATGTGTATGCGCTCCTCCATGTGGCTTCACGACACCATGTTTGCCTCAATCATCAGAGCGACCATGAAATTCTTCCACACAAACTCTTCAGGTTAGTAGCATTCACCTTGAGGGGGTGTACACTGTACAGTTTCTGTTTTTTTCCTGGTGTGAAAGTCTGGTAGAAACCCCCCGTGAAGCTGGCCTCATACATTTCGGCATTAAACTTGGTGATAGTAGCCTAACACATGCCGGTGCTACTAAAAACAGCGATGGATAAATTGGTGCTACCTCAATAACTAAGACATGATATGTTGATGGGCGGGCCAGAATCATGGATAGCCCACCTTCGGCATCGGCGACAGTATAGGTATGTTGGATTGTGTACCACCATAATACTCAACATGCTGACAACTACATCCTGCTAGCACATCGTCTCACTCTATCCCAGAGAAAGCCGTTGTACATGGACTATTCAACTTGCTACCACCTGTGACCAAGACTCTTAGAGGGAAAAACTTGAAGACCACGCTTAACAACTGACTGGTGGATAGACCGTTCTACACACTGGAAGGATTTCTTCACAGAGACTGCGAAGACCTATTATAATTTTAAATTACTCTGTAAAATTTGACGCCAATATATGTCTTGAAGAAATTGTAATAAAGATATTTAGACTTTGACTTTGTTATAATAGTTTTAAAGTTTCGGCAAATGGCCTCGGAATCTAAGTAATAACACCAACATTTTAGTGTATATTTACATATCTTCGGTCGGTGGCTTCGACGTTAGTGGTACAAGACACGCATTTGTGAACTTGCTCATAAAATTTAAACGTGTGAAATTGTTTTGCTGACTGTTAAACATGTTAAAACTATTTTTATTGTGGTTTACCCAAAAGCTTTATTTCATTACAGTTACCTTGGTTGAGGGCCTGTAGATCCTACAGTGCAGGTTGTGGTCTATACACGTGTTTCGCAGCGCTTGTGCTGCATCATCAGTAGACACACTAAGTCACTATTTACACTGATATTAAAACTAAACACTATTAAAACTAAACACTATTAAAACTAAGAAACTTAATTAGAACTATTTACATGGTCCACGTCACTTGTGCACTCGCGGTTCACGGGCGACGCGTCGGGTGGCCTGCCGCGGAAGAGCATATTTACGGAGCGAGAGGGTGCGACTGACTGTCGATGAAGTGAGGTCAGGGCGGGCGGTGTGGCTGAAGGGCTGGCGTTCGTTGTTCCCTGGGAAACCCCAAGGACAGGTTGGTCGGTCTCGAGTTGACTGAGTTTGAATGGTTCTGGCAAATTTGAATAAAACTGAATTTTTAACGTCTTATTTTTTGTTTAGTAGAGAATCCCCACCATGAGTTAAATGTATTTAAATATTTCATAACTTTCATGTGCTAACACAAAATATACATATTTCCGGTCTAACACGAAACACGTGTATAGACTACAACCTGCACCGTAGGAGTTTAAAATCTAAAATGTTAAATGTTTATTTTTTAGATATCGGTTGTTCTGGACCGACCACCGTCAGAGCGTCATACCTCGTTTATTAAGATAGCACACATTTTTGTTTTCGCAGAATAAATGGTACACAAATTTGGCACAATAAACAATGTGTACCGAGATGGATGGGGCCAGTTTCACCTGTGTTTATAGAAAGGTTTACAAAACCGTTCACAACTGATTCTTTAGCTATAAAACTAGCAGCAATAATGACTCTATAAAAACAGGCCAAATTTAGAGCTCTTATCGTAGTAACTCTTACTATGGATACACTTTTAACTTAATGTTCAGTTGCACGTTCAGAAAACCCATAACTGATTCTAAAAATATATACAGGCTACCTTTGTTATGTGTCATGAAATTAGTGTGAAGTGAAATATATCATACTCAATACTATAGTAATGTAAAACATTCATTTTCAAGGCAGAATTCTCAACCGATTCACAAGAGATATCGGCGCAATTGATGAGTTACTACCTAGTGCGTTACTTGATGTTCTCCAGGTAAAGATACAGTTTGTCCATACTTTTAAATCCATGAAAAGTGAGATATTATTTTATTATGTTGCTCTAATATTTATGTTGCTCTAGCTGCTTAAGCTCATATTCTTGTACTAAGTTGCACATTTATTACCAGGAGAAAAAGGTTTGTTTTGATGATATTTTACTCCCTAGGTTAAAGATATAATTTTAATGACCTTTGCATGGTACATATATCATTTATCTCAACGAGCTTGTTTTAATTTGAACATTTTCTTAGAGTTAATAAGTTTAAAAGCTGTTGTTTAAAAATAATACAAAACTAACTGCTGAGTTCAACACTTGTCCCAAAAATGTCTTTTTGATCGATCAAAGGGCAACGAAATCGTTTTCAAATAAATGCACCAATAGCGCCCTGGGTTCGACGAGCTTTCAAGTGACATACGAGATTATTGTAATAATGAAGCGTTTAATTTTAGTTCATTTTGTTAAAAAATTAAATGACACAAATGTTCACAATTTAGGAGTATTATTATGGACTGCTTGCAAAATTAATGGAAGGACACAATTTGGAAATGTAGCCAGGAAAGTAAAAATATTGATATTCTTCATCTGTCTTTCTAATGATATGAAAATTTAGACAATCCTACAATTCCTAAATATATTAGCTAATAACGGTTCGTATTCTATATAGATGAGTTTCCTTTCAATTAAATTTACTCCATCCATCCCTTCCCCAAAAGTGTAACCTACATAATATTAATTTTGATTCTGCCCAAATTAAGTACCGAGGTTAAAAACCTTATGAGCTGACTTTTCAATTTATTGATTTATTTTCATTCCTTTTAACTATTTACATATTAAGTGGGGAAGAGGAAATTAAAGAGATTGTGGCGTAAAACTTGAACCCTGGAACAGATTAAAAAAGGTCCTACTTATTACAAATCAGTGAAGTAAAACTATACTTAATAGTAAATTCTATCACTTGACATACTCTGTAAAACATCTGCCTTACATTTTGGAAAGCTTTATGATATTAAACAAATTAAAGAAGTACTCGTTAAAATATCTAAAACAATGAATTTTTTAACATTTTTGTTTTGAACATTTTAAATAAATAGATACATTTTACTTACTAAATTAATGTAGGTACACAGGATTATTTTCCATAGGTATCTTCTGTATCTTCTTTCTTCTTAAAACTGAATTACAACTTTGATTTAAAAAGACAGTGTCATTTCGCTCTGTACTTATATATGTTTGCAAGGCCACGCCTACAACCAACCACAGAACAGTTCTAGAACGTTCCGACCAATCAGCTGAGCGCCTTCAAAGAAGTTTCTAGCAATATGGTTAATACTCTTACTGTACATGTTCTCAATTAGATATCATTTCCAGAATTTTCCATACGGATTGTCTTTGCTTTCTGTTTTGAATTAACTGTAAACATTTATACATTTGAACTATTCTTTGTACTAACTAAAATAATACCTTCTTAAAAATAATGAAATAAAATATATTTTGAATTTCACAATTTGTATGGATTGATTAATCCTTATTTACACTACGTTACAAAAGCCAGGTCTGAAGATACTATTAGGTGAATATTGGTATGTGTGTAAAATCATGTTAGAATGGAGCCCGCAACACATGTTGATATTGCTAATGTCTACGGTTACAGATTGCCTTGACGGTGGTTGGTATTGTGGGCTTGTCCGCCATAGTTAACGCGTGGCTGCTTCTGCCTACGTTTTGTGTGGCCGCTCTCTTCTACTATCTGCGTAACTTCTACCTCACCTCTTCCTGCGGAATCAAGCGGCTGGAAGGAATAAGTATGATCTACAGAACCAATTCTGAATAACTTTAGGCTATATTTATGCAGCCAACTTTTCAGGTGTCAGATTGCTTGGAAGCCTGACTTTGGAAGCCTGCAGTTCCTTAACTGCATGTATAGACGTTATAATGATCTATCTATACTAATGTATAAAAATAAGATGGTGTGTGTGTCTGTTCGTCAATCACGCCAATACCACTGGACCAATTTCAATGCAATTAGCACATAGGCTATTAACATGTTTGATATTTTTTTATTTTCAAGATAGCGGTCATTGCTAAGACCTCATTACTGTGAAAATGTATAAGCCCAGTACTGTAATGCACCGCCCTGCTTATAACTCAAAGTCGGCTGAAGAAGAGGTGAAACTTCGTTAAGGGTTTCAAAACAAACTCGTTGAACCAGCTGATGTCCATGCCACAAAAAGATCATTAAAATCATCTTTTTCTCCCTAGGGAGAAAAACCTCATCAAAACAATACTTTATTTACATGGGTCCAAAGTGACACCTAAGCATTGTCAATACATGTGTATAAAGCAGCTGTTTTCAGAGCAGAATGACAAAAACATTGTTTTGAATTCAGTACTCTGAATTATAATGTTTTGAAGAAACAGCTGTTACACTGATTTACTATAAGCCAGTAATAAAATTCAAACCAATCAAAACAAACTCATTGGACCAGCTGATGTCCATGCCACAAAAAGATCATTAAAATAATCTTTTTCTCCCTAGGGAGAAAAAAACCTCATTAAAAAATACTTTATTCACATGGGTGTAAACATGACACTTTAGCACTGTCAGTACATGTTAAAGCATGCTATTTTCATGTTTTTAAATGTCTAAAGCAGCTGTTTTCAGACCAGAATGGCATAAAGCCTTTTTTTACAAAGATAGGCTGTGGCTCGGGTTCTGGCAAAAAACTATACCGATCCTTAAACCTGTAAACGTTTTCAGTTCTCACTTTGGTCACTTGCCATTTATTTTGTGGATGTTGTAAGGATACAAATTATAGTTAAAGACACACTGGTTAATGAGCTTAACCATTAAATGAAGTTTCATCGCCATAGCTTTAGCCGATTTCGAGTTATAAGCGGTCTAATAAGTATAAAACGATACAGACAAACAGTCAGACCGGAATTGTTTTGACGTCAGTTTTGGGCTTTAAAAAGTATAAAAAACCCAAATAACCAAAACCCGATGGATTCATTGCAACGTACAGGCAAATGTCTTATTTTATTAACTTTAAAAATATACATTAAAGCCACTCATTATTAAGATTAAGAGTAATCCCACTTCTGCCACGGTAGGAGATTTTTTTGTTATTAAAAACATAAGTACAAATGATGTTAATAGTTAAAACCGGCCTGTCCGTCAAGCTCTTCTTGGACAGGTCAATGCCTGTAATACTGTGAAAATAAAAAATAAAAATAAAAAATAAAATAAAAAATTTATATAGATGTCCCGTAATATAAAAAGGTCATGAATACCGATTGTACAATGTTATTTTTTAGCCAGAAGTCCCGTTTTCTCACATTTAAATGGTACGTTCCAAGGACTCCCTACAATACGAGCTTTCACAAAAGAGGAGATCTTGATTAAGGAGTTCGACGATCATCAGGTAACTTGCAAACCCTAACTTCATTCATCAGAGGTGTTTTAATAATAATTTCAATTATATTTCAATGATTTATTAAGGTTTAGCTTTCAAGCTGTTTTAATATCTCTGATAGGTGAATTAGTTTTAAGAATATAATTAAAATCAGTGGTCATGGCCCAGGGTGAAAAAGTTTTCGCATCAAGGGGTCCGCCTCAGCTGCATGGCGACACTTCACTGCGGGTTTACAACGGCCCTTTTTCACCTTCAAAAATAATGTTTACATTAATGAACATGATATACCCGTACTTGGAAAATTTTATGTTTGTGGACACTTCCTTCACACTTTGCCTCCTGCTCAGGCTCTGCAGCCATGAACTGTGCTTCCCCTTCTCCTCCTCCTACACAGAGCATCAAGACCATGCAGTCCAGGAAGACCATGGATATCCAGTGACCTCCAGGAGATAGATACGTGAAGAACACTTGACCAGACACACTTATGAGTACAAAACAAAGTTGAAAAGCACTAAATTGGAAATTACTCTAGTTTCCAAATATATCAAGTTTAAAAATTATTTTAAAATTTGAAAACGGGCCACCGTTAATCCTTGCAATTAGCCCGCATCAGTTGAAAGAAGGCCAGTTTTATAGCCAGTTGTTACATGCGCGGTGTGGTGTGTTCCTTGGGCGGACGAATTCAACATTTCTTAGGGATGACCACTGAGGCGGACCCTTAAGGCGCATGTTAAAACATCCGTGCCAGATAGTCTGCAGATAGTTGGTATTGTTTGTGACAGGACCTTCACTCGTCAGCCTCCTACCTGTTCTTGACCACGACCCGTGCGTTCGGCTACTGGCTGGACGTAGTGTGCTTCCTCTACATCGGCATCGTCACCTTCAGCTTCCTCGTAATCGACACCTGTGGGTATATAATTATAACAGAATACAGGGTGTTTCTGAAAATGGGCACCAAACTGCACAGTTCTTAATGCAACACAACACAAACTGTTTGCTGTTAACGTAGGTACGAAAATCCTTCGCTTGCAAGCTAGGTATTATCTTTTCCTCAATCTTTGTCCATTTAAAAATACTGAACGTTGTGTGTCTTTAAAAGATTGTTTTTAAAATACCCCCCTGTCCAAACGTAATTTATTTTTGTTTTAAATTGGTGAAGGGTATCTCAACATATTATGGCGGGACAACAGTGTCTCTAAAAATTTCAGGCTAAAACATGACAAAAGAAGTAGTTTTACCAATCTAAATTTGGTTTTGTTAGGTTTTCGCTGTAGCTCAGTTGTTTGAAGCTATTTCCGATGATTCAATACTAATAGGTTAATAAGAGGTCCTTATAAACCTTTATTATTGGTGTTTTCTCGTCATTTTAGCCTAAATTCTAAACACAACACAAGTTCTATAATTTTGAAATTGTAAACTAAATTATTCTGGATTTTTGTCCTAAGAAGATCTGGTTAAAATAGAAAAATAAGAACTATAAGTTTTAAAAACGTCCTTTGAGACTTTTCGTACATCATAAATGATTTGTGGAAAAAGTCTTTAGTAATGGTACCTAATTTAAGATACCCCCTGTAGAATATTAAACAGCAGATAATATTTATTAAATAGAACCCTTTTCTCTCACATTTTGGAACTTTACTAAAATGCATGAAAAAGTAATCCATTCCAATTTGTATTTTCGTCCGATTGAAAGCGATATTCCACGACTTATGGCAATGAGCTTTTAGAAACATGACGCCAGTGAAATTTTGCAATCTTCGAAGAGGTGTTGTATTCTGTAACGCAGCGTGGCTGGGCGGAGACGTGGGCCTGGCTATCACCCAGACAGCGGGACTGGTGGGTGTGTTCCAGTGGGGGATGAAGCAATCAGCTGACGTAGAGACCTTCATGACCTCAGTAGAGAGAGTCTTAGAGTTCACCAAGGTAGAACAGGAACCACCCTTGGAATCACCACCAGGTATGTAAATTTCACCATTAGACTATAGATGTCTTCTTCTTTAATTTTAACTTTCGAAGCTACTTGGGGCCATCATCGCTGTTCCCACACAGGAAAAAAAGATCTACAGGGATACAATGATTATACAATGTGCTAAGGAAAGTGTTTTAGTCATCAAGGAAAGTTTAGTCATCAAATACGTCACCAAGCACTCTTGGGGGATCCGAGTGAGTGTGAGTGTGTACTCCAGTGAGGCACACATTGCTTTATATGACAACCGCGTTTAATGATTAACATAGTGATTAAACTAACGTTTTTTAATAATGAATTTCTCTGTTGAGAGTTATTATTGTTTGTTCTGTAACCTTGTTCTCCACAACTTTCTATACGAGGGTTTCTCTTTCCTCAGCTTCTTATCTCTCAGATCCTATTTTACTCTATCCATTTACCGAAACTTTTGCCTGCCTCTCTTTCTTCGCCCTCCAATTCCATAACCATGAAATTCTCTTGATCGGATCGTTTTCAATTTTTCTTCTTACGACGTCTGGCCTAACCGTTACACTTTTACTGCCCCTATTTTCTCATCACTAACTCATCCTTCTCTGTAGGTCCATCTTTACCGTAAAACTATAATTTCTTTAGCTTTATCTCTTGTACTGCCGTTATATACCAGGCTTCTTTTCTGGTATCACTTATCTATGTGAAAAAACCTCTCGCACTCGTACAATAATAACACCATTGGTCCGTTTTCAGCTTGTCTATCAAGAGCTAACTCCGTTATTCATCTCACGCTCCAATTCACAGGGGTTCATTATATAAAGAAAACTTTATTGAAAATTACTTCTTCCCACCAATGTAGGTTGCTTGATAGCAAAGAATACTATTACAAATTATAAATTTGTTGACATGGTTGTATAAATGGTGTCGTAATATAAATGCATACTAATATACTAATACCATAGGCGTAGAGAATAAAAAATCCAAACCTTTTATCCTCAGGTGCAACTTTAGCATGTAAATGAATAAGTAAAACATATGTTTTTACATGAAACTGGCAGAATAATATGTTAATACACCTAGAAATGTTGTCTTAAAGCTGGTACTCTTTTGTTCCTATTTTAGATCACAAACCACCACTTGAATGGCCTGATGAAGGGAGCATTACGTTTGAAAATGTTGAGGTAACTTACGATTCAGCATTACCACCTGTGCTGAAGTCTATATCTTTCACAGTTCGACCACGAGAAAAGGTAACGCAGCATATCGTACGTATAAAAACAGCAACTGATTTAGCAAAGTGTTTACTTTCATTGATAACGAATCGATTCATTTCACATGAGTCTTAATTAAACAAACCATGCTTAATTATTACTAGGAGTAAAAGTGCTCAAATCTGCCAGTCAAAAATTCAAAAATGTCAATATCTTAGTGCAATATCTTATAGGATGAATAATTGAGAGTATGCCAAATTTGAGCCTGTAGTGTAGTGTGTTTTTTCTTGCATATTATTTGTTGTTATTATAATCTTATGTATTTAAATATAAGACAGATACCAATGTGATGTTTTTAAGGCTTCACAGTACGGGTGGTGTTGACATGCCGTCCTTATACTCAATATTTCAACACGTTATGAGATTGATTGTCGTATAACTATTTTTTTTTAACATCTACAATGGTTTGTTGTTTTTTGTGTTATTGAAATTTTTAATGCCAAACAAACACATTTGCAAACGGGTAAATGAAAACATAATTTATCTGATTTCCTTCAAGAAGATAAATTGAACTTATACAAGTTTGTTTTTGGTAAGCAATACTATGATTTTTGGCCTAGTTCAATAATATGAGAAATTAACCGGATGTTATTTAGCATTACTGTACCAGGAATATTTTGATGAGGTTTACAAATAACCTTCTTTAAACCAGAATTCACTAAATCACTATTTGAGATGCCGACCATTTTTACTTCCAGCAAAAGATCTTTATGGCTTCCACAATGTTTAAACTAAACCTGGTTTTAACGAATACTAAATCTCTCAAGGTGAGGGTTAGCTCCTCCTATAGACATGGTGTGATCGCAGGTAGGTATCGTTGGACGTACAGGAGCGGGCAAATCTACGCTAACAGCTGCATTGTTTCGTCTCACACTACCGATCAAAGGAACTATATCCATAGACAGTGTCAACACTCAGGACATAGGACTGCAGGACCTGAGGTCCAGGATATCCATCATCCCTCAAGACCCTGTGTTGTTCTCGGGCACCGTCAGGAAGAACTTGGACCCCTTCGAAGAGTTCTCGGACCACGTCGTGTGGAATGCGCTGGAAGAGGTAGATGGTGAATAAATATTTTGAAAGATAAAAAAAACTCTCTTAATAAAATGATTGTTATTGTAGTATTATTATTAACTTGAATCATTGGGGAACTGATGTAGTACATGACATTATTGTCGGCGTTTCCATACCGGTATTTCGCTACCACATTCGGGCAAAGATGTATATATATATGGGTGTGTGATCAAAGAATTAGGACGTGTGTAAACTATTACTTGGGGAACATGTTAGACCAGTAGAGCCGCTTTTACATACCAGCCCTTCTTGAATAGACTTTAAATACAGAAATAATGTGTGATATAATGTTTTATTTGCGTGAATATTTAGCACCGGAATTATCCTAGAGTTACCCAGAAAAATCGGTTCATCGGAAGTGACTTTTGTGGGAGGAGGGGGCGTTTCCCCCAAAATTTGGGGTTCTATGCATTACAATTCAATTTAATGGTCGAGCTTTTGTTAAACTTGGCATAGTTATAAATGGCACCGTACTTAACATATGTACCAAAGTCAGTAAAATCCATAACGAATAATGGCTGAACGGATGTCGTCTATTTTTAGATCGATATGGCGCTATACATTTATATATGTGTGTGTGTGTGTTTATGCATAGTTTAAACGGAATCGGTTCACAAATACAGTTTTATAGCATTAAAATCTTTTAAGAAGGGAAACGTCCCCCAAAAATTCACGTTTGGTGGATCGATTTTGCTGGTTAAATAACTTAACCTAGAGTTTTACCAAAGGATCATTTTACCAAACGTTTGGAAAATTGGACAAAAATATGACTTGTAGATTGTATGGTTACACACACATACAGCTTTCTATACGGGTTTTCCATTTGACTCAGGAGGTGTTAGGTAGCTCATAGCCGCAGTTGCGATAGAAATTCACTAATAACCTTGCATACACAGGTGGAGTTGAAGCACGTAGTGGAAGAGATGGCGGAGGGGTTGCAGAGCATGATCGCAGAGGGAGGTTCCAACCTGAGCGTAGGTCAACGTCAGCTCGTGTGCCTGGCTCGAGCCATCATCCGCAACAACCGGGTACTGCTCATGGATGAGGCCACGGCCAACGTGGACTCACAGTAAGTGAAACAGACAATATAAATTATCTGCACACGTCCATTTCTTCGTTATTTTAAAGGTTGATTCAATCACCGAATCCATATTGTAGCGTGGATGGAATTGACAATATTTGTGGAATAATGTGTAAAAGTGTCGTCCTAAACGTCGAAGTTTCGAATAATTTTACTCAATATTTGCTATTAAATAATGTCAAAATACTTTGTTTTGTTTTAAAAACGCCCTTTTGAGACACGAAGAATAAGGAACATCTCTGGATATGACTGCATGATGGAAATTTAATTTAGAATCAACTTTCAAATCAGATGTGACTATGTCAGGTGAACTCTTTTAACATTAATTGATAGCATGGTTCACGGCCTTTTTAAGGTACGAATGTTCATCTTACCCCCTAATCTCTGACCGTGACCTAGATAACTTGAACAGTTGCATTTGTACGGAATTTTGATGGAGTAATTCAGAAGACAAATACGAAGGTTTCTGTGACAAAATGATTAATGAGAAGGACATAGCAACAATCTGGCAATAAGTGGGGAATAAACTTGGCGTTTAGACACAGGACGTAAAGCTATTCATATAATAACTTGTTAAATACAGGGTCATCATAATAGTTTCAAAAGATAGCCTAATTGCTAGTCATTTTTGAACGATTCCTCTTCTGATACTGTACTTCCTTAATTTTTAAATGTAATGTTTTGTTGAGGACGGACGCCTTGATACAGTCCACCATCAGACGCAGATTTGCCGAGTGTACAGTGCTGACAATTGCGCACAGAATCCACACTGTGATCGACTCAGACAGGATCATGGTCATCAGCAATGGATCCATTGTTGTAAGTTGAATTGAGCAAACAGAGTAAATTGCGTGACAAGTTGTTCAATGAAAATAAATAACCACTGTAAGTCAACGCAAAAACCTGTGCTATTGACTACATCCATAGGTGAGTCCAAGATCAATTATTGTTGAAAGTGGTCGTGAGCCAGGAGAAGTCTAGCACGGGGAGTAAGGGAGGGACTCGCCCTCTGCTAAGAAATGAGGCAAGGGGCCAACGAACACAGAAAAATGTGCTTTTCTGTATTATCTTTCAAAACATTTTACGCTAAAAAAAAATAATTCTGACCGATTAAGCCCTCCTTTTTAAACTAACAATAGATTATATTTTGTTGTTTTACAGAATACTTGTACAAAATACGAGTATTGTGTACATCTATCTCAAAATCTGTTTTACCTATATTTGATATCACGTGCATTTTTATGGTGGCTTTCATTAAAACATTTTTATAAATACGTGTTGTACAGTTTAAAACCATATATATTTTGGTGGAGGGAATCGCTATTTGCAGGGTAGTGCTTGAGGCTACGCGTCGGCAAAGTTCCTTGGACTAAATTGAGCAAAGCATACGTTTTTTATGTAAAAAATAAAACAACAGTCTACATACAAGCATGATTATATTTAGCCAATTCACTGAGCTATTGCTCTATTTTCTGTAAGAGTTTGCTAACAAACACAGTTTCGTTTTACGGTCATCTCGTTATTAGCTACGAGCTACTCAATATAGTGCTCTTAGTTATAGTGAAGGGGTTAAGTGTGCTGTTGGTGTATCTCTAGGAGTTTGACCACCCTCACTCACTGCTGAACAACAAGCAAGGTCACTTCTACACCATGGTGCAGCAGCTCGGCCCCACTACTGCTGACTCCCTGTACAACGCTGCAGCCCTGGTCAGTAAGCTGTCACTCACACATTATGCTTAAGTTTTATTTTCATTCAAAATGTTGATTCACCAAATCACTATTTGAGATGCCGACCACTCTCATGAGGGCATTTTAAGGCAAATATGTGGTGAAGGATGAGTGTGATGAGTGGTAGTAATGAGTTATGAGGTGTAGTCATGTTACAAACTAAGGCCGACTCTTCCTTAGAATGGGTCATTAATTAATAGCCTAATGACCAATGGAAAAACAAGGACCAACGGCTAAACCTGATTTCCGAACCACGCAGGTGATGGTCTGATATGTCTAAACGATGGTGGGAGTTGATGCGGGTATCATCAGATGATCACTGAGACTATCTGAGCCGCTTTAGACCTATATCATCCTCAACACCTGACCTCCATGAAGCTGGATTACAGGACCACGCCACGAGTCCCAGTCAGAAAAATTACAATGTTTATATGCAGTTACCATTAACAAACCCCTCTAAACAACTAATATAAAAAGGGGAAATAAACCTAAGATTAATGTTACATACATTGGTATCATAGTGTTTTATTTATTATATTGATATACATGTCCGAAAACGTAGTTTTTTTTATTACAACATAAGCTTTAATGAACTGAGAAAAACAATTCAAAGTCAATGACATTATTATTATTAAGAAAGCCTACTGACACTATTGTTTTAAAATTCTCATGAACAACTTTAACGCGCAAAAATGTTTCGTTTGGATTTTTTTATCTGATTACTTAATTTTATTTTACAGTTATTTATAAAACAAACGGTCGTGTGCGAGTGGAAATAGATATTTTGAAATACAACATGCTTGTCTATAATGCAACATGCTTGTCTATAATGCAACATCGGTACAACTAAATACAGCATGTCATTCTTCAACTTAACTGCAATTTTCCTTTATTAAGTAATCCTTTATAAACGATCCTTTTAGATTTTCTTATTTTATTGTTTAAGATACGTACCAAAACCTTTTGTACTTTGGGCCAAAGTATACAATGTACCAGATATTAAATTCTTTAAACAATCAACACACCTGAAATTCTATACAAATGTACAGCCAAACCTCTTAAATCAGTTTTGAGAATGATAAATACCATTAAGATGTACATTTTGTTACAGAGCTTCCAGCACGAGGCTCGATAATGTGTCTTAAAGCTGAGTTTGAAATTCGCACCGTACAACACAAAATGCAGATCTTATGGCTTATATGGTAAAATATGACATGCTTTTGAATATGTATTCCTTAAATAACCATTATTTACTATTAAAGTCTCCATTATTTACCATTTTCTAGTTATTTTATTGACCTAGTTCCAAGCAAGAAACAATCATAATGTATAGCTCCACGAAACACAATATTTTTATGAAGGCTTTTTCACACTCCGAAAGCACACTCCTAAGTTTTCTTATTGTAGTGTAATTATGAATACTCGTAGTTAGTCTACTACTGAACTCACTCGTTGTGTGGTGTTCTAGAGGCCGTATCATTTTTCTTAATTCAGTAATTTGCTCAAATAATTTCATTGTTTGTTTTGTGTAGAAATTAGTGATTAATTTAGCATATACTTTATCTGTACTGTAACAATGTAAATCGTGGAGAAAAATAAATAATTTATTATTATTACTAGAACAAGAGAAGATCTTTTACAAAATAAATTAAAAATACGACGTGTAGTTTTTAGGTATATACATATAATACATATGTATATGTATGTAAAGTTTAAGGAAATGCTCAAAACCTTTTGTAGGTGTCAGGACCAGTGCTAACTTTATGGTCCGGGTTTGGGTCTTACCACCAGGATCAATATCTCATTTCGTTTTGTGAGTAGTTGCTATTAAACTCGTAGGCTATGCATTAAATCAAACATATTGACATCTTGGTTGTACCAAAATATTAAGAACTAAAGCTTATTAAAGTATTACGCATTAAATCAAACATATTGACATCTTGGTTGTACCAAAATATTAAGAACTAAAGCTTATTAAAGTATTACGAGTATTAAAGCTTTTGGATAACCATAACCAAAACCAAAGACTCACAAGATTTACAATCCTGGACTTGCCACATCTCCTGGACTTGTTACCTCAACCTTTGACATAATTATAGTAAATACGAGTACGAGTACACAAAGGTACATTGTAAATACAATTTTGTTTACAGCTGAATTGTCATGAAATAGTAGATTTCAAGAAATATGGGAGTTTGACTTTTTGGATGGAGCTCCATGTCACTACAGTCTAATCGTCCAAGATGCTCTCAACGTTACCAAAATCTACCAATTATATTAAAATTTTATTTAACTTTCAAATCCCGTACACCTTTTTTGATGACCCTGTATTTCATTTGTTTGAAACACTACGAGGCCACTAGAGAACCTCTTGGCTCTTGCCATCTATCCGCCCAACCCGACTTTGTGAACACTCTAGAGATGGAAAAAGCA
This sequence comes from Matsumurasca onukii, assembly GCA_018831715.1. Lineage (NCBI taxonomy): Eukaryota > Metazoa > Arthropoda > Insecta > Hemiptera > Cicadellidae > Matsumurasca > Matsumurasca onukii. The sequence continues at coordinate 34,834,830 of CM032059.1, read as the reverse complement.
AGGGGTAAATAAAATGTTATAGACGAAAGGCCGTACGTTTAATTACGAACTCTTATCATAGAAGTGTCCTGAAACTATAAACTTAGCTGAAGTTTGTCGAAGTTTATCCTATCGAATTTCCTATATTATTTCCTATTACTCGGAGAGTGTCCTTGAATGTCAAAGTGAAGAAATTCTTAGATAATTTTCCCAATACTTAGCCCCCCAAAAACCCACATAAATGTTTGAATAAAACCCTCTTAATATACACAAAAGGAGTGTTCATACAAAATGTCTAGGCATCGTAGTTGTTACTCAGAGATGATGAGTGAGTGAGTCAGTCAGTCAGGACAAAGCCTTTTATACATACAGATTAGGTAAGTTAGTTAATATCAATACTTAAAGGAAATTCCAATTGTAACGGAAATTATATTTCCCACACCGGCGTTTGACGTGCAAAGCCTAGAAACAAGAATGAAATGTAAGGCGCGTTATCATCGTATCAGATTGCCTGACATAACGTTTACCAACGTATCTCTCTCTGCCTCTGCCTCTCCGATCAGTGCGTAACAATTTCTTCTGTTGGTAAGTAAATATGCTCAATGAGAATATTGATGTTGACTACAAAAGAATAATGATATTGTTTATAAATCAGATTATTCAAAACTTAAATGTTATCCAAATTTGCATTATGTTTAAAATTCCACTTTGCATTTAGTTCACACTTTAATGCACATTTATCTGAATGAACGAATGAATGAAAATAATTTATTCCACAAATATATTTGTCCTACAAACAATTAACAGGAATTAGGTGATGTTGACTAGTCAAGGGACCTTCTCTAGTGCCGTCGACTGTATGGTGCTGTTGAAACAATGAAGTGAGATGAGAAAAGTCTTTATTCAGGTGAAGTTAGGAGTAGCAAGTTCTCTTTGCTAAGAATACCACGATATGTTTCCGTAACTAGCTGATGTGCCCTGGCTACACATTTTGCTAATTTTCTTGCCTATTATGCCCCACAATCAAATTAGTATACTCGTACCAAGGTCTATTAAAAAGTCCATAAAGGATGATCATAACTATGCAACCTATGTTTTTATTATCGAATTTCCTTTGGAAAATAGATATTCATAGTATCAGCATGGTAAGATCCAGACTCGGGACCGTGAAATGAGCACCAATCCATGACCTTTAGAACATATTTTGAGCAGTTTTTCTAAATTGTATGTACATGTATACAGGATTGCTAGAAAGCATTTTATTTTGGCCGCCATTTTCAAATGACTGGATTGATTTTCATAATCTTTGGTACGAACTAACGTATAATAAATAACAAAAAAGTATCAATTTTAAAAATCATCAAAATTGGACGAAGTTGACTATTCTAAATCATTGGTGTTGGATATTCATACATACAAATCTGTAATTATTGTTTAATTGCCATTAATTTCTGTTATGTTTATCAATGTCAAAGATATCAGCTGTTTGCAACAAATTATTATTATTGTCATGTAAATATTGTAAACAAATTTTCTTATTCTCTTGTTACCCTTTATAAAGTAAACACTGTTCCTCTAAACTTCCTTCTCTCATTCAATCCTATTTTACTTTAAATTACCTTCTCATTCTTAATCCTCTATTCTCCTACTCAACAATCGGTAAAGATTAAATAGTAAATCTGGTAAAAGGATTTTAGTTAGTGACATCTTAAATATCCAAATAATTGACAAGGGCTGAAGACTGAAAGTTTTTTTGAAGCTTAGCAACGTATTATTTACGTATTGAAAAATAAAAAACCAAGGTTGTTACCAGGGATATCAATTGTAATATAAAATAAAAAAAGTTAAATCGGTCTCAAAATCTTCAGTTATCCCGTCTGGACCTTCCAAATTCATGGTGCTGGACCCGGGACATTGAACATTCTCTACAAATCAGCAGGTACCCCGTCTGGACCTTCCAAATTCACGGTGCTGCTCCCGGGACATTGAACATTCTCTACAAATCAGCAGTTACCCCGTCTGGACCTTCCAAATTCACGGTGCTGCTCCCGGGACATTGAACATTCTCTACAAATCAGCGGTTACCCCATCTGGACCTTACAAATTCATGGTGCTGCTCCCGGGACATTCAACATTTTCTACAAATCAGCAGTTACCCCGTCTGGACCTTGAAATTCACGGTGCTGCTCGGGACATTGAACATTCTCTAGCAAATCAGCAGTTACTCCCTCTGGACCTTCCAAATTCACGGTGCTGCTCCCGGACATTGAACATTCTCTACAAATCAGCAGTTACCCCGTCTGGACCTTCAAATTCACGGTGCTGCTCCGGGACATTCAACATTCTCTACAAATCAGTCTGGACCTTCCAAATTCACGGTGCTGCTCCCGGGACATTGAACATTCTCTACAAATCAGCAGTTACCCCGTCTGGACCTTCCAAATTCACGGTGCTGCTCCCGGGACATTGAACATTTCTCTACAAATCAGCAGTTACCCCGTCTGGACCTTCCAAATTCACGGTGCTGCTCCCGGGACATTGAACATTCTCTACAAATCAGCAGTTACCCTGGAGGTGCTGCTCCCGACCCATTCTCTACAAATCAGTCACCTTCCAAATTCACGGTGCTGCTCCCGGGACAAAAATTTCTACAAATCAGCACACCTTCCAAATTCACGGTGCTGCTCCTGGACATCAACATTCTCTACAAATCAGCAGTTACTCTGACCTTCGAAATCACGGTGCTGCTCCCGGGACATCAACATTCTCTACAAATCAGCAGTTACCCATCTGGACCTTCCAAATTCACGGTGCTGCTCCGGGACATCAACATTCTACAAATCAGCAGTTACCCCGACGGTGCTGCTCCCGGGACCTTCTCTACAAATCAGCAGTCCCCGTCTGGACCTTCCAAATTCACGGTGCTGCTCCTCAACATTCTCTACAAATCACCAGGAACAACATTCTCTACAAATCAGCAGTTACCCCGTCTGGACCTTCCAAATTCACGGTGCTGCTCCGGGACATCAACATGAGTTACATCTGTTCCAAATTCACGGTGCTGGTCATGGACAATCAGCAGTGTTTTCACGTGCTGGGGACCTTCCAAATTCACGGTGCTGCTCCCGGACATTCACAAATCACCAGTGTTCTGGACCATTCCACAAATTAAGGTGTGCTTGGGAAGTAAATGTGTCTCTTTATTCGGCTAGTGTTGGTGCTGCTCCTGGGACATTTATTTTGGGATAGTAAGATTTTTATTGTTTTTTTATTTTCATTTATGTTTTTTATCGATCGCTATTTTTTTTCTTACTACTATTTGAAGAAAGGTTCTTGTAAAGGGTAGTCCGACATTGACCTGATTATTTACTGGGACTCAGGCCAGGATTTCATTTATGAGAGGTAAAATTTATTTTTAGGCTTCACTACGCTCACAGCTTTGCTTCGGCTTCAGCTTGGCCTCGTGTATGATCATGCCCAAATCATGAAAATACATTTTAAATAACAATAAAATTGGACTACTCATTCCGCTGTTAAGTAGAGTTTTTTTTGGTTGGCCGTCATTTTGGAGCGACGAGTAATTATCAAAATATTTGGTAAAACACACATGTATTTAAAATTTCATTAAAATTGTACGAACAGGGGGGTTCATGTAGTCCGATTTCGCTGGTTAACGAACTTGGCCGAGATATTTACAAAAGGAAAATTTGATGTAGTTGGTGAAAATAGGGCAAAACATGCGACTCCTATATACATATGTATATAAAGTGTGAAAAAATGCTCAAAACGTGTTCTGGGGGTCAGGATCTGTGCTCATTCGAGTAAAGCACGAAATAAGTGTCCGTGGATTAAGTTAACACTTTTAAATAAGATAAGGCATAAGGCTAAATTATACACAATTTTAAAAAGAAGACCTTATGATCAACAATTTAAAAACTATTTCAGTAAATTTTGTAATGATTTAAAAAAAGAAATTGATGTAACTAAGGAGAATTTTTACAGATCAAAAATTGAGAATTGTAATGGTAATGTAACTGAGCAGTGGAAGATCGTTAACAACTTAACAGGTGGGCCAAACAAAAAATGTGTAGAGCGTATTATAAACGAGGACGGAAGGCTCTTAACAGACTCGAATGAAATCGCAAACGAAATCAACCGTTATCTTATCAGTGTTCAGTCAGTCAAGGACAACAATAGCCGAGATGCCGAGGATCAGGGAGACCCTATGATAACTACACAGTCAGCCACGCATTCATTTTTCCTTACCCCAACCACCGCAGCAGAAGTGACTCAGGTTATCAAACGTCTAGAAAATAAAAGTCATCCTGGTTAAAATTATTGCAGAAATAATAAATAGCTCCAATGCTGACTTACATTATTAACCTAAGTTTTGAGAAAGGTGTGTTTCCAAGCCAACTAAAAATAAGTACAATAGTCCTAATTTTTAAGAAAGAAAACTCTTTACAAATAGATAATATATAATATATAATCTAAGGCCCATTAGCTTATTATCAGTTTTTTTCAAAAAATTTTGAGAAAATAATGAAGGCTAGAGTGCTAAGCTATTTGAATAAAGATTCTTTTTTTGTAAATTGTCAATATGGATTTAGAAAGGGTCGGTCTACCGAAGACGCACTGATACATTTTACAAATCAAATATACAACAGTTTAAATGAGTCTAAAAAGTCAACAGGACTATTTGTTGATTTCTAAAAAGCGTTTGACTTAGTTGACCACAAGACTCTGCTGAGCAAGATGGCTGATTGTGGGTTCAGAGGTGTCTCCTTAGCCTGGTTCAAAAGCTATTTGGAGGGTAGAGTTCAGACAGTTCGTATTAAAGGGCACCTGAGTGCGCCCTTGCTAGTCACATGCGGCGTTCCTCAAGGGTCCGTCCTATCAGCAATTCTCTTTTTGATTTTTATCAACAATTTGCTGCAGAAAAGTTTCAAGGGTCTTCCGAGTGCTTTTGCCAACGACATTGCATTTCTGTATTCAAACAGGAGTGTAAATGTGTTGTGGACTGAAATAAATCAGGATCTTCGGTTGCTACAGAAATGGTGTGGAGTGAACAAAATGCAAGTAAATGTTAACAAAACTAAATACGTAAATTTTGATTTTTCAGGCTTTGACTTTTAGTTTCCGTTTCCAACTGAGTCTTTCCCTCGCAAGCAAAAGTGAATGAAGTTTGATTTTGAAGAGTTTGTTTTGAGATTGAGCTCATTGAAATGTTGGATTATGTTGTTGAGCCCAATGAAGGTCCTGACTTCGAGCTCTTTGATTGAACTCCCGTTGAAACAGAGAGTCGTGTCATCTGCGTACTGGACGAGTCGTCCTTGGTGTACTGATGAACTGGCATCGTTGACGTAGATCAAAAAGAGCAGTGGACTGAGTATGGAACCTTGTAGGACACCATATCTCAGACACTCCTCCCCCGATCTGACGTCTGAGATTCCTACAAATTGTTTGCGTTTACTAAGATACGATTCGAGCCACCTGAGGGGCACTCCGCGAATCCCGTAATATTCCAGTTTCCGGATGAGGGTTTGATGATCAACACAGTCAAATGCTTTTGATAGGTCAAGAAATACACTGAGTGTATCTCTTTCGCCGTCGATACCTTCTACTATCATCTCGACTATACGCACGATTGAGTCTACTGTTGATTTTCCACTTCACAATCCGAATTATTATGATGGTAGGAGATGGTTTTTTTCTAAAAATTGAGTGCACCGGGTGAGAAAGACCTTCTCGAAAATCTTGCTAAAAGTTGGCAGCATTGAAATGGGGCAATAATTTTGGGTGGAGGAGGGTCACCCTTTTATAAAGCATTGGCGTGACTTTGGCAATTTTGAGAGAGGAAGGAAATGTTCCAGAGTGAAGAGATAAATTGATAAAATGCTCAAGAGGTGCCAGCAGATGCTTTGAGCACTGCAGGAGAGAACCACGTCGAGATGAGGTTTGAGTCATTTGATCTTTTGGTGCAAAATCCCTTAACACTCTAGCAATTTCCTCCTCTGTAACCGGACCACCAGAAGCCGGAGGTGGATCGACTCTAGGTATCAATGAACGGGCTGGCTGACTGGTAGATGGGCTGAGCCCATGCAGATAGGTCTCCACTACCGGAGGCTAAAGTGAAAAACTAGAAGAACTTGAACTCATCAGCATTGTGCACGATGAGGACACGGGACAAATAAGAAAATAAATCTTGTGCTTGGGAGAAGGCCACCGTCTCTGAGTTCCTGCACAACAGATTTAACACAGTTTCGCCGCACCAACAACCGTAAAGAACAAAATATAATGTAAATATTGAAAACAATTGCACAAAAGTTACATAGCCGACACGTAGCTTCAAACGCTACATTGAATCTTAGCAAATGTCTAATAACAGAACAGTTTTCATTTATCTATTTTGAGTTAATATTCTTTTATACACTATTAGTAGTTTCTACTATTACTTTTTTAAGATTTGCCTTATTTATTTACTACATAGTTTTGTATAGGGTAAAGCATACAGTCATTGGCACCTTATCGTCTTAATTTAGGGAAATTTCCGATTTGTTTATTTTTTGGATACAAAAAGGTATAAGGACTGAATTTGATATTTACAACCCCTTATACTACTATTAATCAAGTAGTTGGTAATTATTTTTCTCCGTACATTGTAATAGTTATTGTGATAATAATTATTTTTTTAAATACTCCAAAGCACTTATTGGCACCAATTTTATAGTCATTGGCATGGGTTGACTACAGTCATTGGCAGTCAATTCAAACAACCTTATTCTCTCGGGTGATGAAATTCTTTTTGTTTAGGTTCATAAAATTAAAATTTCTATTATGATAAAGTATCACAAACTGATTAAGAAGGAAATATAGGCCTAGTCATACGAGTACGTTGTACTTAGCTGTCAAAATATATTGTAAAATAAAAGTGTTGGTTTAATCTTAAATTTTAATTCATTATATCAAATGGAATAATCCGTACTGTTTATAATGATATGAATCAAAATTATATGTAGGCGCAGGTAAATATTTAAGTGTCAATGTTTAAAAATATAGTAGGTGAAAAAAATGTACATGAAAAAGTTAAATTTGCCAAGAATATGAACATTTTAAGTATTTTACATAAGAAGTTGTATCTAATAATAAAATCTCCTTTCTTCAAAGTGTAGTTTAAAAGCCCTCAAAATAATATACAGTACTGAATTCTGTTAAAATACTATTTAATATTGTGTGCTAATTTTCATCATCTTCTCCTTCCGAACCTCATTCCTTTTGGACACATTTACGAGTAATATGATATAATTTATCACAAATGTCACATTCGATTGCTTGGCTGACAGCCTGACAGTCTCTTCGAAATTGTTTCCCCAAAATAAAAAAACACAATCCTTCGGGGATTTTTAGCTGCATCGCTCTTTGTCATTCCATTCTTCACGTCTGCAAGGGCGTCTTCCAAGCTCATGCGCCGGTAGTTATATTTAGGCAATTTTAGTAGTAATCATGGGATATTTTATTCATTGTACTACCCTGAAACGAAAGAAAGTTGGCGTTGGCATGGCAATAACTAAAGGTTGGCAGGATACCAATGACTGTTATGCGATGCATTGATTGGCATGCCAATAACTGTTATACATACTCTTAAAAGTAAAATATTTACTTTTCTATCATTCTTAACATATAAATAGGCCATTTGCAATAGTTCCATTACTGAAACAGCTACTTAATATTTTCATAGTCATTGGCAGGGGTTGCCAACGACTGTTATCGTACGTGTTTTACGATACAGTCACTGGGACTTCTTCAATTCGTGTTAAATTGAAGATTTAAATTCTAACTCAAGCTCTAAACAGCCAAAGACACTTTCAAGAATATGTAAGTGAAATCATAACTTTGAAAAGTTAGCTCAAAACTGAATTAAAAACCAATAACAAAACCCTTACGCTTAAGGAATTATAGGTGAAACGTACCGAGTTCACTGAAAAAATCCTAGACAACTACCGTGCGTAAATATCTGTCATACGTCACTTGACCACATGGTCCATAGTCCAATTTGTGGATTTAGGAGTTTTCCCGCTCATTAGTGCCAACCTAACCTTTGTTGTGAAGTTTCCCACGCACTGCCAATAACTGTATCCCTGCCAATGACTGTATACTCGTACTTTACCCTAGTAGTACAGTAGTAAACCAACAACAACAGCTGTTAATAGTTGTAATTGTTTTGAAATGAGAAATTTGTTTACTTTCTGTATCATAGGCTGCCTAAACTAGTAAGTTTATTTAACTAGTTAAGAAGTTAGTTAAAATTAATTTTTGGCCATTGCTCTGAATGGGAAAGTGAAGAAATTCCGACTAAATAATTTAACTGATATGCTCGTAACTTTAAAATAGTAGGTTATAGAGCAACCAGAGTTGTTCTGATCGATTGAGAAAGTAAAACTCTACTATACTGAGTTGAGTTTCGTATTCATTTATGGTAAAACTACAATGTTATTAGTAAAACGAAACTTTGAATGCCCACCATTTTAAAATGGCTGATCCGATCTAGCTGGCCAATGGCCAGGCTGATCCGATCTCGAACTTAACCTAAAGATATACCAAAGAAACATGTGTACTACCAAATTTCATGACAATGGACCAACAATGCGACCTGTATAGTGGTCACACACACACATATATAATATCCATATATGATATGCTGCGTAACGTTAAAAGTTTTGAATAGGTTATAGAGCAACCAGATTGTTCAGGAGGTGTTGGGAAGCAACTCTTACTATACCGTACCTTGAGATTGACGTGGATTAACATTTGCAGATGGTACAAACTTAATCACATGAAATGAATAATACAGCGAAACTTCTGCAATTGCCGACAGCCATTTATAATGAAATCCACAAATCTATGGCTGCAATGTTATTCTAAGGCTGTTCTAACAACCAATAAAAGATGTACAAAAGATTGTGTACTACCATCATGAGCTCAATATGCCAACAATGCCGACTGGACCTGTAAATAGTGGCTCTACACACACACACACCTTCAAAGGAAAAGGCGGCCGGCCTTTGATCCAGCCCGTGCTTGACAGGAGGTGTCAATGGCTGATCGAAGCATCGGAGCGACAGCGAGCACCTAATCGGCAAGATCAAACCCTCGGTCAGCTACGACAAAATGATCCTTACTCTCATGTAGAGGGAAAGGAAATGGTTTGATAATGTTTAATTCAGCACTGAAATTAAACCTCATAGCAAGAAGTTAATACTTTATTATAATAGTTGGGCTACGTACCTTAATGATCAGTTAACCAAGCCTATGAATCACATCTGAGAATATTTACATAAATTAAGTGTATGAATCTGAGTGTTCATGGATTCAAGCGGTTAGAAGGAGGCTCTACAAAGTATGCCGACCTTAATCCCCAACACATGCGAACAAAGGGAGAAAGAAGAATTTAACCCTGGGTAACCATTACTGCCAGCCAGACTCAGGCGGTCCTGGAACAACCAATTTGACCGGAGAAGCGAGCACATACATAACGGTCATGACAAAAAATAAATAACAAAGATCATGAGGGAAATCTATGGTTTGATGTTTAATTCAGTCAAAACCGTTAAACATAGCAAGAAGTAAGTCTTTACATAATCTTGGGCATTACGTACCTGAATAATGATAAGATAACAATCATAGAATATTTACTTTTATTTAAGGTGTTATGGAGGAAGATAAGAAATCTAAAAACGTATCGCCGCCAAATCCCCAACAACATGCGAACGCTCTGTCTAATTTAACCTTCAGGTAACTTTTACTTTCATATTTGCAGACTCTAGGGAACAGTGAATTTGTTATTTCAATTGACATTGCTTTAAAAAGCTATGCATATTTGTATCGAAAAAACTAGGTTGGCTATAGTTAATTCGATCTAAGATACTATTATCGTTAGAAATTGATACTTTCTCGATGTAAAAGCGTACTGTTAATTTTTAAGTCATCTTTGACCGAATTTAATCTGGCAATTCCTTTTTTCTTTACATAACCTTTAGTATAAAAGATTCTTATGTAGTATAACCGAAATTGTGGTTAAAGGTAAAAGGAGAAACATTTTCAACGGAAGTGTAATTTTGGGGGACCCCTAAAAATGGGTTTATGTTAAAACACTGCATTTATGACCCGAATCCAATGAAACTCGGTATATACGAGTTTTACGTGCCCTAGATGTGCAAGATGAAAATCCATTTCGGTCATCATCTCGGTCTCGTTGAACGTATTCTTCCTATGTTTGATACACATGTTGGGAACGTTAACATAAATGCGCATGACAAGTGTCATCGCAATCGGATCATAAATACAGTTGTTATATGTGTTTTCATAAATACAGTTGTTATATGTGTTTTCATAAATTTTTATATGTGTTTTCATAAATACACTCACATATATAGATATACAGGGTGCCCAGTAATTACGGGATCAAACTTCACCAGGTGATTTTTCAGGTCATAATAAACAGAAAATATGTCCTATAACACATAGGCCTATCTCACTTAGTTTTCTGTCTGTGTTTATTACTACTAAAATAATTTGTACCTCCGAAATCAATTGAGTTAAAACTAAACACTTTGCACACTTGTAAGTATATATATATATATAAACCAATATTAAAAAAAAGAAAATGTTTGTTCACACAGGGCTATTTGTAATATTAGTAAAGAACAAAAGACAATAAAGTACCCTTTTATAATATTTTTACTACCCACACTAGGCCTACCGGTTTCAGGACTTAGGCCAGCATCCTTTTAAAAAATTGGCTAATTTTCACTTCCGGTATAAAAATGGCAGCCATGTTTAATTTCTAAGTTTAATAACTTAAAACACTAAACTTTATTGTACATACACAATAATAACTATACTTGGAAAATGAACGTGGCAAAAAATATAGCTAAATAGATACAACAAAATACATATATATTCTATATTATAGAAAATAAATCAAAACGAAATACCCCTTTATCATTATTTTATAATACCGACCGGTTTCGGAAATTATTCCATGGTCACGGTGGAAAACAAAATCTCAATACGAATAAATATCCTATACATAAAATTCATCAACATAGAATGAAATGTACTGTTTTTAGATCATTAAAACCTTTTTTGTTGAATAATCCCACCCCCGCCCCCAAAACCGGGGGATTCCGGTATCCGACTTTGCTGGTTAACGAACTCAACCAAAATATTTACAAATGCTGCAACTTTTAACTTCTGATTAAATTATTTTTGATAACATTTAATTACACAATACATGCGCGTTTACATTGATTGACAGTTGGACCGATGAAATTTTCAAAAAAGGGTCAGAAAAGGAGTTGGAAGTTGGCGATCTATACGCTCCACTGGAAGAAAATAAATCAGAGTGCCTGGGTAATCTTCTCCAACAGTAAGTTGACACATAATTTCATTATAATTGTATATTTCATAAGTACGTCTTAAACCAGCTCTTCGATACGAGGCGCAACCAAGGATGTTTAATGAGCTTAAACTGACTTATGGGACGAGTAATGACATTAACTTTTTGTTGCAACAGTATTAAGTAAAACATTTTATTTTAAGTATTTAATATCATGCATAAATGTAATGTAAACAATACTTTGAACTGAATAGTCTGCACACAATCTATAAAACAATGGATTCTTAGAAAAGTGGGTCAGTATTTTACGGTCCTAATATTACGGTTATTACTAAGATCTAAGGCTTCCGGTTTACACCGCGTCACAGGTGAAATATAATTACTGCTGAACGTTTCGACCTCGTTGTGGAGAGTCATCCTCAGTAGCTTGTTGACTGGCTGAGACTGGATTGGCCGGCCGTGGCGTCTTCTTATATACCCAATGGGTGGGTGGTGGTCCTGTCACCTGATTGGCCGAAGTGGGCGGAGCCTGTTGCTCGTCGTCGAACTGGATTGGCTGGCTTCAATAGGACTTCTGAAGAACTGGCTGCCAAGTTTAGCACGTTTAGCAGTAATTATATTTCAACTGTGACGCGGTGTAAACCGGAAGCCTTAGATCTTAGTGATGACACCGGCCGCGAAAGCCTAAGAGTTAAGATTACGGTTATTGTTGTTTTTAGTGCAATCATATGGAAACGGCCGATGCGTTCTCACATGGCTTTAGGTTATAGAGCTTCAAGACTAGTAAATAAGTAGTCTGGTTTATATTGTTTATAAAAACATATTATGTTACACTAGTTTGCTATTATTCAATGTAAGACCAATATTTTATTATGTGGATAAGACCCAAAACAAAGTCATTAAAACAGCTGCAACATAAAGGTCATTTAAATTATCTGTTTCCTTCCTAGCACAACAAGGACCATCAAAACAAGCCTTTATTTTTCGACCTTTATGCGAAAAAACCTACAGCAATTCTATTCCTAGGTACGGATTGAACTGCGCTTCAAAGAAAAAACACGCATAACGCCAAACTATTCTAAAGGTCGAGTTGAACCAGATCTTCGCTTTGTTCGGTCAATAATCTCACGAGGTTGTTTTCCAATTACAAGCTAAATACTATTTTTATTATTCGTTAAACACTACTCAGTGTCTCTACTATAAATTATATTAGACTATTTAAGAACTTTAACACAATCTGTAATATACAATAAAATGATTTTGACATATGATTCCAGAAACTGGCAAGGAGAATTAATAAAAAGAGCCAATAACGAACAATACAAGCCAAGTCTTTTGAAAGCTTTGATCCAAACATTTGGAACACAAATGTGCATTCTCGGTGTCCTTCAGCTTTTCTCTGAAACTGTGTTTAGGTAAGGTTTGGTTAGGTTATGTTAGGTAAGGTCAGGGCGAGATAGGATAGGTTATGTTAGGTAAGGTTTTGGTAAGGATAATTATGGTGGGTTGGATTATAATATTATTATCAGCTGTGTTTCGAGCTAAAATTGCCAAGTCATCCATCTGCAAAAGCCAAACAGTCATTTTTGATACTGGCTTTACCTAATTTGAGAGGTTGGTCCACATTTTCATTGGTCATTGGGCTTCTGATTAATGACCGATTCTAGGAAGAGTCGGCCTTAGTTTGTAACAAGACTACACCTCATAACTCATTATTACCACTCATCACACTCATCCTTCCCCACATATTTGCCTTAAAATACCCTCATGAGAATGGTTGGCATCTCGAATAGTGATTTAATGATTGTTTTCAACTTTCGTTTTCGCCATACCTGCTAGAATAACTGTTTCCAAAACACAATTAAACAACGACCGAAATAGGTAATGTTCCTGATTTAATACGTATGAGTTCCCCCATAAACGTTACTGGTGGTTTTGTGTACGTTATTGATATTTCAATTCATAGCAAAGCTTTAGGATTTAGACCCTGTCCTTTTAGAATTTAGTAAAGTGACTCGTATTAAATCAAGGTTCAATTTCAAGTTATACTATAATATATGCAGGGTGTCGGTTGAATTCTCTGGACATACTTTGTAGACATGTTCCGTGGGGCAAAACAATAATATTTTACAAAATAAAACTGCTATAGCTTCGTTATTTTTCGTTCGATTTTACACGTTTAAACAGAGAATTAAATACTCTAAAAATAGTTGGTCTTTACAGTTTGTTGTAAAAGTACTCGTTTTTGAGTTATTTAATTTTAAAACTTTGAATGGCCGCCATTTTGAAGTTTGAAAGTTATATTAAATAATTATTTTCTCTAATTATAAAATAGCATTTTAAATGTTTGACCAAAGTTTGATGAAAATTGGTGCATTAGTTTTATCGTCATAATTATTTTAGCATAAAACATATCCACACAGACGGGCAACGAAGCGCCGGAGACCCCTTCTCGTATATGGTAAAATATTTTTGTTTGGACCCAAGGAACATGTCTACAAATTATGTCCAGAGAGTTCACCGACACTCTGTGTAACGTTTTTCAAGTCTTTAATATCGTGGAGTTTCTGATGTAATTACATCTAATTAATGTGATAATGTAATTAATACATGTAATTAATCTACATTGTTAACTATCATCTTTCTTTATTGGTTTTATGGGTTAACGTTTTTCAAATAACTTATACTCGTAGTGACGTAGTATTATTTGTCTTAAAATAGGTTTTGGATGAAAATGAAGACATGTGAAGATGTCATCAGACGTACAGAAGTTGGCTTCGTTAGATGAAAATGAAGACACAATACGACGAAACGCCGAAATAAATTAACATATTTTACAGTTCACATAGCAAAAACACCGAAATAAATAAATTTAACACAGTTTTAAAACGAGTAGGCCTACACACACACAAACAAACAAATCACAGCTAGATATTGACGGAGGTAACCAAAACCTATTTTAAGTCGTATTGATATCCAAGGGGCAAATAATGAATTTGTATTATTTGCATTGGACATAGGCTATTTTACTTGCTTCTAATAATAACCAGTTTAAAAATTAACTCTATAAATGGCAAATTGGTACTGATTATGTTAGATGAAACTTGTTCATAGGTTAGGTAAGCTTGTGTCACATACGATAGAATTTGTCCACAGGCGTTCATTTCTTCGCTGTTCAATGAGCAAACTGAGCACGGTTGCCACACCACGCGCTCTCCTTGCACGCGCTTTGCCTGCACGCTTTTGATGAAGGACTTGTGTATTGTGACTCTTGTATTGTGTTGGACAGTGTTGCGCAGCCTGTGCTCCTCTCGTGGATGCTGCAGTACTTCTCCCCGGCCAGTACCATGACGAAGGCAGAAGCCTGGTTGTACGCTACTGGCCTCGTCTGCTGTTCTGGGCTTAACGCGGTGATTTTCAATCCAGTCTATTTCTCCCTGATGCACCATGCCATCAGATTAAGAGTTGCATGTTCGTCTCTCGTATACCGCAAGGTACCAGTTAAAATTTAACTCGGTAATTAATTGATTTGTATGGCATATTTATATCCACACTGCGGGCGACGTCAAAGTTCGCGATTTACAAAACGGCCTCGTCGTCAAACGTTTAACTTTGAGTTTTTAAGTCTCAACGAGAGGTATTTTCCACAAACGCGCTTTGAAGCAGATATAAAAACACCTTTCTCTTTTATTCATTGTAAGTATTTAATAATACGGCTTAATAAAAGACAATTTATAATTTATCCTAACTTAGCTTAATCATTGATTAAGTTCAAATTACGTGTAACATTTCTCACAGCACGTTTTTTGTGTGTGTAAAAAATAGATGCCTCAACATAGGGACTTTGTGGTGTTAAATATATGTGTTTCCGTAAAAACCGATAACGTTCCTACAACAAATCATTTCTCGGGTAGATAATCAGAAACTATACAAACTAACAGTGATGTTTTGATTAAAATTTATTTATTTATTTATTTCAACGGCAAACACCAGTTATACAAAATTATGAACAGTTGACAACAGTGAACAATATAGGAAATGATAAATTATATGAATGGTGATAATACGAGTAATATATAACGTGTGGCTTGAACAAGCAATAAAAAACAGGAAACAACAAACATGCACTAATAATGGATAATTGACTGATAAAAAGACCAATGTGCATAGAATAAATAGAAACATGAATAAATAGATAGCATAACAAGATAAATCTACAAGCAATAACAATGAAATAGAATTGAATAATAATTTAAAAACTTAACAATGATTAAATAATGAAATAGTCTAATATGAATTGCGCTTTAACTGAAGTAACATTGGATAGATCTATGAGTAATAACAAACAGTAAAATTATGTGGGGTACATTAGAGAAATTGTTGATAACATAATTTGCACTTTCACTGAAACAAGATAGTAACTTTGACACCGGTATGTGGCCCTTTAAAGGCACCACCTGAGGAATACCACTCACTGTGAACTGGTCGTAGCAAGGTAGACCAGGACAACGGTCACACAGAACACAACATACGCAGCACTTCCCGCTTGAAGGAGCTCACAGAGAGATGGAAGAAGTCGACTGCACTGGCGTCGCTCCCAAGTCTTTGGAGCCTGGCGAGTCCTTGGTTGTAGGCGTAGCTTGTTGGCTCGAATCTGCGGCTGAAGACTGACCTGGAGCGTGTTCCTCTCGGAGTAATGAAATCAATATCACAAAGCAGAGAGGCACAGTCCAGCTCAGCGTTCACCATTCTGTAGAAAACAGCAGGTCAAGGTACTTCCGGCGCAGAGCAAGGGGTTGTAGATTGTACTGGATCTCCAGTCTCCTCACAGGCGTCTCCAAGTAACGAAAGCCAATTCGTGTACCCAGAAGTCTCATAAATCTCGATTGTATCTTGTCAATGCTCTCCATATGGCCAAGTTGATAGGGGACCAGATTACAGAGCAATATTCCAGCAACGGTCGAACCAGAGATTTATAAGGGTGATCAAAGTGAAGGGAGACTTGAAGTCCTTCGAGGAGCGAAATATGAAGCCAAGAAGTGAAGCAGCCCTTGATGTGACCTGGGTAATGTGCCCAATGGGGTTAAGTGTAGGTGTCATCACCACACCAGATCCCTGACCTTATCAACAACAGTCAGTTTATTTCCGCCAATGAAATAATCAGGGTCAAGAACTACCACCACGGTTAAAGGACATAGCAAGGCACTTCGAAATATTGAGTTCCATTGCATTAAGGGTGCACCAGTTAACAATGTGCGTCAAGGCCAGTTGAAGTTCATCTTGTGATCGTCTAGAGTGTACGGCAGTGAAGATCTTAATATCATCTGCAAAGAGCAGACAATTTGTATGTATCACAGAAACAATATCATTTATGAAAAGGTTGAACAATAGGGGACCCAGATGAGATCCTTGTGGAACTCCAGAAAGTGCATTAAACGGTTTAGAGTAGCATCCATCGCACTTGACGATGAGCAACCGGCCCCTCAGGTAGCTCTCCAACCACTTTAAGAGAACCCCAGACACCATAACCCTCCAGTTTAGCCAAGAGAATAGAGTGGTTGACCTTATCAAACGCTTTGCTGAAGTCAAATAAATGCAATCGGTCTGGCAAGAATTAGCAAAGGAAGACATGACAAACTGCTGAAAGACTAGAAGGTTTGACGTAGTAGAGCGCATTCAGGAAGCCATGCTGTTCGGGATCTATGTGGCTGGAGAGATGGAAACTCAGTGTGTCCAGAACTACGCTCTCGAAGATCTTGGCTAATACTGGTTGGATGACAATAGGTCTGTAGTTACGGACATCATTCCTATTGCCGGACTTGAAGATAGGTACCACGTAGCTCAGTTTGAGGTTGGAGGAAATATACCAGTAGAGAGCAGCAGTCTGAACAAAATTGTAAGATGGGGAGCCAGAATCGAAGAGCAGTATTTCAGGATAGCTGGAGGGATATCATCAGGCCCAGCGGTTTTTTTGGGTCCAGAGCCTGGAGCTTATTCTCAATGTCCACGGCCGAGAAAGTACAGGATGACAGAGTCTGATTCAGGCCAAAGTCAAAGGAAGGCACGTCACCAACATCAGGATTAAATACTGAAGAAAAGTATTGCGCAAACAGCTCACACTTGTCATTGGAGTCCTCAGCTTCCATAGTATCAAACACTATATTCGCCGGCAAGCCAGGAGCGCTCTTTAGGCTGTTCACATGAGACCAAAAGGATTTGATATCGTGAGGGATGCTCTCTTCCACCTTCATGACATAATCATTGTAACATGAGCGAGCCAGTTCTTTGCAGGTTCTTCTAGCGATTTGGAAGTTTTCCAACTCTCTGGGGGACCGGAAAATTTTGAATTGTTTGTGTAACCTTTTTTAGCAATAACAAGGCGTTTCAGGTCATTTGAGAACCATTTTGGGAATTTAACACCACCAATGAATTTTAAAGGCGTGTGTGTTTTGATAGCGTGACTGAGATTGTCGCAAAATACACCAAAAGCCTGTTCAGGATCAGAAGATGATAAAGCAGGATCAGGGTAGCTCATTTTCAGGAGGTCATCAAAACCGAGTTTATATCACACCTGCGGAAATCGTGGACCCTCTTGTGTGGGAAGAAGAAGACTGTGAAGTAATTAAATCAAAAGACAATGCTGGGTGGTGTCTATCTTCTTCCAACAGCAACTCCATGGCGTGCACAACTGAGGTACAAAATCCAGACGAGAAGACAAGATCAAGGCACACTCCACGAAAGTTAGGAACAGTGTTCAGCTGTTGAAGGTCATGAGTCATGACAATGTCCAGCAGATGCATGGCAGAGGCAGATAAAACCGTTCCTCCTGTCCAGTCAGAAATATGAGGTAGGTTAAAGTCCCCCAGAAGAAGAATATCGGTCAGGTTGCGCTGAGAGGTAATCACATCATCCAAGGAGGCGCAAAGTGAAAAATAGGTTGAAGCTGGTTGATTTGGAGGTATGTAAGCAGTACACAGTAGTACCGTGGGGGAAACTGCATGACACAAACAGGCACTCAATGTTATTTTCGCTGGGATAGATTCTGGTACAAGGAATGTTATCACGAACAGCCAACAATGTTCCCCGCCACTCAGTTTTGAACTTGTCTGGTGAGATCTATCACAGCGAAACAGAGATCTACGAATCCAAGCTCATTATCGTGAATGTCTGAAGTTAAATTTGTTTCAACAAGTGATATTATGTCGTAGGATGATGTAGCTACAGATTGCAATAAAGTAGTTATTTTGCTTTTAATACCATTAGCATTTTGAAAGTAGCAGGATAAACTGTGATTTGGTGCGCCGTTGAGATTTAAACGTTTTTTTGGATTTTAACGATTGATGGTATGTTGTTTCTGAATTTATATATTAGTTACTTACTTGATAGTATAAGTTAGTCTTTAGATCTAATCTAATCTATCTAATCTAATTACTTGTTTGTTATAGTTATCTCAAAATAACTCCTTATCAACTCTAACCATAGACAATAGAAACGGGGCGACCAAAAGTTCCCAGATCGGCTATAATCTTACAAGATATATAAGATATAGACACCAAATTATTACAGTAACTAGTGACCAGACTTTTCACCACTGGGGAACGGCTCACGAGGAGTCAGAAGAAGTTATTCAGGTTATGTGGCACATCAAAATACAGATAATTGTGAGTGGAGAACAATCTCTTGCAAACCATAACTCAAACCCTATTAAAAAGGCGCAGGTTTGTTTTGTTTTGATTGATAACTTTAAACTTAGCTTTCAATTTAAACGCTGCTAATTCCGTTGGAGGCAACCTTTTGAGTTCCGGTTTGTGGACTTGTGATCCAATAAGATCTTCAAATTGATGTACTAACTTATAGTAGCCAATATAGTCTGAACACATAATTAGGAGAAAAACTTGGTGAAAGGGATTAGGGTGGGATCTAAAATTCTTAATAGTCAAGTTAGATGTCTTAGCTGGTAATGCCGCAGCCCGAATCTCGGTAGAAACACGGTAACAGAAATAAGAACTTTTCATAGTTCAAAGTTTCTAACCTTAAAACTGACGCAATTTCTGATAAAATTAACATGTTGAGATTTTGTTTTCAGTTTTTGTACTTACTTTGCAACGTCCTTTATTTTGATTTGCCTCATGACCTATGGTGTCGTTAAAGATTTTCTTCCAACTCCTCGTGGGCTGTTTCATAGTGTTCACTAGTTACCACTCGTAATTGCGTGTATCTATCTCGCGTTATATATAGCCGGTCCAAGAGTTTCTTGTAAACCTTTTCTCTCGCCTCTTAAGACTGCCTACTCTGACAGACCCTGAGACTGAGCAAGACAGCTCTAGCGGAAATCACCTCGGGACAGATCGTCAACCTGATGGCGAGTGACTTGAACCGGTTCGAGTTCTGCTTCCTTCACATCCACTATCTGTGGATAGGACCGCTCACTGTGCTCGGTGTGGCATTCTTCCTGTGGAGACAAGTGGGCGTGGCGGGGTTCGTAGGCATGGGGGCGTTGGTGGTATCCATCCCCTTTCAATGTAAGCCAACTTTCTTTCACATAGACTTCTGAAGTTGAAATACTCAACCTTTCATAATTATAAACCATTTAAGTCACCACTACTTAAAACAATTCGAAAAGTTAAAAATATTCAACTTTAAGTAACCGTTTCACTAATTTAAAGGATGCTCACTAGGCATCTAATTGATTTTACCGCATGTTTTCAAACTAAGCATACAATCAAAGTGAAATCAAAACATTATTGATTATGCAAATTAGCTTAGAATATGTAAGTATTTGTAAGGATTTAATTTTAAGCACGAGTTTTATTTTAAATAATTTCAATTTCAGTGTGGATGGGAAGAAAAATATGTTCATACCGAACACAATCAGCTAAAATAACAGATGAAAGAGTCGGTCTAATGAGTGAAATCATCAAGGGAATATCGGTGATTAAAGTCAACACTTGGGAAAACGCGTTCAAAAATGCCGTCCTCATCATAAGAAGGTAAAGTAGCAGATAATTATTAAATTTGTTAAATGAAACCATTCTACAAGACAGTACAATTTTTAACTTATATTATACACATATAACAGTGCATTATTAGGTGGTTTAAACCTTAACTTTGACAATTTTGAATTCTCTATAACTAATGCCTTTGAACTTTTTTTGCAATGTACTAGAATAAATAAACACATTTGATATAAAGAGTGACGAAAATGTCATCGGTTTTAAATCGTCATAATCAGGGGCGGCTCGAGCTTGCATGCGCCCTTGGGCAGACTCGACGGCAGCGCCCCCAGAGTAGGTCTGGGGGGGGGAGGCACCCGGAAAACTTTTTAAATTTCAAAGCAAAGTAACGTGTTTTAAAGCGTTTTAAAGGGGCCGTGTTAGCTCGCTATAACAAAATAACTGACTAAATTACTAGTAATATGAAAAGAAAGCATCACTTTTAATATAAAAAGTTCATGGAAACCTTTTGAATAGCACTAGGCAATTTAAAACCCCGGTTATTTTGTGGACTTTTATAAAACGGCCTCTCTTGTTGTTGTTTTTCAGCCGCCTTTTTCTAAAGTTTTGCCCTACTTGGTAAAAAAAAGCTCATGTTACAGTATTGCCCAGCCCTATACACCTTCAGGCACCAAAACATAATATACACAATTACTCAACCCAAACTAATAATCACTGTTCAACTCTTAAAATAGAAAGGAACATGTCACAAACAAAATGACGAATTGCAAGTCTAAATGTACTGTGCATTGCTGCAGTCCACCCTTTCGTATATTAATTAATGTAATATAATTACCTTTTCGTTCTGGGTATCGTTAATTCTCTAAAAGTAGTTTCCCTTTGCTTTCTTAAAGAATTCCTTTTAGCTGCATGCACACAACGCCCCCTCAAAATGCCGCCCTCTTTGCGCCCCTGGGCGGCCCCGGGTTGCCGGATCCTCGGGCCGCCTCTGGTCACAAGCAACAAAATAATAGTTGTTAACTGTAATTATTTACAATTTTTGTAACGTATTTAACTTAAATTTCAGACGAGAAATGAAAGAAGTTAGTACAGTTACAAATATATATGGCATATTGAAGTCCTACATTGTGTTCAACACTCGAGTAGCGGTGTGTTGTGTGGTGGTAGCACACGCGTTAATGGGTAATTCTATTACGGCCACTATGGTAAGTACCGTAGTATAGTCAGTATTTTTACTTTTCCTGTGTCCAATATCGAACACTGTATAAGATCGAATTAGAAGCAAACATAGGAATTTCACTTGTAGTCGAAGTTAGTAATACAATTTGAATAGTTACTACAAACTTTTGGAAGGAATGTTCAGCTTATTACAAAGTATTTATTCGCTTCATGTACGGTATGACAGTTTTTACTGAGCCACCATATCCTAACGTATAAAATTCACCGTAAAGTACAGGGTGATAGACGGGAACAGGGCTCGTACTGCGCGAGTGGTAGGGTAGAGAGGAGAATGATGCATCATTGAACTCGGTATACGACGCCATTTTAATAACATGGATCAGTGGACGATTGAACATCGCATGTTCGTGTACGACGCGTTTCTTCAAAGCCGTGGATTTGTAATAACTGTTCGACGACTTTTACGTATTCATTTTAACATAGATCCCCGTGGTGCTGTACCCAGACGCAATACAATCCCGAGATGAGTTAACAATTTACGCGAAAACTTCATAAGCAATCAAGAACCGGCTACACTCATCACATGTCACTGTTTAATGCCCGACGTATTATAAGCCCGTATTTCTTTGAAGTTGAAAACGGTACAACATTTACAATGAACTCTAAAAAGTACTGCCGACATTTGCAACCCCAACTGCGGATACGTAATTTTAGAGGAAAAATGTTTATTTCTAGCAAGATGACTCTACCCACTGAGCCACGGACGCAGGTAATTTGAATATTTTTTAATATTCTGACTCTACAGGGTGTACCAAAGTATGGCTTGTTCTATTTCCAAAATGTCTACGAAAACTTATTCAAATGGAGTGTGAGGAATTTTCTGTGACAAGACTGCATTTAACAGCTGTTAGTCCAAACCTGTTTGTTTCAGGTATATCTGGTGTCCGCGTATTTCAGAACTCTACAACGAATCATGTCCTATGGCTTTCCTTCGTCAATCAGTTCACTGGGGGAACTATTGGCTACTATACAACGAGTACAGGTTGGTATATTTATATTTGCAAACGAACAAAAGCAATTGTTTAGTTCAGTACATTTTTGATAAAACAGTTAAAAATCAATCAAATCAAGATAGCTACCTGCTAGTGTTATCAACCGTTAAAACGCCGTAAATAGATAAACCAGGCCAACTGGCAGCAACCGCTGCTGGCATGAGTTTCCTTGCGAATTTCCTAGCAACTCACTACTCTAATTCACTTATTCGTCTGAATATGAAATTCTGCAGCATTAAAGTTGCTTTGAAAGGGTGTTAAACACTTTGGCCTTTGCCACTTTTCATTGAATTTGTCAATGTGTTTCAAAATTAATTAAACAGAGTCAAAAATTGAATTCTGAGAGGGAAAGTTTTTATGAACTAACCACCATCCCAGTTCGGTAGTTCTTCCTGCCTCTCATGTTAAAAGAGTGGATGTTGCAACCCTCTTATGAGATCGCTTTTTACTTGAAAATAAACACAAAATTTAGAAATAGGGCAGAACTAGCTACAATGTATACTATTGTGTTGTGTATTCCAGCATTAACATTTGTAAAGCTTGTACAAACGACTCTTTCCTCCGTATCTTTGCAATTGTTTGGCTTCTAAACAAAGAAAATTAAATTTCTGGATCGTTTATGTTTGAGTCCCCACCACACAGAACCAGTCCTAAGGCAGACGTGGATGTCTTATTTCCAAATACGCTGTCTTCAGTCCCTGAGTTGGACAGTATTTTGCTAATCCTCTCAAAACAAAGATGTCTAAAGCTATCTTTGCAAAGACACAACTTATGTTACAATCCTACAGCAACCCACGATCAAGGTGTATCTTAAGGAATTAAGTCGGGTATATTTCTTCAATCTCAGTATTGTCCAATATGGCTAAGATTATTGCAGCCTATGCTTTTCTGTCACAAGCACAATTAAATGAATTGTGTTGGATCCACCATTGTGTTGAAGTGATGATTTGGTTGGACTAAGTTTGAGGTAGAGGTCGTTGAAGTGTTCATTTCAACATCTACGGTGTAACGTCAGTTGGCATTTTCAGCTACTTCATATAGTTATGTTACTGGCGATCTTACCATAAACTGTTTGGAAACCAAGACATTCTTGAAATTAGTTCAATTTTAATTACTTCCTCTATTTTTTTTTAGATGTACTTACTTTATGAAGAAAGACGCTCAAACGTTCAAACTGTTGAGGAATCTGGGAAAATATTTTCAGTCTACGATGGAACAATGACTAGTAAACCTGATGAAATACATGAAATAATTATCAAAAACAAATTTCAAAAGGACATAGTTTTGAAAACGTATCAGCAAAGTGGATCAAGGACTCTAAAGAAGATATTGGGAAAATATCAATGCACAGTTTAAAAGTGGAAAGTTGTCAGCCATTGTCGGACCAGTGGGTTCCGGAAAGGTAAAACAATAATGTAATGTATAAATACTGGATGGCTGTTAAATAGGAGCATAGTCAACGTTATCTGTTCAAAGGTTACCTGAATACAAGGTAGCTCAAAATTCTTATTTAATAGTTTTCTTAAATTCTAAGTCCTCTTCAAAAAAGCTAACTGGTGACTGAAATTTTGAAGGAAACATTGTCACAATAAATTAAGTTTAACAGTTTAATGTGTACATCAAAGGTTAACATATTTTTCTTTACAACCCGCAAATTCTTAAATAATCCGTATTATTTACTTAGGTAATGTTTAAATTTTTAAACGTTCATGTTTTTGGCCAACTGTTTCTATGGCTCTTTCTGACCCTAATAGGAATATTGTGTTAGTTTTAGCTTTTAAGGTCACATTTAAAATAGCAAAATTGCTTTTACGGAACCCGTTCTTTAAAGACGTTGTTCAAAGCAAACCTTTGAAGGCAAACCTTTCAACTACGTTTTCTAGTGCCATCGTAAATTCTGAACAATAATGAATACACGTGCTACAGGTATAAACATTTAGAACACTACAACTTCGATTATCTGGGGACACTAATGGAGAGTGGAGTAATCGTGGCCAGTCAGGAATAAAATCATACAACCCACAACGTTTAATCAGTGTTAGTGGAGTAGACAACAGGGTTTCAAAACAACAACAATACAGTAGGGCCTTATAGAGTGAAACAAGCGGGTCAGGTCTCCTGAAGGAATAAATGCTTATTAATACTTATAAATGCATATATTGTTTGTTTTTATATAAAGGTTCTATCATAATTTGGTTGAAAGTTCTTACCTACTAAGTCATATTCAATTCTATGTTCTAGAAATAATTTACGCCCATCTTTTGTTTTTATTCCTCGATGTAACACAGTACAACATTATAATTTGTCTTTGTATAGAGCTTTTAGGTTATTAAATAGGTAGTAAGAATGAAATTGTTTATTTAACTGTAACTTAAATTTACATTAAATCAACTAAGAATTGTTCTTCATTTCTAAAACTTAAACATTCATATTATTTTTGTAATGTTCATAATTTTTTATTTTATGGTAGAAATTATATTATTTGTTTTCTTGTTAACTTTAAGACTCACACAGTAATTTTATCTTTTGCTTAATCTGTTATAATATCTAGTTCAGTACTGTAATATTAATTTAATCATGTTTAATCATGATTTTCAAAATAAGCTGTAATGGATGGCTGTAGCTGTGTATAAATAAATAAATAAATAAATTATTCTACTGGACTGACCGTCCCTTGTAACTGTTGATAAGATAACCGACCCCAACTTCAATATGCAATTGTGAAGGGATCCGACCCAAAATTACTCTACTAGGATTCGGGATCGGGAAATCACGTCGAACCCGATTATCTATTTATCCGTAATAGACTAGTTTACGATTCTTATCCACTTATTAATCGAGTGTCTATTTGACTCATTGCAGTCGTCGTTGTTGCAAGTGGTACTGAGAGAGTTGCCAGTGTCGCAAGGTTCACTTCACGTGTTCGGCTCCGTGTCGTACGCCGCACAGGAACCCTGGCTGTTCGAGGCGAGTGTGCGGCAGAACATACTGTTCGGTAGCCCTTATCAAGAGAGCCGCTACCGCACAGTGGTGCGAGTGTGTGCTTTGCAGACAGACTTCGAGCAGTTGCCTCAGGGAGACAGAACCTGGGTGGGAGAGAGAGGAGTCATCCTCAGTGGAGGCCAGCGAGCCAGGGTCAACTTAGCACGGTTAGTTTATTTTTAAATACAGTAGAACCTCGATTGTTATATATTTTGAGGAATGAAGGGGTGAAGCACCGTCGGAACGTCGAACTATACGGAAGGTATCGGAAATTGGCATGTTTTCACGTTTGTCAATTATTTAAAGCGCGTTGAAGTGCATATTCATTGAGAACTGAGATGAAACATATATTAATTTTGCTTTCAAATATTTGAGAAAGTAGTGTTAAATAATTTAACTTTAAAAATAATTAAAACGAAAGCTTAATCCCGACAGGTAGACGTAACTAACATTGCGAAAAAGCACATACTGATTAGTTTTCGGGGAAGGAGAATAGGGAATTGAAGGAAAATTAGAGGACATTGCCGATAGAAACTCTCAACAGAGACACATTTCCTCAATATAAAGAACACCGTGTCTCAATGTGTTTGAACTATGCTAAATGCTGCACCGTGTTGATGTTTCAGTGCAGTTTATAGAGATGCAGATATTTACATTTTGGACGACCCTTTCTCTGCCGTGGACGCTGAAGTGGGAAAACATTTGTTCGAGGACTGCATCCTTGGTAGGAGAGTTTGCATTCAACTATTTTTAGTCCAACCACAGAAAATTGAACGGATACAGAGTTCCAGTGGGGTAGGGAAGTATTTCGAAGTTTGCACGTCAAATCCGTCGCCAAGCGTGGTTGCCGCGGGAAGCAAAGTGGCCTTGTAGTGGGGGGGGGGATGGTGAAGTGCACGATATGGCAATCACGCTCGGTGATGGATTTGGTTATTTAACTCTTATTTTCATTGTAATGGAGAAATAGATTCCTGTAGACTATTTATAATTTCTGTTGTATTATTGAAGTTACATTTCCGACATTGTACTTCTTTAATAACGTGTTATCCCCCATGACCTATGGTTTCATTCAAGATCGTCTTCCGACTCTTTGTGCATTGTTCCCCTTGCATGAGTTCTGATTAGCTATTTTGTAATGACACGACATATTTAAAATATCTCTCATTAACGACCAACAACATAAAGTTATCAAGCCATTCTGAGACGTTTCAAACTCTATAACTGCACAGGTGAATCCTATAGAAATATTTATTTATTTATCATACAAATATTTTATAGGTAAACCTATTCTAATAAACTTATTACATTGAGCAATGTATATTGAGTACCAGTAGATTGTTATTTAGCCTTTAATGGGTGCGGTTATTATAAATTATCCCTTGTTATTGACTGTTGTATTGTTTCGGTTCAGGTCTCTTGGCGGATCGGACCGTTGTTTTAGCCACTCATCAACTTCAGTTTGTGTCTTCTGCCGACTACATATTACTTCTTGATAAGGTAATTTTGAAGCGTGAGTTAACATCTTCAAAGGCTCTAAACGGAAGGAATAACAAAAATTATATACAGTTTCTTTGAAAACGTATGTTCAAAACTACCAGATTTATCTGGATCTTGAATTTTGTCTTTTGGATTGCCCAGGATTATTTTAGTTGGTTTTTGTTTGAAATATATTTTTATGGTTGCTTTTTTGAAACACTTGTTCTTACCTAAGGAACCATAGTTAAAACCTCTTCACCTAGTAGCTGTTGTACTATATTTTTTGAATCATAAAATGTTGTTGTAGAGTTTCGGGTTTGTTTGAATTATTTCTTTTCTATCTTATTGTCTAGCATTTGAGGTTTGTATCTATTGAAAGCAGCTATTTACTTTTATTTAATAACTTATTTATGATAGTTTTCCCTGGACATAGGAGTGTTGATTAGGTGATGAGTTAAAGCATCGAATACTGCATAAAGAAGTTCGCAAAATAAAAGAAATCGCTTCTTGCAATGGATACAAACCTCAAATGATAAACAGATCAAAAGAAAAGTTAAAACAAACCCAAAACTCTGAAAATGCAAAAATAAATATCTCTTAATCAAGCAATCAATCCTGGGCAATTCAAAAGACAAAATTCGAGATGCAGATAAATCTGGTATATACGAAATTCCCTGTGATGACTGTGATTGTAAATATATTGGTCAAACCAAAAGACAAATCAAAGTAAGACTTAAAGCGCATTTATACTATTTCAAATACAACAACGAAGAAAAATCGGCATTAGCAAAACGGTCCACAGGAGCATGACACTACTTTTCAGCCGTAACTTTACTAAACAAAGTTCAAAGATACGTCAAAAACCCTAGTGAACATTGAACCTGGTTTGTTTCAAAATTCTCCGTTTCTTGATTATTTTCATACACCATAGTATACATTTGTATTCATTTTATTTTTCCTTTTAATTATATTTTTATAATTATTTTTTTAACACATGTTTTCATAGAAATTTTATATTGATATTTTTGTTGTTCCTTCAGCTTAGAGCCTTTAAAACGTGAACCTGGTTCACGAAAATCTTTAGGCAAAAATAAATCTATTTATTGGATAGTTTGGCTAATTTTAAATTTTATTATGTTTATAGATTATGTGTTCACAAAATGGTAGGTTCGCCGATGACTGTAGTGTATGGGCGAAAAGGAATTATATTTTGTAAATGGTTATAAAACTACGAAACCTCGCGTCGACCTTTAACAAGCAATTTGTAAAAGGTTTGCAATCCAACTACCAAGGTTTTCATTTGATACATTTGTGAGTGTTTCATTTTTAAATAACGTCAAATAGACTATCTAGGACGGATTTGGGTCACATTGATGAACTTCCCTTTTAAATTATGGTTTCAGAGCTCTAAAGATATTGTACTTTCAGTTAAACGCTTTGAAATCGTCTCCTCCCTTAAATTCAACCTTACACCTTTTCTTTGTATTGCTGGCGATATTCCTACAATAACCTCTCAAGCCTTCTTCCCTTAGGTTTGTTAATATCTTGAACTTTCTCTGTGAACACTCTGTCCTTGACAACACTCCCCTCTCCAGCCACTAACCCTTTACCCTTTTAAATACTTTAATAATTTAGGACTAGTGAGGAGTTTTGACCATTTACAATCATAGTTTTAGACATGTAATTCCAAACAATCAATTAGTCAATGAGAAGTGTTATGTCTAGTACACTATTTTTAACAGACGCAATATTTTTACCAAAATCACCCAATTTTGCTAATTAACGTAGAAAAAGTCTATTGGTTGTCCCAAAAATGTTTTAGGAGCTTACCATGTTGTTTCCCGTTGAGTAACTTTTACAAGGGGCTTAACTAACAGGTTTGATCCACAGTGCTTTTTACAGGGAAAGATCAAAGCACAAGGCTCGATCCAGGATGTACGTTCTTCTAACACAGAGTACTTGAAACTAATCGATAATGCAGACGAACTTAAATACACATTCCAGAAGACGAATGAAAAGGTATGCGTTTCTTTTAACTTGTAAAGTGAAACATCCAAGGTTACCCGTATAGGTATTAAAATGTCAACATGGAATGCTGGTATTAATATTGTTCAATGGGGTAAAAAAAACATCCACACACAACGATCAAAGTTTAAGGGAAGGGGCATTAAATGTTGGCCTATTTCGTTCGAGTAAACCAAAGACGATATAAATAACCCTCGAAAGGACCCGACACATTAACGATCGGGCGCCGATTATATGCAAGGCGTTTATACGTTATGTTGCCGCAACCCACCGATGACTCTGCTACCTATAGCGTAATACTATGCGTTACTTGCTTGACAGTTGTTGATAAAATCAATCCGAGACGATTGACTCTAATGATTTCAATGAATCACTCTAAATGACCTTCCGAAGCGTAAGGTTCTGAAACCTGGACCTTAAAGTACCTGAAAGTAAGGTCCAGAACTGCGGCATCACTCCCTCCGACTACTCTCCGACTAGCCTCACACCTCCCGCCATGGGCCTTGGTGATAGATTTGACGACTTATCTTCGAAACACTGACCTACCCCACTGACCTCTGTAGATGCTCTTTGTTAAGCGAGCGTTTTGACAACGCTCTGTAAATGACTCTTAGACTATAAGCAAGTCGTTAAGCGTATGCAGTGTTGTGTGTTCATTATTTGCGCTAAATGCTTGTAAATTTCAAACCTTGTGTTAAGGCGTTTCTTGAATAAAAATTACGCTTATCAAATGTCTAGAAGAAGAGGTGGAGCAGTGGTTCAGAGGTCGAGGACACCAAGCTCACAGAGTCCAAGCCGGATACAGAGAGTGATGAAGTGACTACAAGAGTGTTCTACTCCTACCTATCAGCTGGTAGACACTGGGTATTCATGGTTGTACTGGTCATCGTGTTCTGTCTCACAATCCTGGTGGCTTTAACTGGTGACTACTGGCTCAACTACTGGTGAGAGAAATCGTTAAATAACTGCAGCGAAATCCATTTCGTGGGTTGGATATTATTTTTAAGGTATCCAGACGAATAGATTACATTTTAGCGTAAAATATGTGAGTAACAAAACAACTCTATATAAAATTGTTTGCTGACAGATCAATCTCAATACACATCTGTTTCTAGGGTCAATCTGAAGAAAAACAACTCTATATAGTACTTCAATACACATGTGTTTTCAAAACAACTCTATATAAAAATAGATACAGATCTACCTCAATACACATCTGGTTCTAGGGTCAATCTGGAAAAGTACGTGTTTTTTAAAACATACATAAAATTGTTTACTGACAGATCTATCTCAATACACATCTGTTTCTAGGGTAAATCTGGAGGAGTACGTGTTTTTTCCTCATCCCAACCGTTCTCGAGAAACTCCTGTATTCCCCATTCACGTCTCTCGAGATGTGTGTATTTATATATTTTTGATTCTGACTATTGCAACTATCGTCATCCCCATACTTCGAGGATTTTACTTTACTCATATTTGTGTCCGATCGGCCATGAAAATACATGCATCAATGCTGTCATCGATTTTGCGAGCAACTATGAGCTTTTTCTACAAGAACCCTTCAGGTAAATCTGAAATTTACTCACTTGTACGTGTGTGTGTGTATATATACCATACCGTATATTGAACGTATTTTGAGAATGTATGAAATATTTCCAAATTTGTTGGTTTTATAAAGTTGAAGCTCAGTACATTACTTATTTTTGTACTTCTAAAAAAAAACAAAACTGATCATGAAAATAAAAGTAAATGTTGACACCAATATTAAAAATTACGCTTCGGTAAACTAACCACTTCATGGAAATCAGACGCAATAATTCAACTTTGCTAAAGAAGCTCCTAGAAACATTCTGAAATCGTATTAAGATTGTAATAAAATTTATTTTTAACTTTTGATGGAATAAACGGATAATACAGTTTTACGAGTACAGTATATATGTCTTATCGTTTTAATGTACTGTTATCTTGTTATACAACCTTTTCAACATATATAAATGCTTACTACATGCCTTTTACATGTTTTTTTGTTTTTCAGAGTAAATAATGTAGTTTTATTTTATTTTAAAGGAAGAATTCTTAACCAGTTTTCTAAAGATTTGGGGACAGTAGATTCTATTTTGCCAGTAGCGTTACTTGATACCACTCAGGTAAGTCTGTGTTGAGAGGAGATGTTGTACTTTATTTTACATTTTACATTAAAATTTTACATTTTTATTAATGTTGTAAATGCTATAAATTTCATAAGAATGAACTTAGTCATTATAAGTCAATTGTAAATCAGTAATAATTTTTTTATAGCTTAACTATGTTTAAAAGGGAGTTCCCAAAAAATGTTCTTGAAAATCTATTGTGATCACTAATTCTAGTACTAATGATGACAAAATGCTTATGTAAACTAAGAAAGCTTCCAAAATTCGGGTGGAAACCCAAATAGCTTATTTAAGTGAACTCTGTACCTAACAAGAAAAAGCCCAGTGGCTTATTGACGATAATGCGCGAACTAATTCGAAACATGTGTAAAATATTCAAAAACATAAATATTTAGCTCACTTGTGCTAGTCATTGAAACTGGTGTTTTAAATCAGGTTGACAGAAAGTTAACAATTTGTAACGAAAGCCAAGTTGAAGTGGCTCGATGAGTTTCTGTAAAAGTAGTTCTCGATCTACGACCGTTGCAATGGCAATACATTTATTTGATTTCCTCGTCTTGTTTATTGTCTATGAAGCTATTGTAGGTAAGTTACCGATTCAATTATGTTAGACTTTTGTATAAATTGTAACAGTTCACAGAGCTTCCATAATATTTTAAAGTCTTCAGTTCACGACATTATTATCAAAGAGAATAGAGCGTTAGCGAAGATCCAATGGGATAGGGAAGTTTTTCGTGGTTTAGTCCTCAAATCCATTACCGGATTTGACTGGGACTCGTGGCGTGGTCCTGTAATCTAGTTTCATGGAGGTCAGGTTTTGAGGATGATATAGGTCTAAAGCGGCTCAGATAGTCTCAGTGATCATCTGATGATACCCGCATCAATTCCCACCATCGTTCAGACATATCAGACCATCACCTGCGTGGTTCAGAAGTCACGTAAAAACGTTGGTCCTTGTATTTTCATTGGTTATTGGGCTATTAATTAATGACCCATTCTAAGGAAGAGTCTGCCTTAGTTTGTAACAAGACTACACCTCATAACTCATTACTACCACTCATCACACTCATCCTTCACCACATATTTGCCTTAAAATACCCTCATGAGAGTGGTTGGCATCTCAAATAGTGATTTATAGTGTGGAGTGCAGAGTGGTCCGCGGGAGAGAAGCGTACAAAATGGCAACCGCACTCAGAGATGGATTTTATGTTCCAACTAGCCTTTTCTTAGTACACAACGGTTGTTTGTAGAGAGTTGCAATTGTCTTTAATATTATTGATTGTGTGTTGATTTGTGCGTTTAAAAGTGTGTAAAATTTTGAGCAACTGTGTTTTTAAACTTAATCACAGAACACCACAATAATAAGATTAATTAATGAGGTTTGTTTGTCATTAATTATTTATGATTGTATAGACCTCAGTAAATTGTGACTTGTAGGCGTATGAGTTTACAAGTAAATATAGATGACGTTCTAAAGTACACATATAATATGAAATAAAATGGACACTTAAAAGGCATTCCGATTTGGAATTTTAAACCAAAATTGGTCAAAACTGAGTCTATTGTATTACCACAATTTAGTCACAGGCTACATAACATTTTACCGATTTAGTAGTTGACCTGTTCTAGGCATTTTTAGTGGTGACTGGAACGATAGGTTTGGTGGTGTTCATAACTCCTGCCTTGGCTCTGCCTTCATTGGCTGTTATCTGCATGTTCTGCTCGCTACGCAAACATTATCTCAAAACGTCAAGCTCACTACAAAAGCTGGAAGGCACAAGTAAGTTTGAAATTAAAGATGTCCATACGTAGCTTTAAATATACATATCTGATGTTCATTTTACAGAATAACCTCATGGCTAGCACGGCAGTAAAATTCAACGTGTTTTAAAATTGATTGTATATAAAACATGTTGGAAAACACGCGTATACTGCTATTATGTGCATAATAATGTTGATAGCACAATTTCATATCTTTCGAGTCATCTTAAAAAAATATAAGGCCTTCATATTAATATTATTTTATATAAGTTCAAAATCGAATTAAAATTAATTGAATAAAACCTTTGTGTCTCAGCCAGAAGTCCTTTGTTGAATCACTTAAACTCATCTTTACAAGGCTTGTCAACAGTGAGAGCTTTCAATGCCGAGCAGATCCTGGAAAGGGAATTTGATGGCTACCAGGTAAATCCAGACAAAATAAGTCTCTAAATAAGTTATGAGTAAAAATATTTTAGGTTGTTCAGAGTATTTTGTGTGAACCGGAAGAACTACCAAGAAAGGTTAAGAAGGCTTATTATGACTCTTAGGCTTTCGCGGCCGGTGTCATCACTTAGATCTAAGGCTTCCGGTTTACACCGCGTCAAAGTTGAAATATAATTACTGCTAAACGTTTCAACCTCGCTGTGGAGAGTCATCCTCAGTAGCTTGTTGACTGGCTGAGACCGCGGACACGACCAGTCTCAGGCAGTCAACAAGCTACTGATTGATGATGACTCTCCACAGCGAGGTTGAAACGTTTAGCAGTAATTATATTTCAACTTTGACGCGGTGTAAACCGGAAGCCTTAGATCTTACATCTACTTACTAGGCTTCTAGGGTGTTACACCTCTGTAGCGTCTACCGCTTTGCATAACATGGTCCACGGATGGAGTGGGACGGTAGGAGTATGCGGTGAGGCGTACGATATAACAACCACGCTCGGTGATGGATTTAGTGATAGAACAAGCCGTAGAAGTGGACGTCTGCAGAGAGTTTCAGCAATTATTGTGTGTTTTAGGACGTGAACTCCTCCGCTTCCTATATGCTGGCAGCTACAAGTCAAGCGTGTGGGTTCTGGATGGATATGGTGTGCTTCTTTTACATCGCAGTCGTAACTGTCAGTTTCCTCCTCATTGATAACTGTTAGTAGTTTTATTTTACTTTTACTTAAGACAGTTGAAAATTTACAAACAACCTTCATTGAAGCTCTTCTTGAAGTTGTTTGATAAACCAATTTTAAAAATTGGCTACGTTTACTTTTAACTAAAAGCCAATATATTACAGCAAGTTGGTTTTCGTCTGGTTTACATACCACCACTGCCTATGGTATGTAGTTTTCTGAAGTTTGTTTTACACGCTTAGTAGTATTTAATAAGGGTATATAGGTAATGTAGTATATCAATACCTGAAATTAAAAAGATATGTATACTGGTGATTTAATCTGCTGAAAAGTAATTCATAGTAATTCCCTCTCTTGTCTAGCTCGTGAATTTTTACTTTTATAACAACTGGTTTTCATACACCGGTACCTAAAATGTGTGCCGAAAATCAACAAAATCCAACTAGACAGACCAAGATGGGGGTGAAAAGATTAATTTCCACCGCCATCTTGGTCTGGCTGAACAGATTTTTAAATTCAGATCACAAGCATAAAACCTCATTTAGTGACCCCTTTCCGGGAAGTGGCGTAAATAACACCCCCGCAGCCCCGCCGTGCGGGGGGCGCTGGAGGGCGCTCCCGCTACGTTGCTTGCCGATCATCGGCGTCAGAACGAAAAATATATTTGCGCACTTAATTGAAATACATTTGTACAAATACTGAGCCCAAAATTGATAAAATACTGTAAGCCATATGTGTTTGTTGGATAGTAAGTCAAATAATTAGCCTAGAGTTGGATTCGAATGGAATGACATAGTGGCTCTGGCCTTCCCAGAGTGTCACTTTCGGTGGAACAATTTTGCTGGTTAACGAATTTTACATAGAATTTACAAAAGGAACATTTGAACTTAATATAACTAAAATGCGACAAAAGTAACCGGCAAAGTGGTCACACACAAACTAAGTGGTCCATTTTGTTCTTCTTGTGGTGAAAGAAATGGTTCCTACGGAAGCTCGCTAATATTATTAGTATGAGTAATATGTTATGATATGAAAAGTTTCCAAACAAAAGTACTCTGAAATGTCAAAAACTCTTTACAATCTCCTTTAAATACAGGTGGCTCGTAAGTCCTCACCTAGGTTAACTCAAGAAATAGTGGTGTCACAGCCGGAAGAGTTAGGGTAGCTCCGATCTATTTCTTGCTTAAAACCCCCATAAAACCGATCCATGGTGTGTTTTAGCATGGCTTGGAGGAGACGTTGGCCTTGTGATCACCCAAACTCTGAAGTTTGTAGGCCTGTTGCAGTGGAGTATGAAACAATCTGTGATTCTGGAAATGAGTATGGCTTCATTAGCTAGAGTCATACGCTACACAAAGCTTGACGAGGAACCATTCTCAGAATCTAAACCAGGTAAAAGACAAGAAAATGTATTAAAATTATTTAAAACTAAAAATTAGAAGAATAAAAATTGTCTTGTATTTAAAATGTGTTATTTTTTAACGTTATATCTGTATCAATAATAATGAAATTTTGAACATATGATTTCAGATTGCAACCCTTCTTGCGAGTGGCCAAATGAAGGTAAAATAGAATTCAAAGAGGTAAAACTGGCTTATGGCATATCAATGCCTCTGGTTTTAAAGAACTTAAGTTTTGCATTACGACCACGAGAAAAGGCAGGTGATACTTATTATGATTTTAGTAGGGTTTTAGCAAATAGTTGCAAGTAGTTGTTCTAATGGTAATCGTTGGACTAAGAAGGGAGTTGTCCCAATTATTTATTTAATTCAAATTCAAATTTCTTTATTGTAGAAGACAATTTTACATTGCATTACAAAGTCAATAAAATAATTGCAAATTATTAATAATAAAACGTAAAGGAACAGTTCTTGTAAAATACAAGTTGTAAAATTCAAACATTGTGTTGAGCAGACAAAATCCATGTTACATTATTTTCTACTACTGTACTTCGTCATTTTCCTTGATTTGCGATCCTTAAGACATAACTATATTATATGTATAGCGATACAAATATAATCTTTCTACCTGTAAAAGTGCTTATAAATAGTCAAAATTATTGTAACACGGCTTGTTTCCATGAATGCCGAATAAAAAGAGCAAGATTTGGGGTGTTTTTGATTCTGAAGATTCTTCAACGTACGAGTACTATAGCGGCGTAAATATTGCCCGTAGAAAAAATGTTAAATACAAAACTTGCGGGAAATTTAGTCATCTTTCATTTAGTGTAGGGCAAAAAGTAGTTTTTCGCTATATTGTACACTTACTGAGATTTAAGCCAAACACTAAAAATTAGTTTTACTGTTTTGCTAAATAAAACAATGTTCCGGCCAAAGTATCTGTCAGCAAACCTCCAATTCGTGTTCAGCGACCTCGAAAACATAATTATAGATTAATAGGAATTAGGACTGTACCTAAACCAACTGTCCTTTTATTGCCTAATTTGACTAGCCTATACAGGTGAGTTTTATGGATACAAATAATTAATCATATTATCGATTAAGTTTCCTTCAAAATGTTCCCATGTTAAGTGTTTTTGAAAGTGACTTATTTCAGACTCTACAAAGCATACTATATTGACTAATAAAATTGTTAAATTAATTGTTAAAATTGTTGCTTGAGTAGTATGTTGTTGTGTTGCACTTAGTTATTATTGGTTGACCAGGTGGGCGTGGTTGGCCGCACCGGGGCCGGAAAGTCCTCGCTGACTGCTGCCTTGTTCCGACTCACCCCCGTGCAAGGGAACATACTCATAGACAACATCGACGTCGGAACCATCGGACTCCATCACTTGCGCTCCAAACTTTCAGTTATTCCTCAAGACCCGGTTTTGTTCTCTGGGACCTTCAGAAACAACCTTGACCCGTTAAACTGTTACTCAGATCACGATTTGTGGAGTTCATTAGAAGAAGTATGTAGTTTACTTTCTATTATGATAGCCGTAAATATTCAACCAGTCAGGTATATCAAAATAAAAATAGCCGGAATATATTACCAACAAGCAATAATTTATAGGGATTCTCGCTAAATAATATAGGGTGGTAAAACATGTAAACTATTATTGGATGGTTCGAGAACTATTAAACATTACAGTAATAAACGTACGCATTATCTAGGCACTTTTCTAGTTCTTATCACTTGTTATTGATATAACAGTTTCGGAATGAGTCGATACTTTTTCGGTGATACATAATAGACAGTTCGAATGTACTATGCTCGTATTATAAAGGGTTTTAGGACTTCGCCCGAAGTGAACGGGCCACATGGAAATCTTGAATACACGTAAGAGGTCAAGTAATACATCACAAATATTGTGACCTTTCATTTGATACAAAACTCCTAGCCTCTTTTAATAACTGTGTTCTATTCTTATCTGAAGTTAAAACAAAACCTTGTTGTAAGCGACTAGATTGAGTTACAGAAATCCTTTTCAGATTAAGATGTAACAATAAATACATTACTAAACAATAATTGTGTAACTGTTTCATTGTTACATGTTAATTTGAAGAGGATTTCTAAAGAAGTCGAGAATTATAAACTTAAAATTTGTTTTATTTGTAAAAGAAGGTGTGCAGTCACAATAGGTTCTCCTCAATATTTATGACATTGTACAGAGAGATGGGCCACCAGTGAACTAGCCATAGCCGTGTACATACTTACATTAACTCTCATGTTATCATGGAGATACATAATAAAACATAACACCTGTTTATAACATAAACAATATTATACTGACACCAATGTTTTCTTAGAAAAGAGCCCTCTCCTCACCCCGCGTCAGCTCTGGCTGCCTGGAGCTGGGCTATCTGTACAAATAATATAATTTAAAAACACTTATATGCAAAAATTCAATTTTTATTTTTGGTTGACAATTGTTGAATATTGGCATAGAAAGGTGTTTTAAATTATATTATTCTTTCCAAAATTGGACCTCAAGCCCCTCGTTATCAGTACAAACTTTATTTCGATATGCCACATAAAAGATTTCCTTCTGATGTTTTGTGGACTGTTCCTCTCGGAAGACAAAATACGGTTGTATAATACGTAGAATGTAAAAAGTTGTATTTTTCATTAGAAATGGTACGGAAACTTTGAAATGTCTATTATCTACCGTTGAAAATATATTAAGCCGTTTCAGGACTTTTCAATGAATCATCTGTACTCATATACCGGAAATCCAAAACGTCTGTTTTTCCCGCCTCTTACTGTTGAATGAATGAAAGTTTTTAACGCGCTTTGGCATACATAATGAGAGTCAACTTAAGTACTTTTGGCGTGTTTCGGGGGTTTGGATTTGAGTGGGGTGATAAACCCCAAAATATGCCAAAAAGTACTTCAGTTGACCCTCAATGCGTATGCCAAAGTGCGTTCAACAGTTTTCATTAATTCAAAAGTTTAATATCCCCTGCTACGAGTATATATATTATGTTTGTTATGTCCGAATGTGCAGGTGGAGTTGAAAGATGCTGTCCAAGCGATGGCTGGAGGGTTGGACGCTATCATCTCTGAAGGAGGATCAAACTTGAGCGTGGGTCAGCGTCAACTCACGTGTCTAGCGAGGGCGGTGCTCCGCAACAACAGAATACTCGTCCTAGACGAAGCCACGGCCAATGTTGACCCTGAGTATGTATTGCATAACATGGATCAGTCCTTTTCATGTATACAAGGCTGTTTCAAAACCTTTATCGAGTATTTCAAAGCATCACTTTTGAATCATAAAACAAAGTGAAACCTGAAAATTTTCTGAAGATAAATATTATTTCCTTTGTTATTTGCACAGTTGCCATTTTGCTGTTTTTCTTCGTGTATTTTTTAAAATTTAAAACGCTGCTAAACTTTACCTTAAGATTATGGTAACTCAAAACATATGTCAGTGGGAGTTCTCCAGGGCTCTATCATTGGTCCATTGCTCTTTTTAGTGTTTGTAAACTACATAAACTACGGTATCCAAAATGGAAGCATGAGTCTTTTCGCCGCTGACACAGTAGTGTCATTCTCTGAAGCTTCAAAACCCTTGCTGGAGCAAAGAATCTTTTCTGAGATTAATGGTCTTCTACAGTGGTTCACTTCAAATGAATTAAAAGTAAACGCGGAGAAGACTAGTTTGGTTGTTTTTCTATAAATAACAGAGGTAATGATGGTTTGTCAAGTCTTCTTGGAGAGGCGGAGGTCAACTCTGAGAATTCCACTAAGTATCTTGGCCTTGTCATCAACAAACACCTTAGATTTTCAAACCATGTAGGAAAAGTAGCGAGATATGTTAGCTCAGCAATTTTCGTTCGGAGAAGATTGTCAGATCAACTCAAAACCGAAAATCTCTTCAAAGTTTACTATGGTATTGTCGTTCCACGTCTGTCGTACGACATTCCTCTTTAGGGTTTCAGTTCGTCCAGGACATATCATCTTTTTATCCTTCAAAAAAGAGCAATAAGAACAATTTTCCATTTAAAGAGTCGTGATCATAGTAGAGAGTTGTTCCGAAGTCACAAAATCCTAACACTTCCGTCAACTTACATCCTAGAAACACTAACTTTCGTCAAAAAAACCCCTTCCCTGTTTCCTATACCCTCAGTAAATCCCAATCTCAATTTACGTAACAGAAACAATCTCCCAATACCAAGACACCGGACAACCTTTTCTAAATTCCATCTTTTGCAGTGTGGAGTGCGACCTTTAAATGCTCTTCTTGTCCCTCTTTAACAAGAACCTAACAACAACTCATTCAAAGGGCAACTAAAAAAGGTTCTGCTAGATCATGCTTTCTATAAAGTCAATGAGTTTCTGGACCATGAATAGTAGAAACTCAGTAAGCTAGAAAAACGTAGTACCACCTATTTGAATAGTGTATACATTGTGACGTGTGCCCATGAACTATCGGACGTATTTAATGGCAATAAACTATTTGACTTTGACTAACAAAATAATAATTATATATTGATTTTTACAACAACAACAAAATATAAAAACAAGTGAAACTATAAAGAAAAGAAAAATTTAGTTTTAAACAAAAAGTTCTTAAGCACAAAACACACAACCTCTAGGATGTCACTCCCTCTGATCCCGTATAAAGAAAGTTTTAATCTCATTCCCAAACCGAGCAAGGTTGTCAATAATTTCTTTAATGTTATCACTGAGGTTATTCCACAGCCAACAAGAGGTAACAGTGAAAGATGTATTGTAAACAATTGTTCTATGTGGGGAATTGATAATAACGACTATCCATGTACATGAAACCGTTATAATAATGTCCTAAAAGCTTTGCAAAAGCTGTGACATTTAATTGCGTAATTTCTGTGAAGTATTGTTATTGAGAATTGTCGTCATTTAAAGCTCTTAAATTTCTGAAATTTTGTTAATTAGTGCAAAGGTTTTATTATTTGTTTTTAACTGTACCAAGCAAGTGAAAAATAAACGTTTACAAGGTATAAACGTTTTCCGGTTTATACCTTATGTACTTTTAATTACAAAATAAAACACGAACGAAACAAAATGGAGGCTGTACAAATAGCACTGAAACAAATAAATATGTTCTGCTAGCTTCATTTAGTTGTAGGAACAATAATACCTTAAAATACGCTATGGAAATTTTGAAACGCATAACAGATGTTTCAATTTGTCTTAACGGAAGCAACAATTTTGCGGTAAATCAGTGCCCTAACGGTAAGTGTATCACTAGATCTTGGTTTTCTTATCTTTGTAGGTTAAATCACGAGTATTGCGACCAAATATATTTAATATGTAAAGAAAACACGCTAAAAGAAGTTAACACTGTTTACCTTCAAGTTCACATTTAATCTCATTGGAACATACATCCCATCCAGAATAAAAGGTGAAGTAGTAACATGCTTATAAATGGCACATATAATCACAAATTTGCCAAGTCTAATAGGACATGATTGAACAATGTTACACTTATTGTTGCCGAAGGTCAGTTTTGCTATATTTTCCATTGTAATATAAATAATGTTTTGTTGAGGACGGACGCCTTGATACAGTCCACCATCAGACGCAGATTTGCCAAATGTACAGTGCTCACAATCGCGCACAGAATCCACACTGTGATCGACTCCGACAGAATCATGGTCGTCAGCAATGGATCCATTGTTGTAAGTCATATAACCATATAAGCCGAGCCAAATGACCAACGGAATTCATAAGAATCAGTTATCAGTCCGATTCTCTTTCTGTCAATGCCGTTGTGAAACGTCTAATACAATGAAATGGACGAGTGAAAAAATAATAGTTAATATGTCTATTATATCGATCTGTCTAGATCGAGTTTTGTTAATCTCAGTTAACTGCCTCTGTCTTCTTTATAACCTCAGTAGCCTCGATGTTACGACAAGAGACATACGAATTGGGCATTGCTTGGAAAATATGTAA
This sequence comes from Matsumurasca onukii, assembly GCA_018831715.1. Classification (NCBI taxonomy): domain Eukaryota; kingdom Metazoa; phylum Arthropoda; class Insecta; order Hemiptera; family Cicadellidae; genus Matsumurasca; species Matsumurasca onukii. The sequence goes on along the minus strand of CM032059.1, from coordinate 34,793,371 downwards.
TCTAAGTATGTGCCTACCATTCCGTAGTATATTGTATGTATATTTGTATGTCGAAACAAGCTTTTCTTTTAATTTCAAACTGATAATTTAATTATCATTATCATTTTGATTGTGCAACAGTCTATTTTGTGGAACTGTATTATAAATAAAGTCATTAAATTTGTATAAATTTCACTTGTTATAACAAGTAGAATTTATACAAATTACAATGACTTTATTATGTTAATAATATTATCGTATTGAAAAGAATTTATAAGGGCTTGATAAAACAAAACGTCGAACAACGACACATATTTTTAAGAACTATTAAAATACGATAACTTTTTTCTTAACTCCTCTATTTTTTCTTAAGAGAGCTTGTTATATTTTATTTAAGCTTAGAGTTTTCAAAATATTTTTTTTGCGGAATGGATGTCTGAATCATTGAGCTTTTTATGAATCCATGTTAAAACATTTACCAACATGAGAGAAACCCTGAAAGACCTCTAATATGTCTTTGAAAAATACTTTTAAATTTTAAAATTATGTATGCAACGCAGGCACGAGTGTACGAGTAAATAGAAGACAGAAGACCTCTCATCTAGTGAATATCACTAGAGTTGACAGGAAATAACTAAGATAATGGATGACATCACTGAGATGAACTAATTGAAATTTCGTATGTTTGTAAGCATTTACTTTTCTTCAAGCACATAATTTTATGTGCATCAACTTAACCTATTTTAGTTCTTAGACCACCTCGTGCTTAGGATAGCTCTAGTTTTATTTGTCATAAAAATAACTAAAAGCAAGGTCACTTAGTTTAACACATCTAAAGTAGTACGATTTATTATTTCCGCATTTGGTGCTTACATAACATAAACAAGAGTACGACCTATCTTATAAATAAACTCATTAAACTGCAATAACTTATTATTTGTTTAATTTACATGTCATTTTGTTTAGGAATTCAACCACCCACACATTTTATTATCTGACAGGAACGGATATTTCTATAAAATGGTTCATCAACTGGGGAACACTTTGGCGGAATCTCTGCATGAAGAGGCTGCTACGGTAAGGAGTTCTTGACAAATTCCTGTGTGGAGGGACAATTTTAAAAGGTATAGGTAACATAAAGTGTTAAATAAGGACTACAAAGTACTCTCTGCCACTCAACCTCGACCTTCGCCTAGCGTTACGTGACCACAAAATTTCTTAACAAATCGTGGTGACTGAGGGGATCGAACCTGCGCTACCGGAGTGATGAGCTTCAGAGTCGCGCGCGATACCAACCGATACCAACCCGCCTCACAGGTGTTTTCCCACGCACTGTAAATCAATAAGTACTGTGAACGCCGGGTTTCTCAGTGAGGTAAAATTTGGCAAGACAATGATTAGTTGGTTTATTTTATTATAAAATATGGCAAACGCCAAATCTATAATATAAAAATGAATCGCAAAATGTGTTTCTAAGCGCATAACTCAACGACGCCTGGACCAATTTGGCCAAATTTTTTTTTAAAATGTTCGTTGGAGTTCACGGATGGTTTTTACGGCGAGGAAAATTCGAATAACTGCCTGAAACCCCTTAAAACAGCCCTTTTCTTTTTCCCATACAAACGTTTTCTAACTAAAACGTAAACAATTTGAGCTTTATTGATATTCGTTGCCAGCTGATATCCCTATTTTTATAAAACATATGTACGGTAGAAAAAAACAAAACAAACTGCCACATTACAAATTCTTTTGACAGGACGAAGTCTGTCGGGTCCGATAGTTTTACAAATAGTTTTACTTGATGAGATAGATTACTACTGACAGTATTCACATATTGTCACATACGTACTGTGCTAATAATAACAGATGCTGGATTAACAAGCTCGGATTCAACACGTTCCTACTGTAAGGTTATATAATTATGAACAGTGAAGAAAAGTTATAAATGTGAAACAGTTATAAACTTACATACAATATTGACATACAGTACTAACTATTGGTATAACGTGAAGGTATTGGTTGGATCTTGAGGTGATCTTGAACAGCGAGGCCAGATAAAATGCATCTTTGCTAGAATCAAGGAACTAAAGTGACACCATTTCAACACCGAGCAGTCGAAGAAAGCGCCTCTGGACCATCCAATGACTAATTTTTGGGGGCTAACTTCAAGGGCTTAGTTAGACAAGAAAATTGTTGAAACATTAAGTTATAGGTAAATTAAAAAGGTAGCCAAAATCAAAACATCTTTATTACGTTATCATCAAGATAAGTACAGTGTCACACATATAATAAATGTAGAATTCATTTAGGGAGTATAAAGACCGCTCTTGTACTCCAGGTGTACTAAATCTCTATTTGAGATGCCGACCACTCTCATGAGGGTATTTTAAGGCAAATATGTGGTGAAGGATGAGTGTGATGAGTGGTAGTAATGAGCTATGAGGTGTAGTCTTGTTACAAACTAAGGCCGACTCTTCCTTAGAATGGGTCATTAATTAATAGCCCAACGACCAATGGAAATACAAGGACCAACGGCTTAACGTGACTTCCGAACCACGCAGGTGATGGTCTGATATGTCTAAACGATGGTGGGAGTTGATGCGGGTATCATCAGATGATCACTGAGACTATCTGAGCCGCTTTTGACCTATATCATCCTCAAAAGCTGACCTCCATGAAGCTGGATTACAGGACCACGCCAGTCAAAATACTTCATGTATTGACCAACTAGCTGTTTTTCTGTTGTCTTCAGTTCCTCAGTGCATTCCACATCTTGGCCCCACGTATTATTAGCTTGTTTTCTTCTATTGAACCAACTCTGTTGATGTATGGATAGACAGTAGTTTTGGCATATCTTGTGTTGAGTTGGTGGGTTTGCAACAGAGATAACACAGCCTTCTCTGGGTATTCTGTGGTTTAGCAAGCTATTCGAGCAGCTTTTGTCTGACTGCACACAAAAGTCGTGATTTCATCGTCATGGGGAACTTGAACATGGACGTCCAGATGCTCAAGCCCTTATGATAGCTAACATGTTAAGGTTGTTCGGTTTCGAGTGGTCTGTCAACTTCCCAACGAGTGACAGTCAGCTCATCAACAGCTATCGTCACGAGCCAACGAGGAACGAAATCAACAACAACAAAAACACATCAGAGACAGAAGGCCCACCAACATTGAGCTTCTAAACTTTCTTCTATAGTTGGAGCTTTCTAAATTGTTGAGCTGCAATTTCAACATTTCAAACAGATTTCACCTTTCATCTAAACTTGAGCTGTCCCATTCCACATATTCAACAAAAGGCGAGGAAAGAAAAGTGCAAATGGTTTACCGAAGAAATCCAGGTTTCGAGGGATAAATTGTTATTTTCTCCGAAATCAATAAAAGCACAACAAATCAAAATGTCAAAACTTTTTTCAAAATTACAAAAGAATCTATCGGAATGTCATCAAAGTTGCAATCGCGTATGATATGAACAAAGCGGTGCTCACGTCAAAAATCTTCTCCAAAACAGCTTGGGTCATAATCAACAATAAAGGCGGAAAGGGGCATAAACAAATCCAGCTTCAAACTAACGATGACCTCGTCAGTGATGCTCCAAAGATTGCTGATGAGTTCAATCTTTTTTTGCCTCGGTTGGAGCTGACCAGTCGGCCAGCCCCTTCATTGGCAACGAGTCCTACGGACTCCTTGGCTCTGGCTCCGGTTACAAAGGAGGAAACTGCTAGAGTGTTAAATAGTTTTAGATTTTGCGTCACAATTGGACAATAATTCACCTCTATAAGCTACCAGGCATAGATAATAAATGTAAATTTTATGTATTATGTATGTAAAATTAATATTAACAGGATTTTTCTTCTTTTTTTTTCAGAAGTACAAACAAAGCCATGATACCGGAAGTTGTACATGATGGCCAGTTTCAACTATAGTATAGCTCTTTCCTAAACTGGAACAAAGGATCCATAAACACGATGATTGTACTGCTTCGAAAAAAAAAATATCTATACAAATAATATAAAATGTACTAACACAATTGTATGGGTTTTATAAGTATTTTAAAACATCTCAAAAAACCTCTTATGACCTGTCCGTAAAAGTAAAGGTGTGTTTGCAGAATATTGTAAGTTGTGGGCAAATATCTTATTAATTGAGGTATTACAAATAAAATAATCTGGGATAAAAAATATCCTCAAAACTATGTGATGCTTAAAACGTGTGTAAAATAAAAATAACTAGCTGAGAGTACCTGCGCTTTGTCTCGGGGTGTTATTAACATAGCTGAGTGTATATTTTAAGACGAATTCAAATTTAAAGTAAACAAAAAATAGTTTCCTATAATTTTATCCATTCATCTCGTTAGTTCACCATCTTCTCCTTATAAGTGTTGGCTACCTTGTGAGAGTCATAAGTGTTGGGGCACCACACAAGTGTTCAAGCCCAAAAGAGTACTTTAAACAAATTTACAATGAAGTGTGTGATACAGTTATTTCTTGAGATAAAGAGAGATTCACGACACCAGAACTTAAATTAGTTACTGAAGTTAAAACGGAATATGTTTCAGCTATGACCTCCAATGGAAACTTAAATAAAATTCAAGAATTCGTTTGCGACGACCTGGATGCGCATCGGCTCTCATTACATCTTTCTATGCTGTATGACATTTATGTACAAAGAAACCAACATCTTTCTTGTTTTGGAGCAATTAGAACATTCAATTCAATTACAATATACCAGTGCATTACAGTAGAATTTTTGAAGAGAAGCCTTCATACGCCGGTGCAAAGTTCTTCGATTCAGGCCCGGTCTGGCCCACCGGGACGAGTCCCGGTGCGCCCTCGGGCCAAGACGCCCTACCGCCCCTTGCTTCAAATTGCCGATTTTTTTAGTCAGTCTACGATTTGTGAGTGATTACTACTTCTACTCAAGCATCGCTGATCGTCATATATGTAAAATAAAACAAATATTAATTAATGTGACACAAGTTTCCCGGGTGGGGCGCCCTCACCAGTCCACTCAAACGCAGTAAGCATAATAATCTGTGGACATGAATGTCAGCGCCCGGCGTGGTAGGCACATGGTAGCGAGTGGGCGGGGCGATGAAGGCGTGGTGAACAACTGTATTTATAAAATCATATGTTAAGTTTGTTTTGTTTTGGGTTCAAAATAATTGTAAATAGTTAATGGCAAATACAAGTAATGTTTCCACTTAACTAATTGTATAATTTACTTAAGTATAAGTTTTAATACCTACAAATTGGTGACCCCGACAAGTTTTAATATCTACAAAGGCAACGACGACAAACAAGAAAAAGATGACGAAGAATACCAGATTCGGTGCAATACTTCAACATCTTGCAACAATTACATCAAATACTCGCCCTTTGGGCTCGCTGGGGATACGCCCCCAGACCCTCGCTTTGGCCTGTGGCCTCGCTTTATAAAAAGGTATTCGCTGAGCTCATTACATTGCTCAGCCTACAGCCTCGCTGGCTACCGTTCACTTCGCAAGTTCGCTTACGGTAACTTGATGGAAGGCACCATTCGCTCGGCCTGCGGCCTCGCAGGAGGACCGATCACTTCGCTCACGGTAGCTTGTTGGCAGGCGCCATTCGTTGCGCTCTTGGCGTTGCTCAGATTGCGGGCTCGCTAGGTGCTTCAAATAAGTTGGCGTTAATCGTTTGTATTTATGACAAATTGTAATGTTAATAATCATCTTAAAACGCCATATCACGACATTATTTATTTTTATATTTTAGTACTTCTAGTCATTATATCAACTTCCAGTAATTGTATTAATTGAAAACATAAATTTACGAATCTTTTAGTATGACTTTGGCCGATGTAAGACCTATACCGCGGGTGGTATAGCCGTTGTAAAAACACATCAAAATCTAACGAAAGTACGCACTTTGGGTACATATATAAGATATACGTGTGGCAAAGTTTTATTATTTCATTTTTCCGCATAGTGTTTTTAGCCGTTTTAACTTAAGTTGGTTTTCGTGGTCCTAAAAGGTGTATAAGTACCCGTTAAATTAGCCTAAACATACGAAAAAAGTAAATTTTGACCAGTTTATCTTTAAAGCAAAATAGAAAATGACCTATTGGAGATAGGATAAAATATCAAATACAAAAGTGGTAGAAAACTTCAATCCACAATAACAATTTCCGTCAAATCAAAGATCCGATCACTATTTTAGCCGCTACAGTCAAAACAGTAAACCACTGCACAACCCCATTTTCGGCCGACGCCATTAACGGCCGCTACCACGCCGGGGGTTAAAAAACGTCGAGTTTTCATATTTTTCCTGGTGGTTTCACACCAAGACCTTTAAAACGAATACATGGTTGAGGAGGGGTAGCTTTACGGGAAGTGCCTAAACATTTCTCTCGTTCACCAGTATATTAATACGTTCATAGTTACAACCGAATACAACATGTACTTTTTACAATACCAAGAACTTTCAGAAGTATACAAATTTCTTCTAACCATTCCTCTAACTCAAGACTCTCGTTAACGAGCGTTTTCTAAACTGAAACTTACTAAAACAAGATTAAGATCATAATTAACAAACGACAATTTGGAAACTTTACTAATGATGCATTTCGAAGCTGATATTTTGAACTCACGATTCAGTCACTGTCATTGATTACCTCATCCAGTCTAGTTCTAAGTTCAATTATTCTATTTGACGTAAGAATTTAGTAAAGAATTAACAGATTTGTTTGGATTTAGCTTATATGTTATCCATAACGTAAAACATTGAGTTTTAGCTTTGGTCCATGTCAACACAATAATTGTACAACAATGACTATTCCAAAACAATGTAAAAAGCATAGCACTATTAATATTACAAATACGTCAATATTTATATCTTGGATACAGTGGAATCGGAGCTCCCCCCTCCCCGGACACACTGGTAGAAGCGCGGCTGATCACGCTCGTCCCGCGCCCTCAGAGGGATCCCAGACCGGGCCTGCTTCGATTCTCTCCTTAAATGGCCTGAAGACCAAGCTGCTGAAGACACAAAGCAGCTGAAATCAAAACTGAAGCTCTGGTTGGAGGAAAGGCCATTCTACAGCTTAGCTGAATTCTTCTCCTTGATGAATGATGAACTTTAAATTAGAATAAAAACTTATCTGTATATGACTTAATTTTCTATCATAATAATTATAAAATAAAGCATCTTTGTCTATTGTCCATTGGAATGGACCCCCTTTACGCAGTGCGAGCTTTATCCACTGTGCTGAGTCCACTGACCGTCAGAGGTGGCTGTGTGTAAAATCAAGTGTTCATATAGTTCCTATTCTGAAATTGATTAGGAGTTTGGGATAGTTTTCCTAGTGTTTAGGGTCAAGTTTCAAACATTTGTTGGTCAAAGTGGCAACACTGATTCTGAATTACAAAAACATAAGGAGCCGACTGGGGACTGGCGACAAAATATCTCTGTGCTGGCGACTAGCGAGTAGCGAGTAGCGAGCTGCGAACAGGCGACAATACACTATTGACAATATTTGTTAAACAACTTAAGAAGTGGCTGGCTACAGGTAAGTAGTGGTTGTGTGAATAATGTTGATTACTGATATTATTTGTTATTATCGTGTCGCAAAGGTGTTTGTTTCCCTAACACGTCTCATTTTTTTCTCTAGGCTCGGGTTCAAATTAAGGCCTTCGCTTGTTAGATGAACTAACAGTACATGGACTAGCGTTAAACATGGGTGATGTTGGAGATGACTCAGCCAGTGAAGAACAGTGGCTCTATGGGGATTCAAATCCGGATCAACCAAATGTTGATAACGCGAACAACTTGGATGACGGTTCAAAGAACATAGACCCAGATGGACCTACAGACAGCGAACCCCAGGTAGGCCCATAGTTTATAACACTTTTTATAAACTAAGTCTAGACCTATTTATTACTGTAGTGTACAGTTGCTCTTCTGAAAACTGTCTGCATCCCCTTGACTTATTTGGTTAAGATAAAACTTTTTATGGCCTAGGCTATCCTTCTTAATATGCTTCAATTTGGCACCGATTGCCTAAGTCATATTTTTCATTAAAACCAAGAGAAGTTACTGTCCATGGTGAACATGTGTTTAGCTGGGGAATTGAACTAGATGGACACTTAGCCCCTAGAAAGGCCACTTAAGCTGTGGTCTCCTAGCTCCGCAAAAAGTGCGGAGTCCGCTTGCGCACTTTGTACTCCGCAAACGCAGCGCTACTCGTTTACATGTTATCAAATGGGACCGTTCCTCTAGACCACTGATTTGCGCTCCGCAGCTGCGCGCTCCGCAAACAGACGACTGCTCTGAGAGCAGTCAATTGCGGACTGCGGAGCGCAAAAGATGCATCTTAAACAAGTGGAGATTATTGTAATTTTGTGTTCAAGTGATATAGGTTGTGTTCGATGGCGAAGTCAGACAAATTGTTTTATTGAGCCTTTTGGCAACAATAAACAACAACCTTTTAACATTGTTTTGGCAATACAAAAATAATTTAAAATATTTAATACATAATTTAATTTACAATATAAAAAAGCCTACCCATAGGAAAAACTACTGTCTTGTATGAAAAGTGTATAAAATAATTTACTTAAATTTATGTTCTAAGTGCCATGCAGTAGTGACAGATAACTATTAATTAATTTAAGGTCCAGCAATAAATTCCTGTACGTTATAGAACGGATTTAAAAGTAAATAACCTTTTAATTTAGTCTTAAAAATACTAAAGCTTTCAACATTTTTAGCTTTGTTGGAAGCTTATTGTATAGTTTAACTCCTGTCTGAGATGGTAGTCTGGAATAAACATTAGATCTATGATGGTTAGTTCGAAATGTGTTTGCCAATCTTGTTTCATGGGAATGAATTTCATGTCCTTGATTAAACGACATTTTGAAAGACAGTAAACTATCATCTCATAAATGTATATAGATGGCAGGGTCATAATTTTTAGTTTTCAAACGCGTCCTTGCAAGAATCTCTGGTGCCAAGTCGACACATGATTCTTATAGCAGATTTTGAAGAATAAATATTTGCATGGTTTTAGTTTTGGAACAGTTCCCCAAAACATATGCCATAATGACGTAAGGATGTATCAAGCTAAAGTAAGCAGTTCTTAAAATTTCTAAGGTACAATACTGGGATAAATGTCTTAAAAGTATATACTAGATCCCATTTTTTGTTCACAAAATCAATATGGGAATGCCATGTTAGTTGGCTGTCAAGATTCAGGTCTAAAACTTAACACTGTTAACCTCTTCAATTACATTGTTTTTTAAAAGAACCAATAGTGTTTCCTTTCTATTTGATCTACCAATGTTGAAAGTAATCAAGTTTGTTTTACAAAAATTGGTTCTTAAATTGAGGGATTCAAAATATTGCATGCAAACATTTGCCGATACATATATTTGTTCCTCTAAAGATTGAACTGTTGGTGCCGGTTGAATAAACGTATCATCAGCATATTGAACAATTGTTCATAAACTACCAATAATAAAATCTTCGTCTTCTTCATATTCGTCTTCCTCGTCAAGCAGCAACAATAACACTAGTTGTTTTTTGCTAAGACCACGAGAGCTCATGTTGCTGAGAACTACAACAAACGACTGATTTGGTGTGCGCTTTGCGCAGCGCACTCCGCAAACTTTGCGGAGCTAGGAGAACACTATTGCGTTGCGCAATGCGTACTGCGCGCTCCTCTTTGGAGCTAGGAGACCATAGCTATACTAGGTAAAATCAATGTATGAGACAAGATCTGTTACATTTAGGGCCGTTTTTCAATTCATCCTTAACCAGCGGTTAAAATTAGGACAGAGAGCCAACCAATAGAAAAGCTGGATATTTTTTAGGTTAAGTTTTACTTTGTCTGTTTTGATTTTGCATTTTGGTGTTACAGTTTGTATTTAGCTATATTAGCATAATGTGTACATGTTAAATTTAATAAAAATGGTAAAACTATACCTTTATTGCATGACAGATCTTCAAATAATTGATTTAAATACTTTTAACGTTGTGTGAAAATGTAAACATTGCAGACTGTAAACAACTTAACCGGCGGTTAGTTAACCAGCTGCTAACCAGGCAATTGAAAAAACGGCCCTTAAAGTGTCATGTTTGTAATTATTTCACAGCTGAAAGGGTATTAGGCCTATTCCAATATAGTGACTTGCCTTCTCATGAGCTAAAACTGATTTAGCACGATGAGGAGAAAATCCCTATACATATAAAAATTGGTTTTGAGGCTGGAACTGATTTAAAAGAGACTTTAAAGCTGGGACTATTCTACGAGCGGAAGACACACGGTACGCGCGGCACTCTGTGGCAGACGACAGTTTCTGTTACCCACTTTAAATTAACTTAAAGGTGAATAAGGTATTATCGTGAAGTTAGGTTAGTTTATTTTTTATGTTGAACATATTTAAACGACTATTAAAGGACTATTTACGAGCAGAAGACGCACGGATTCAGTGCGCGCGGCACTCTGTAGCAGACGACAGTTTGTCACCCACTTTAAAACAACTTTCAACACTAAACGACTTTAAATACTTTAAACGACAATATCCCAACTTTAAAACAACTTTTAAATATGTTTGTGCCTTAAAAAAACTGTTGGTTTGCATAGGGGTCATCTCCCATTGTTCTAAATCAGTTTATGCTAGTTAGGAGACAAGTCACTATATTGGAATTTTACCCCCTATACAAATAAAAATGTTTTGAGGCACGGAACACATTTAAAAGTGGCTTTAAAGTTGGGACTATTTTACGAGGAAGAAATATAAATATAAAATTAATATTTGTTAGACGTGTTGTGACATTGCTTCAAAATACAAGTTTTGTTCAACAAATCAGCTATGCCAGTTTTACTAGGTTGTAGTAAAACACATCCCATGATGCTACTTCAAAAAATAGATACATTTTTAGTAAATTCTGATTAGACACAGTTTTGTTTGGAATTAGAATTCAAGTGTACTTTTACAGCCCCAGGTGTAATCGAACCTAATTTAGTTCCACCACCAGAAGAAAATGGGGAAGAAAACCAGGCGGATCAAGCGAAAGAGGATGGAGAAGAAAATTCTGGCAATTTACAAATTGATGAAGGTCAAACAGCAGCTGCAGGTAAATAAATTACCTTAACTAATTTGACTGGTTATTTTTGACCAGCTTATTATCAGTGCTTAGACACAACTTCATGGGATCTTTAAAGTTGACTAAAAAGTTTTACGTCGTAATAAACTATCAGGCCAGGACCATAAGTGGTGTTGTGAAACGGTCATAAATAAATAAATAAAATGCCTTTATTACAACGTATTACTATTCAAATGCAATTTCAGTGAATAAACCAGGATGTCTTATTTCAGTGTTGTGACATTGTCTTTCTTTGTTGAATCTTTTGGCATAGAGGAAAGTTAAAATAATCTCTGGTATAGGAACTGCTCAGTTTTCAATCATGAAATAAAAGTTTTAGTTACCTTAAGGCTTTTGCCTGAAAAAGTTGACAGATACTCACCTGCATGGTGTTGAAATGCGGCAGTTAAGGGGTTGAAACGGAACTTGTACCCTCGTAAACCTTGTAACCTGATGTTGACAGAGAATGGGGAGGGTGCGCAAGGAGAGAGCGGTGAGTTTGAAGAGGATGATGACAGCGAGGATGACACTGTGAATGTTGTGATCGGTGACATCCGCGACTGCCCTCAGTACAGCAGTCTCAACATCAAACGTGGAGGACTTCTGACATCTGCCGGCATTCCCCGCAAACTCAAGGTAGCGATGGGACTTTAAACATTGAAATAAGAGTTCTTCTTAATAAATGTAAATTAGTTTTGTATTGATTTTATTAGTCTAAGTTACATATACATATTTTTGAATTTTTAGTTTGATTTAAAACAGGTTCCTGTAAGGACCTACAGTATGTTTTACAAAGTTGTTATGCGTTCTCTTTATGTTCGCTTCACCGGTCCTTGGTAAGAGTGATTAGTATGCGGGTTTGGCGAAAAGCCAGTTGTCTTTATTTTATTAAAAGCAACGTCTGTGTTGGTGTCCAGCCTAGAAAGCCCGAGTGCCTTGGTCTGGGGAGTGAGCTTAGATAACACACGCTATTCTGAAGAATATGGGGTAAACGACTTTTGGAACTAAATTTATTCTGTGACTTGGATTTTTTAAATTAAAATACATTGGAAAGAAACCAACCATATGCAGTACCTACATTACTCCAGCTGCTATTCAATGCACGTGAAACGCTCAATTTCAAAGAGTCTTGGGGTTTGAGCCAAAATCTATGCAGCAATCAAACTGACTGACATCAACAAACTATCACACGCTTTGACAAGAAGAGAATATCCACAAAAACAATGCAAACCCAAATCGAATACACACTTGTTCTTTGAATACACCTTGAAGAAAGGATGGATGAATATTGTCTTACTCCTACATACTAATAAGTCACTGATTGCTATCCAAATTATTTTACATTTGTAGATTTAGTTAAATTTATGAGAAATGTTTGTAGGATGTTTTTTAATATTTATTTAATTTTTAGCAACCTGGAAAATTTTCTATAGAGGAGTTTGAACAGATTGGAACCATTAATGGAATTGCAGCTCATGAATACAACCTTGATAGTTTAGAGGACAAACCTTGGCGGAAGCCTGGAGCTGATATCACTGGTTAGTATTTTGCTATCACAGAAATAATGAATTTAGCTAGTTATTTCAAACCTGTTTCTTCATTTTAGCTTGTCTCTGAAAATAAATGCCTGTATGTATTTGAAACAGTATGTATTTTGTCGAACAAAATTATTTATTTATTTGCTTATCTATTTATACGACAGCTACAGAAAATGTTTCCAAAACAGCTATCTTATGCACGTGTGCACACAACACTAGAAACCATTTATTTAAACCAACTTACCACAGACTTCATACATACGATAAATTCCTAATTAAAGCAGGCAGAAAACTATATAAACCAGTGGTAGTAGATTTTTCTTTTGATGTCAAATAAACAATATTATTTTGTATATTTTTACAATACTTATTATTATGAAAGGCCTCAGAAAATAGTAATTTTTACTAGACAGTTTGAAGTGTTAATTTTTTAGACCCAGCTCTTTAAAATATGATAAGCATATTAATTGATTTCTAAAATACTTTGTATATAAGTACTTAAGTATATTAATATATAAGGTTGCTATTTTAAATAAGGATTGGTAAGTTTGCCAATTTATACACTACAAACCCTTTATGAGTAAATTAAAACTAGAGACCAACCAAAGTAACGTTCACAAATCGCTACCGGACTGCAAAATCTTATGGTGCAGTTTTTCTGAGCAATGTAATGGCAGCGCTGTGATAAAGATGGCACGACTTACATTAGCGTATATTCAAATTCAGCTGACTGTTGTTGACTAAACATCTTTAAAATTTGCTCCTAAAAAACTATTAAATTTCATACATTTTATCTTCAATTATTCAAGAAACCTAAAAAGAAATTGAACCTACAGGACCCAAGATGTAAACCGATATCAAGGTACTACCAATTTAGCAGGATTTAACAACATTTTGAACACATTTAGTAAATTTTAACCTCTAATATCATTCAAAATATCACTTTAAAATCATAAACACATTGATCAATCAGAATGTAAATAGAAAGAATCATATTTACCTGGAATAATTTAATAATCATTCATTTTTTTTAGTTTTAAATTCCACCAAAATGAAAAGATTCATAAGAAACACTGTATTTATATTAACAGTTATTTTGGCTACTAAGGGACTATTGGCCAGGAATTTAGAAGCATTTGTGGAAAAACCACATTATTTCAGCATCTATGAACTTAAAACTGCCTACTTCAACTACTGTTCGTTTTCCTTTTCCCTTATAAAATACAAAGTAAATTAAACCTACAAATATTCAACCAAAAAGGAAACAATAAATGCAAACTCATTTTTAAAAATGAATCTGTTCAACTAGAAGATTTAGCTAGAACACTGTTATTACTTCTACTGTTATGTGGCGACATTGAACAAAATCCTGGGCCTACATCTAACCAGAAAACTTTAAAAGAAAAATGTCCCTATTGTTTCAAATTTATTCATAGACTTCAATCCCATATTAGAGCTTCACACAAGAATCAAATAGGTGTAGAATCACAACTTAAGCAGATCAAACTTCCCAAAAGCAGTGTGTCGGTTGAGCATGGCTGCAGTCAAACAGCAGGCCCCTCTACAAAGCTAGTAATCCACCATAGCAACTTCCTCCAAATCGGATCCAAGGCTACATTAGACCTGGCACAAACATGGTATAAGATAACACGGGTGACTCAAGCATTTCATCGATTAATGGTCAAATTCAAATAAGCATTCCAAAAACACCGAATAGATCACCCCACAAGGATCCCATTGTCAATATTACTAATGAAGCAAAAAAGGAAGGCGTGACTTGTACCATTTGTGGATGTGAATTTATTTCTGAAAAAGGTGTTAGAATACATATTAGTAGATCTCATCCTAGTACGCAGAGGCAGTTAATAACTGAAAGACATGTAACAAAAACCAATCTCAGGTCACAGATAACGTACCATTAGTTGATGAGCGTGATTTGAATAATCTAGACAAGAAATATAAAGAAGAACTGAACAGATGGGTTATACAATTTAAACAAGTTGTGGAAACAGAAGAGTTTTACAAACATGTTGATGATTTTTCTATATTCTTAGCTAATTCCATTGACTTATTACCGGGCCCGAAACATCCTGCACGAAAATACTACGCCCTTAGAAAAAACGAAAAATTGTGTTAATAGAAGTCAAAGTGAATATAGAAACACATCAAACCCAGAAAGGGTTTCTAAAAGAAAGAGGCATAAAAGAAAAGAAAAATATAGATATGATTTGGCACAGTTTTATTATTATAATCAGAGAAGGAAAGCCATAAGAATGGTAACAGAGAAAAACAACCAAATCTGTAACATTGAAGTCAAAAACATTTTCGATCATTACACGGAAAGATTTTCTTCTAGGAATGACAGTGTAAGATGTTCATATGTGAGTCCAATTACTGAACCGGAACAAATATCACTGGATGAGACATACTCACTAAATATCACCAAGGACGAAATAATGCAAGCAGCAAAAGGGATCAAAGTTGACACAGCAACTGGCCCCGATCACGTCCTCGTAAGAGCTGTTAAGAACAGTCAAGTTTACGAATGTCTGAGCCTAATAGCATGTCTAGAATGTTAAAAAGAGGGGAAGTGCCACCTTGCTTTAGAAAAGCCAGGACAGTTTTAATCTACAAGTCTGGAGATACTAATGATGTAAACAACTGGCGGCCAATCACGATTTGCTCTGTAATACGGAGAATTGTTGAACGAGTTCTTGATCGTAGGTTAAAAGAGTTTATTTTACTGAATGAAAACCAAAGAGGATTTACAAACACTCCTGGAACACAAATTAATACATCTCTTAAAATCTGTCCTTGGACGGTTTAAAAGTAAAAGATTGAGCAACAATAATTTTCCTAGATGTCAGGAAAAGCATTCACAGTATTGTTGGTCATCATCATTTACAAATGTCTGCAACATCAGGAATCCCCACCAAATTGGGAAACATAATTTTATGAACTACAAATGGGTAACTCCTTCTCAAATTAAAACTCATTTTCACAAAAACCAAATCCATTAAAAATTAATAAAGGACTGATGCAAGGATCTCCCTATCACCAACTCTGTATAACTTCTATCCACTAATCATATTTTTGAAGAACTTTCAGGAGGGAAGAAATAGCCAGCTAACAATGTGGTTTGGGATTAGTCTCAGAGTTAAAACCATTGACAGTTCTGGGATTTGCTGACGATACAGTCATAATCGCTTAAAGATAAACCATCTGCTGCTATTTTTACTTCAAACCATTAACCAGAGTTTTAAAGAGTTATCTGAAATAACCCTAAAAATCTCTTCTATAAAATCATAGAACAAGGAAAACTGTTTTATTTATTTATTTATTTATTTGTCAATTAACAATAAATTTATTTTATTTGTCAGTTAGAAAGTACCTTAAACTTGGTTACTCCAAATAGAGTCTTGTGCAGCTAATGAATCTATTCGACACCTTGGGGTAAGCTGGAGACACAGTTGTATTTGAAAGAAATGTTCATGACTGAGGTTAAAATAAATTGAACATGTTAGTCTCAATAATTATTTCTTCAACAGATCAAAAGTTATATATTGAATGCATCCATATGCCCATCTATGATTTATACCTTTCTTTCTACACCTTAAACCTTCTTCCTGAACTGCTTTTAGAATGATCTGGATAAAATATAAAATCATCTTTAAAAAGAAATGTTAGGGCTACTCCATGGATACCCCAGATGGTATGATTTATGCACCAAAAGAAATTTAAAGGGTTTGGTATTTTTAATGTAGTGGGAGGCCGTCTTCAAAAATTAACCTTTAAACTACTGGAAATCATCAAAAAATCCATACATAAGGAATAGAGAAAATTTGATGAAGAGTCTTCAAATGTTTAGGAAGGCTTGGTTTGACACCTTGTCGAGTTTCTTTTAAATTCTAAATTAGACTCCATTTAACACCTTTTAATATTAACTAACCCAACGAAGTTTACAATTTGAACAATGGACAAAATATCCAAAAGGAAAAGGAGTTGTCCTGTACAGTGAATGCCCGCTTGCAAATAAATGGATTAGGCAACATGGACGCTTAAATCCATGAGGAATGGAGAGACAGTTTAAAATGGTGGCCAACTTAATGCAGCAGTGCGAGCCATTCTGGTGGTCCTCGACAACAACCGCTGTAGGCATTGCCACAGCGATTGAAACTCTTGCATATGTCTTGGGATTCTGTCAGTTTATGGAACATTGAGGAACACGTAGACAACTGCAAAATTAGGAAGTCTAATAGCCGCAATTTTAAAAAAGAAAACGGTTTTGAAGTATATGAGGAAGTCCATGTCTTGTTGAAAACGAAGCACCAGAAGAATTGACATTTGTATTAAACTCTATTGGAACAATTTTAGATCCCACAGTTAGATTGAAATTGATCAAACCAACCAATCAAAATTAATGAAGAAAAGTCAAAATTTATGAAAGCACTGCCTAAATTCTACCAAACTAAATATAACCTTAAACAAATTGAAATTTTGGTCTATCGATTACAAGAGGAAAACAATAATATCCAAATTTACAAATGACATTTTTCCAAATTCAAAATTCCAAAGTCCATACAGAAGAAATTATAAGAACAGCTTTAAATATTCAGTATATATACTCAGAAATCATCTCTAGAACACAACCAAATCTAAATTTCTTACAGTTATTTATATTGTTGTTGTTTTCAAATTACTTTGTTTTTAGCAAACCGATTAGGGTAAGTTGTTATTCTTTTGAATAAAGTTATATATTTTGTATATTTTACAATACTTATTATTATGAAAGGCCTCAGAAAATAGTAATTTTACTAGACAGTTTGAAGTGTTAATTTTTAGACCCAGCTCTTTAAAATATGATAAGCATATTAATTGATTTCTAAAATACTTTGTATATAAGTACTTAAGTATATTAATATATAAGGTTGCTATTTTAAATAAGGATTGGTAAGTTTGCCAATTTATACACTACAAACCCTTTATGAGTAAAACCCCATTTCTGGTAAATTATTGGTATGGACAGCTGCTAAACTAACATAACTAACAATTACCAGATTACTTCAACTATGGATTCAACGAAGACACTTGGAGAGCGCACTGTGAGCGCCAGAAGAGGATGCGATACACGAATCAGGAGTAGGCTTAACACCTCTGAACAGCAATGTTGCACCTCCCATGGTGGGCACCAACCGTCCGCCCATGCCTACGATGATGGACCCACAGTATTTAGCCCGCCTGAGTCGCCCCACCCACACGCCGCTCCACCGGCTGTATCAACGCCATAGGCGGACAAGTCTTGCCCACTCGCAGAACTGCTGATTCTCCTCCTAAGGAAAATGTCATCCAGGTGTGACTAACATCAAAAGATATGTTAAACTATAATAAAAGCGTTATTAGCGTTAGGTAAGGTATTCATAAAGCCCTGCTCATTTCAGATGAAAATTGTTGTCTGATTTTTAATTTTGGTGTCTTATGAATCCAACAAAGTCAAAATATTTCCATTATTACGCCATGAAAACACAACGTATGTAGAGTTTGAACAACGGCCACCTCTTGCAGTTTGTATAGATTTATTTTAAATATTTTTAGAAATGTAAATTTGGCACAGTAAGTTAATGCAACTTGTGATTTTTAACCTATTCTAACTTGGTTTTAAATAGTAAAGGTAAAAGATATGTGTCTGTACAGTTTTAAGAGTTGTAAGAGGCTGTAAGGTCTACTGTTTGCAGAACTAGAAAGATTTAAAGCTGGCTTAAAAATAGAGCTGTGCGGGATCCTGGATTTAAGGTACCGGACGGGATTGAAATCATTTCCCATCCCCTGGCCCTAGTACGAATTTCGACGGAAGTAAAACTGCTTTTTGTTGTGAGTGTGTACTGTACTTCTAGTGATTCATACTCTCGACTCTCCCAAAGGTTTTGCAATGTTTGGGCTAAGTGAGTCAGTTTTATTCATTGTAAATGGGTGAGTGAGTTTTGTAATAGTTGTGATGTAATTTGAGAATTTTTATTTTAAATCTGCACGGTGTTGTAAGCCATTGATCATAAACAAAATAATTTGTTTGAAGAAACTCAATTTTATTTAATATTTCTTTAATATGTCTATTGCCAACTTTTTCCAATCCCGATTTGTTGCTAAATCCCTCCTGCTCCCATCCCGGACCCAAAATTCTGCTTCCCGACAGCTCTACTTAAAAGTTCATTTATCATTCTACTGGTCAAGTAGGTTATTTTCTAATAAAAGTTAAACCTCTATTGAATATCACTCTTTATGCCAGCTTGATATCAGCTGTTGTGCGTTAATTTAGCTGACGCAAGCGTGTATCACTTGTTGAGGGCACGATGTATCGGTTACAATAGCAGTGAATTCTGCACCACTAGCTTTATCGGCTGCAGCTTTGTAAATTACTTGCAACGACTGTTAGTTGTGAACCTCTACCTTATTAAACGAGCTGTATAATGAATACATGCATACATTTACATTTACCCTGATTTTATAGTCATCTTTACTGGCTGTAAGAAGTAATTTTTCCTGCTGTACTAGGTGATGACAGCTGAGCAGACTATGGGAGAAAAGGATTTGAGATGATGCCACCCCCCCACCGGGAGGCGTGGGAGTGCCACCTCCAGGGTTCCCTCCTTCACACATGAGTGGTCCTCCTCCTACACTGACAACTAGGATACTGGATACTGCATGTACTTTTTAGTCTAAGCTATCCTTTTCTTTACTGCAGTGTAAAATGCGGGCAGCTTACAATTGCACATGTACAATGTAAATACTGAAACAACTGCAATTGAAACACTCAAAATATTTAAAATAAGTGTTCAGGCGGGCCAGGAGTGGCAGGTGCATGAATCAAAACGAGGTTGCGTGTTGTGCGAGTGGGGAGGGAGAGTGGATAAAAGTTAGCAGTTTCATAAAAGCCAGTGAAAGAGATATGTGTGAGTGTGAAGGAAAGTGGGGAAGAAGGAATGAAATAAGGACCACACTTTATACATCTACTTACTTACTTGATTCCTGTGTCGCTTTGGACCACAATCGGACGGGAACACCGTTCCCCTCGCCCTAGTACCGAGGGACTAACGGTATGGTTAAAATTTCGTAAACACATGGTGTGCAGCTCGATGTATTGAGAGAACTCGTTGCATGCTCAAATTTGGTCCCGTGAACGGTACATTTCACCCACGGGCGTTATCGGGAGTGGGGAGTCAAGAGATAGCCGCCAACGGTATCGAAGTCGTGATTTCAATAGCAGGAGTCTTTTTTAAGAGTAGCAGTGAAGTCGCCGCAAACGATATCAAAGGTCGTGAATTCACCGCTTAGTCCTTAGTGTTGAAATCGCCGCTATGCGTTAAAAGAGTAGATTAAACGATATCGACGTGAATTCACCGCGGGCGTTAGCGGTCAAGATATCACCGCTAAGTTATTATTCGTTGACTTTCACCTCGGGCGTTAGCGGGAGTAGATAAAGGTATCGAAGTCTTGCACCACGGGCGGGCGTTAGCGGGAGTCAAGTTATCGAAGAATGGTATGCCAACGGTGAAGTCGTGATTTCACCGAGAGCGGGAGTCAAGATGAAGATATCACTTAGCAACTTCGATATCACTTACTTCGCCGCGATGAAGTCTTTTTACTTATCGCGGATTTCAGTTATCTCTACGAAAATTCAAACACTCACAAGATTAAATATTATTTTTTTTTTGTTTAGTGACTCTGTACTTCTGGTGAAGATAAGATAAGGAATAGAGCCGAGCAGTATGGCTGAGATTTTGGTGTCAGGATGGTTGATACCGCGATCTCTCAGCAGAACCAAACATCCATTTTGTACTTGTACTAGATCAATTCATGCAATATCTATTTTTATTGTACTAAAACCTTTGCATTTGACTGTAATTCAAACTAGTATAAAACTTATTTGGGAAATGAAATTAATCATTGAGTAGGAGAGGTGATATCACAAGGCTCTGATATCGGCGGATGTTTGCCTAGCTGAGATCGACAAGTGTTACAACAGGCCTTTCACAGCTTCTGGCTACCGCAGCTAAGCATAGTGAAAAGCTGCACAGTCTGATTCCCTTCTCTCACTCCTTGTGGCAATGTTTGGGCTGTGAGTCAGTGTTATTCATTGTAAATGGGTGAAGACTTAAGATGTTGTTGTATGATTTGGACTTTAGTGCCAGTGTACCCCCTGACCAAAATCTTTGGTAGACTAGTCATTATTAAAATTTTATTTACACTCTATACAGCTATGGCGGAGGTTAGCAGTCTCCAAACATGGCTCCTCCTAGCTCTTTTTAAAGAGTAGAGAGTCTCTAATAGGCAAACCTTATGTTTCTTAAATATTCTAGATTCCTCACTGTTGGCAGTGAGTTGTAAATTTTATGGTGGAGCAGGGGTAAGACTTAAGGTTTGGACTTTAGTGGTAGCCAGATGAAGTTAGCCTACATATTAACATATATATTTCTTCATCTGTTACTTTGACAATTGATAAAAGTACTGATTTTAAAAGTAGGTATTCTATTGAAGGAATTCAATACACTCACAAGAAAAAAATGAAATTGAATAATTTTTTAAGAGTAGTGAATCACTTTCCAACGTATGAAAGATTTTTCCTGGCAAATTGAGTCTTTTTTAGTGAACCTCCACTAATCTGGCGCTTCTGATCCCGATATAGGGCGGATTAGTGAGATCGTACTGTATTTAAATTATAGAGCCAATATTTTGTGAAAAAAATACAGGTGTAATTAAAACAGCTAAAAATTAATAATCAACCTAAAATGTTGACCTGGCCCTAATTAAAGCTCGGTCCAATAACGGGCTTTGTAGCCGGCCCAACCCGAAAACTTCAGGGCCGCACACCTAGTTAAAAGCGATTTAGCCCTGGAATAATTTAGTTCCTTCTTGTGCTACAAGAAAAACAAAAAAGCTAAAATATCTGAGGTTAGCCTGCAATCTTTCTCTTGAGTAGCCTTTAAAACTAGGATATGATTTCAGATTTGGTGGAGCAGGTTATGGTTCTGACTTTTACTCAGGAGAGGTTGATCCATATTATGCCTATGAACCCATAAGATTCTCAATGGAGTGGACATGTAAGTTAGTCAACGTAATAGGTACTTTGTGTTCGATGTTACCTTATTTGCTGGTGCTTCGGTTTGATGTTCTCCTCTGCTTGAGAACTGGCCTCTGCTGGGCCTCAGATTATCAAAACTTTTTAATGTGTGCTGCTAAGTGTTTCAAGTTATTGTTCCTGGGACTAAATAAAGTTAGGAAATCATATTTATTTCATGTTAAGTCAATGCTCGTCAAATGAACTTAAAATGTTGCATACATCTTAATACATACATGACTTAATTTTTTAGAAAGCTTTTTAAATTTTTAAGAAAACTCCAAAATGAGCTTGTTTTTTATAATTTTATTAGCATACAATAAGACTTGACTCAAACTTTTTTAACAAACTCAACTTGAACTACAAAATTATATTCAAGCACACCTACTGAATATTCAAAAAGTCCTTTAAACCCTTGTAGTCCATAGGTCCACTTACAACATTTACAAAATATATCACTTAAACGTCCTATTATTAAGACTAAAAATTATGTTTTGGAACTTAAATTTGAAGGGATAAAATTTTTGCAACTGTTATGTTTTTGTCACTCAGCTTTAAATTGCTAAATAGTGGCAGAAAAGTCACGTTTTATATTAAAATATTCAATATTGTTTCTAAAACTCTCAGTAGTACACATTTAACCCCCAACTAAAAAGATCAATACTAATGCTCCAATACTTCTAATTTTTCTCTAGTTATTATTTTTTAAATATTCTAATTTAAATTAAAATTGCTTTTAAACTTGTATTCTGTTATAACTAATAAATGTAATTACAGGCTCTGGACAAAGTTATAAAACAAGAACCTTTGGACACAGATTCTGTAAAAGACGAAGATCGGAGAGAGAGGGACAGAGATCGTGGACCGAGACCGATCGAGATCGTCCACCGTGACAGAGACAGGTAAAAGTCAGGAGTTTTATGTGTTTACTTGTAATAGACAGGACTTATATGGATCCAGCAATGTTTTGTAAGAATTCATTTTAACTCATGTTAGCCTTTGATTGTTGTAACAATAAATAATAGTTCACCTTAGCAATCAAATATTTATTTTGTCCTCAAAATGACCAAGTCGAAACTGGAAACATTGTTGGGACTTAGAAAGACCAGTTTTCATGTGTCATATTTAAAATCTTCCCATTGGATTTCGTCTTCTTCTTAAGGTAAAATTAAAAATCATTGATAAAAATTGTAGTCTTATCACAGACAAAAACATTGGACTAGATGCATCACAGCCAGATCTGATGTTATACTAAGTCAGTACTAGGAGTCAGTATAACATCAGATCTGGCTGTGAGTGCATCTAGTCACCAGTGTGTGTGTATGTTTTGTGTCTGTTATAAGTTTTCAAAGTGTTTACAATTTTTTATCAATAATTTTTACCTTAAGAAGAAGACAAAATCCAATGGATGAAGATTTTAAATATAACACATGAAAACTGGTCTTTCCTAAGTCCCAACTGATGATGGAGTTTTGACCCCAAATCCATTTTGAGGACAAAATAAATATTTGATTGCTAATGTGAGACTAAAATATTTATAATTAATTTTTCTTTAGAGTTTAGACAAAATTTGTTTGGGTTTAGGCAAGTTCCAGAAAAACAAATCCCTAATACTTTGCATTGATAGGCCTAAAATATTTTTTAATCAGTCAGGAAGTTAGAGCGTGAGTTTCTTCTTACTGAATATACCTAAAAAAGTAAATTGTGGTGAATAAATACTAAAAGGTTTGAAAAATAGTCTAAAACCGTAAAAGTTATTAATCCTCTGTCAAAACTGACTGAGTGGTTTTGTGGCAAATTCTTATTGAAAAACTCATTTAGCACTAAATGAACTTGTAGTGTTCAAATTTGTTCATTTTGAAAGAAAAAATGCTAATAATTAATTTTAATCTTTGATATTTCAAAATTCTCAGTTGTTTGTAATTACAACAGTTTTATTATATGTTTATTTGATAGATAACAATATCAAATCAAAAACAAACATGCTTTACCATACATTTTATTTAACTCGCAAATCAAATGAAAATTTGAGATTTGTAAGGTAAATGTACTTATATGTAAACTATCCATAAAATATTTCATTCGATTATTTCAGATTGTTATTATTTCAGATAATTGTTACTAAACAATTATTTCAGATTGTTTCATTTGAATCTGTAATTACTAAAAAATTTTTTATCTACTTTGAAATCAAGCAAGAAAAAGTCTTCCTTGTCCAATTCCCATCTGCAAGGAAAAATCCCAACATGTCTCCCCCCTATTTGAACAAGATAGGTTTTGCTGCTTTAAAAAATGTATTATACCAAATTGCTAAATGTTACAGACATAGGCATAGATCTCGTAGCAGGTCAACTGAAAGAAGGTCCAGGAAGCATAAGAGTAGAAGTCGGAGCCCAGGTCATAGAAGCCACAAGAAAAAGAAGTCCAAAAAGTCTGATCGTCAAAAAGAAGACAACAGCGATTGATTGGTTTACTTTGGCAAATCCTGAGCCTAATGTAACTGTTCTTTGATTATTTTAGTTTTGTTTCATATAACTAATAAGTAATATTTTGTTTGTAAGTAATGATGTGCTCTGAAATAGTGAAACTATCAAATAAATTACGAGTCATTTGTAGTATGTTTTTTGTTTAAGTAGTTGATTTGGACTTAAAGATTATACAAGTCATTATTATTTTGAAATCAACTATGGGTCTGTCTGTTATTTCCATCCCTTCTACTATCCCTTTGTGTCTCTTCTGTCTTTACACTTGTCTATACTAATATATAAAAATGAGATGGTGTGTGTTTTTTCCTCAATCACGCAAATACCACTGGACCAATTTTGATGAAATATCACAGAAATGTGGCTTATATACATGGCCAACACATAGGCTACTAACATGTTTGATAGTTTTATATTTTCAAGATGGCGGTTATTGGCGAGAGTTACTATGACTCTCACAAGGTAGCAAATGTGCAATTTTCTTAAAATATACACACAGCTATGTTAGTAAAGCCTCGAGGCGAAGCGTGGGTACTCTGAGCTAGTAATCAATAAAATACTTTTATTGAAATTGATACTACTTTAACCCTTAACTACTGGCGCGGTGTGCCTGACAACCCCCAGGCTGGTAAATTTGTTGTTTTCTCCTGAGAGGGTAAACAACAGTGCTGAGCTCCTCAACACTTTCAAGCTGACTCCTCCCCCTCCTTCCAAACTGGTTTTCGTCAGTTCACTACACTCCTGTCAGTGAGTTATTATGTTGCAAAGTGCTCTTCAGTACTCAGGTCCTCTGCGTCAGTAATTGTGTTTTGGTGACTGTTGACTTTTTACATTGGTTTAATTATCATTGCAAACTAATTTGGTGTGCATTTTATTTGTTTTTACTTTTTAATGTAAGATCTTTTTAAACCATAAAGCAAAATCTTCTTGTTTCAAATGCAACCAAGCAATGTGTGTGAGTCACATGAAAACTGTATACGAAGCCTGCTTGGAGCCGACTCAAGACGAACAAGAGTGATTGACGCAATAGCAAAGAAAAACCGAAATATCAACCTATGCATGTGTTTTCATTTTGTATAATTGAATTATCAATTATAAATACAGTAGTCTGATTTGTAAAATTCAAGTGAGTTTCAATGTTATCCACAAAATGTAATTTTATCAGTTTTAAAAATTTGGGTAACTTTAGATCTGAAAAATAAGCAAAGTAGAATTAGTATTAACAACAAAACAGTTTTTAAAAATATTTTCATGGTTGATCTTTTAAAAATTAAGCTTGATAGATTTGTTGAAAAACAATTTTGCCCCTAAATGATTTTTTTAAAGATATTACAATTTTGCAAGGTTTTTCAATTTTATATAAAAATCTAATTAATGCATAAAAATTGTCTTGTTTTATCTTAACTTCTTTAGAACATTG
Organism: Matsumurasca onukii; assembly: GCA_018831715.1. NCBI lineage: Eukaryota > Metazoa > Arthropoda > Insecta > Hemiptera > Cicadellidae > Matsumurasca > Matsumurasca onukii. The sequence goes on along the minus strand of CM032059.1, from coordinate 34,767,725 downwards.
TCAACTTTAAGACAACATAGTGGTATTAATAAAATGTGTGTAATAGTAGAGGAAAAAAATCGAGAGATTAGGAGTCACCCTGCACGCCAGTTGTTAAGGGTGTATGAAAGTGTTTGCTAACGCCTTATTAAGGTTACGTGAAAGCTTACTGACAATTGCAAATAGCAAAACCTCATTGACCACACACTTATCAACAATCGCTCACGCTTATTACCAGTTGTGAAAATACGTATTGACTATTTTAGATGCATATTACACACTTATTTGGGACTCAAGTGCTGAACTAATGCAGGGTAACTAAGAAAATTTTAAGGTTGCCAATGGTATTTTTGTCGCAGTTGTCATCTTATGGTGATATATATATATATTTGGGTATATTGTCTTTTTCCCGGCCCATACAAAAACTCTCAGGTATTTTAATTTCCGGTCCTGTCCTGAAATAAAAAGTCCACTCTGTTCATCCCTGGTAGTTCAATTTCATTGGCAATGTGCTCCTTCTTCCATTATATGATAAAAACTGTATAATAAAGGATATTGTTTAATTACTTTGTACAGTTAGGTACCCCTTAACTGTCTTGTCTCACAGCCTAGTAGATGGGTCATTGCCAGGTTCTCCAGATAAAAGCCCAAGGCCTAACTTGTAGTTCATATGATATTTAAAACTGAGCCATTTTAAATATCTTCAGTTCTTAGCTTTCTCTATGCAAAAAGGTCCGGCAAAGAAAACCAACATAAAGAAGAACTATGATGTCATGACATTGACGTAATTCATTAAAACTAAGTTGAAATATAGTTTTAACCTAGTTAAAACACAGAATACCCAGAGGATATTTTAACCATTGTTATTTCTGGTTAAAACTAATTAGCTCTCGTAATGGCCACCCTCAGCGCATGGTTCAGGTTTTACTTGGACAACTTAGCAATAATTTAGCTTTATTTCATAATTTCCCATCTGTTTCGGTTGACCAAAGTTCGGTTAAACAGGGTTTTACTGTAAAAGTAGGAATAACTGTCGCTAAAAGGCAACACTGTCAAAGCATCCTAATAGTACACAGAACCACAGGTAAATGAAGTAAACACGTGTTTCTGCAAAGATTAGGGGCGGTATTCTCAAACGCTCCTCCAAATCGTGCCTTCCTCAAGGTCCCCTCCAAATTTGAGGACACCTGCCAAAACGGTATTCAGTTTTAACATTAAACGAAATACTTGAGTTTAGACTAATGTTCTTAAACGTTTAAGTAAACTCAGTTTTACGGCTAATCCCTTTACATTTTTGAAATCACCATTAAAATTCATGGTGTTAACTGTTAAGTGATTTTTGTGAACTTCCACTCAATGACTTTAAAACCCTAAAAACTCAGTACATAAAAGTATTTTTAAAAAATTAAATACGGTACCCAGAGCAAAATGTTCAATCCTTAAAATTAAAGTTTACTTACAGTATTGTAAGTAAAATTACTTTAAAATGCAAAAGGATTCAAAAAATCTCTTACAAAAAAGAATTGTAAAAAAATTAAATACCCAGACCACAATTAAAATATTTAATCCTTAAAATTAATAACTAAAATTATTTTCTAACAGTTTTGATAGTAAAATATTAGGTACTTATTAGTTTAATATAGATTTTTACACTCGAAAAGCTATACAAAAAATGTATTATTTAATACAGCTTGTATTAAATATTTAACATTGCCTACAAAATAAACCATGGACATAAGCAAAAATAATGTGTGAGGGAGGTTTGAGGTACCTAGGTGTTTGGTCTCCTCCAAGGAAGGCTAGTGCGAGGAGACCTTACACGTTCGAGGAGTGTTCAATAATAGCGATTTAGGTTGGAGGGGGAGTGTGAGGTCTCCTCAAACTTTGAGGAGCGTTCAAGAATACCGCCCTAGGTAGTGGAAACAGCTGATTGCATCCGAACGTCTCAGCATGGCAGTACAACCACTGTATACGGTCCATATTGCCATATGCATAGCAGTTGAAGTTTTTAAAGGCATTTGTACTTATAATAACCATGTGTTTAGAACTTGGATAGTTAAAGTTCCACTTTGTTGCAGAAATTGCAAAGGCTATTTGTTGAAATCAGTGTTTAAACTGAAAATAACCTGCCTAGTTTTTTTATTTTGGTAGACTGATAAGTTGTGTAGCCAGGATTGTGGAACAGTGGGGTTCACAAGAGTTATGGCGTCCTTTTTAAGCGTGTGAATTTTTGCTACACTCATTCCGCTGTTAAGCTTCTAAAACTTGTAACTTTTTTTGATACAAAATAAACACATGAAAAACAGTGGATTTAGTTTTGAAAAATAACATTGTCCTAGAATTAAAAATCTAACTTTTGCAATTTAGTATATTTTTTTGAAAAATTGGGAACAAATACTTTTTTAAAAGATATTTTATCCTTTTTATACATGTTTTAGATACTTTACTACTTATATTTATATTATTTACAAAGGGAATAATACAAAAATTGAAATATAACTTTATTTTAATCTATTTTTTAATTACAATCAATACATACATACGTTAGTTGTTTATTATTATCTACATTTCACACCAAAGAACACTTATTGATAATATCATAATTAATGTCTTTTTATATACTATATAACAACAGGAACCAACAAAGTAACAAATAAAGATCTTTTTACCAGAATGATGTACAAAACAAATTAGGCAAGCTACTGGCTAAATAAATTGAACATTCTTGTGGTTATAAACATTATACAAGCACATTATTTATAGCTACCTTACCTACAGGTTTTGATCCGATTTATAACCATACAACTCACATAAATATTTGTTGCTAAAATAATATAACCCAAACTGAACTTGTATAAAAAGATAACATGGTAAAAGAAATGTTTATACTCTGGAATGTGTAAAAACAATAGTCCTAAAAACATAATTTGATCATACACTTTTTAACTTAGCAGCCCATATACATAGCCTAGATGGAATGTGTGACTTATCTCCATAAAAACTTTAAAAGATTTCAACCTTGTTTTGGCCTTATGTACAACAAACTCATAAAATAATATATTATTTAATATTAATTCTTTATTTACAAATTGCACTTTTTGTGTCCCAAAATTTGCACAGATATATATGGAGGTGAAATAAAACTTACTTTTACCACCAAAAAACAGAATAAAAAGAAAAGAGTTTTTTAAGCCCTTAATCATGCCAGAAAGCTCTTTAATTGGGTCCCCTAGAAGAAGGGGGGGGGGGCGTGAGCCAACAACTAGTACATATATTTAAAGCTTACCTCTAACCACATGTCGGTAAATATCATTCTATACATTATGCACTATATTTTGCTAAGGGCCACAAACAGATTTTACCAGTTTCACCATTATACTGAACATGCTAGAAAGTGTGTAGAGATAAGAAAACCGCACAACAAAAATGTAGCTTTCAATAAATTTAAACAGTTGGATTATGTATAAACTATAAATCTCATTAGAACTAAAAAAAATGTTTCCATACATTTTAGAATCATTTATCATTGTAAAGCTTTTATTTTGAACAGCCAAAATTCTCATTTTAAATGTCATGCAATTTTAAACTTTTCACTGAAAGTAAGAAAAAACCCATTTGTTGGGTTGCAAAATCTAATGCTTACTTGTTTAACACCTTAATTAGTGTAGGTTCTGAAATAAGAACTTCAACAACACTGTGCCTTGTAGGTAACATACACCTGTGTTAAGTTTTTAGATTGTTTCTAGCTGTGTAAAGTGTGTTTAGTCTCACAATTCAAGATAAGAGATGCAGCATACTGTTGATTTAAACCCCGCCTGATAAAAGCACTGTATTGCAGTATCTGTGTTTCTAAACAAACAGCAAAGGGAAATATGTTATTATTAGAGATGTCAACATTAAAGAAAATGGTGGCTACATTTTAATTTTATTCGGTCGGGTTGTTTGGAATCATTGCGGTCTGCTCTTGTGGGAGTCTACTGTACTATCAAAGGATAGTTTACATTCTATCAAATGATACTTGATAAACATAAAAAACTGCAAACACATGTTCATTTTACAACATTGCTTAAGTTACATACATAAAGCATTCACAAATTTAAAGCCAGCTCAATATACTGGCTAATTTGTACTCTTCGTAATTAAATGATTTTTATTTATTCCTAGTGTTTTAAAACTAAACAGCATATTGATTTTATACATTTATTTATTAGTTTTCTAAATGGGACCCTTGGTTAACGCTATCTTTAGAACTGAAAATTTCATAGTTGGCCAACTATTCACACCACAACCAATATTCTCCATTTAAAATCTTGTTGGTATTTGTTGTGCAATGAAAAAGTCGTTATCAAAATAAATTTTTGGTGGAAAAGTTCCTAATAGAGCAGCCATTAGCTTACAATTTCTTGCTTGGTGTCGGGGAGACGCAAGTCGCAACTTAAAAACGTAGCATAGCTTTTAAGTTTTAACAGCCATTAATTCCCCAAATTAACAATATAGCAAACTATGCTTCACTGGCAATGGAGTGAACTGTCTTATTTGACAACAGATAGTGAGGCTTCCTTTTTTAATATAGCATCGACAAACATTAAGTTGCAGTGTGAAAAGGTCATTCACTCATGTGACATGATAGATTTCATCAAACATAAACATAGTATAAGATTGCTTTTTACTAACAAGATGGCTAATAATTAGTTCAGTTCGTTGAACTAAAAATAAATAATAACCACCATAAGATTAAATTCAGCATTTAACAATAATTTCAAAACATAACATCCAACTCTAAGATTATGTAAACTATCACTAAACAAAATTTTAAATTACACTCAAACAGTTATAATATTTAAATGTGTGTATTATTTTTTATTCTAAATAGATCTATTTTTTGTACCCGAATAACTTACATAAGCTGGTCGTAAATATTGATTCTGTTAAGCACCTATTTCTAAACTATTGTTTTAGAAATCTTAGGTTATAAACAAGCTAACTGTTACAGTAAGAGACATCTCAACATTTCATGGCATTGTATTAACAAAAAGTAAATTTTCTTAAGTTTTAGAAGTGATAAATCTGAAGTAATTTCAAATTGAAATATAGGCTATTGCTTTTAACTAGAACTGATGCACGGCAGCCTGACTTTATCACTCATTGCTGCTATCGTAATAACATGTTTTCACTTTCTTTACCAAAGAAAATCTTAATCGTAATTACAAAATATTCACCAAACACATTTTTTTAAAATATATTCAATAATTTTAGTTTTACCATTAACTCAAAGAATATTTTCCAATGGCAAAAAAACCACCAACCTGCTAGAGCTTTTATAATCTCCTCAAAGTCGTGGCACTTTAATTAATAATATTACCACAGGAAATTCCATCAGTATTTCCATTTTAACAATCCAAATTAGCTGTAACTGTCAGTACATTAACCTTATGCAATACTAATAGTAAAATGATAGAGTAGGGAGAAGTACGTAGCAACTTTAACTCTACTCACGCTTGTGAACACATTCTCCATAACAGTTGCATGTTTTCTCCTGACACTTCTAAATAAAACACTCGCTGGTAACTTTTATTTAATGCCTATCAGAAAACTCAATGAAACTATGTATAGATACAGGTTTAAACATTGCCTGAAAGCGTATTGTAAGAAATTAATTGCATACAAGCTAGGCTTTGGTTAAAAATCTAGGTACCTACAAATTTAAAACTAGAAACATTGTTTTTTGAATTAATTATTCTACTTTACAGGGTGATTGTAAAAGAAATAAATAGTTCTGTTAGTCAAATACAGTTATCTATTACCTACTTTTCTAGAATGTACATATTCTCTAGTTTTTCTTTCATGTTACGATGATCATGCGACTCACCTTGATAGCGTCAAATTATCAAGGTTCCAACAAAACTCCCGAAGAAGTCTTCAAGTTGAAGCTATTGTCATCTCTAAACACTGAACATTGCTTTTTACACAAATTTAGTCACAATCAGTTGTCAAAACCAATCTTAAGAGGTGTTTACTGATTTACCAAGATAAAATACACTAAAATAAAATAATTACTTTTGGTAATTATGTATGTAAAATGTGCATTTCTTTTATAAACACCCTGTACATATAAAATACTTAAATAAATTGTATTCCCTGATCATAAAAGCTGACAAACTTATAACTACACAGAACTATCACATTAAAATAAACTGTATTATAACATCTACTTAGCCTATAAATTACTGTGGAGGAATTGTTCTGCGAGGAGTTAACGGTGGAGTCGGATTTGCCCTTGAGGGTACAGGAGGTGGTACCCCTGCTCGAGGGGGAACTGGAGGAGGTGCAGGACGAGTAGCGGGGGGCGGGGGAGGCAGTTGTCTCTGTGGCAGAGGAGGGGGGTTCTGTAGGCTCCATCCCGGTGGTGGCGGGGGAGGTCCAGAAGGAACTGGTGAACTTTCAAACTCCTCACTCGGTATCTCTTCATATATCGCAGAGCTTTGATCATTTTTATTGTATTCCACTCCAGGCTCCTCAGCTTTACTGAATGCTCCTCCAGGGATTGGTTCTTGGTAAGCACTGGCATCCACCTGCGGTGGTTGAGGACGGGGTAGGATACTTATAACACCAGCTTTGGGTTTGTGAGCTGCAGGTTGAGGAGGTCTGGTTGGTGGTGCTCTGACCACTTCCTCACTTGGTGTTACTTGACCACTGCGGTTCTCCCGCCTCGATACACACGTATCAATCGGGAGGTATCCTATAATCGACAACGGCACTGTGTTGTTGCTGCAAAGTGTAATTTCCTGCTTGAAAACATCTTGCCAATTTGGAGTTTTAAGTGTCAAGGAGATGGAATGACCACACAGTTGTGTTTTACCTTTCTTAGCAGCAACTAGAGCACACTGACCATCTCTGAAAGTAACCCACATCGTCTCCTCTACAAATCTTACTAAGATTACCTCACCGATTTGGGATAGTTCTTGCAACAAAGCCATCATAAAGTTATCATCAAATATTGATGAATCTTCTTCACCTGATGTGATATTGTCCACATGAATGATTATTGTAGCATCAGGTGGTCCAAGATCTTGAATAACTTCTGTAAAACAATGTTTCTTCTGTCTTCGTCCACCTGGTAAACGCCCACATCGATGATAGCTATCACTGGCCGATGATCACTTTGTTTCAATTCTGCTCTTCCGTAATGCACCAAACGACCAGGACTCCAATCCCCATCAGTTTCAGGTACTTGCTTTCTTCTCTTCCACAGTACTCGATCTGTCCAAGCAGGTGCTCTGCATTTCTCACTGGTGTCGTAATCATCGGAAAACAAGTCGTATTTATAGGTAGGAGGAAATGTGATGGATCCTTCGATAAAGTTCTTGAATGCGTTCCCAGCTTTTTGCTCAATTAGCAATTGATCATTTTGGAGAATTTCATCATAGGCCTTTTCTTTTATTAGCTCTTTCATGACATCTTTGTCCATGTTGATTCTGTAGTTGAAATCTCCACACCAAAAGACATAATCATGTGAGTTAAGTGTTCTTCCCATTGGGAACCCGATTTTTCGAGTGATTTCTGCAAAGTCTGCATTACGGTCTGCTACTTGATTTTGGCCTCGGCAAAGTGAGAGCAAACAAAGCAGAGCGAGGTGCTGTATAGTACAAACCTTATGGCTGTTGCTCCCTTATTACCAGTTGCCCCTCCTAATCCAGTTTTAACGGAATCAATCGCAACATCTCTGATGAATGGCGCTTGATCAGGCTTGACAAACAAATATAGACACACTCCAACCAACTGGACGTAAGTTAGCATGACGTAGTCCCGGTCTCTAGACAGTATTTTTTGCAGTTCCTCAGCCCACATTTCAGCATTTTCAGAACTAGCAGCCATTATGTTGCTGGCATTTAGATCAACAATTTCTTCGAAACCAACTGCGAATATGTCGACTGGAGCACCATCGTTTTGATCAACTAATGAATGGGCCGAAACTTCAGTTGGGTCTAGAAGCCAGTCAGACAAGGAGACATCTTTGTACACAACACTACGGAAATGTTTACCTCCATTAACATTATAAGTACCAACTGCCACTCTAATTCTTTGAGGAAAAACAAATTCACCAGATCGCTTGCACATTTCTCTCAGCACATTTGTAGGAGCATGAAGCATGTTTCTTTCCAACAATATTCTTGCACGATCTGCCAATTCACTGTTCAAAGTATTTCGAGGAGCAAAACATCAATTGCTTCTTGTTTGCTATTGTCTAGTAAGTTGTTTTGAATAGTCCTGGCTGCAGACCTGGCTCCATCCATGAGTTTAGATCCACCTTGGATTGCTCCTGTTCCTGCATAGATCTTACTCACTTCATTACCATTATTGACCCACATCTGCCTGAAAACCTCCTCGAATCTGGATACTATTTGAAGTTTATCATTCAACGCAAAAAAGCTCGAGCTGTTTCATGAGTATCTGAACACCAAAAAAGGTTTGTACACAGTTGGTCCTATCCAAACAATCTAGACAATTTGTTCTCAGAGTTCCTCTTTGATCACTAATCACCTCATCATCTTTGGCATAGAACAGAGAAAATGCTTTTAAGCATGTATCAACTTTGCTTTTCAATTTACTTAGGTTTTTGGTATTCCCTCCTCTGCATTCTTGATGGTAGTCAAATACAATGTGAGGAATATCACTGTGGCATCGAGATTTTTGATGGTGACTCTGGAAAAGCTGACTTAACATGGCCTCCCCTTCTTTACTGCCGATAAGGCTTGTTCCAAGTAAATTCACAATTGCTTGATGCCCATATCTTTCTTTTATGTACATTAAGTGCTTGTCAAATGCGACTCAGATGATTCTGGTCCTCTTGACATTTTACTTTGTGAGAACCAACTTGAACTCCTGGTTGCTCCCAAAATAGAGGAACCGATCCTCTTATCTGTAAATATGAAGTAACTTCATTGTCCATGTAAATAGCTTGCTCAGTTTCTACAAAATTCGCTACATTGCCATCATCATTAACTCCTCACATTGAATGGTGTGCCAGCCCTTTCACAACTCAGGCAGATATTATAACAGCTCTAGCCTGTCTATGTCCAACGAACTGTCCTTATTTCAACACTTCCGCACATCACTTTCAGTAGCCACTGGAAACAATTCACTCCAAATCGCATCAAATGAATATGCAGCATTCGATTCCAAAAAACCTGTTGTCTGTAATATTTGTTTTGCAGCGCGTTGTTAAAGAGTTATATCAAGTGCTTCAACTGTGGATGACCAAGAAAAGTAGAAGGTCCCAGAATTCAGCAGTTTCCTAACCTCTGAAATTCGCTCTTCATCTTGTTGTTGGTTCCTTAGTGAAATGAAGTTTGTTTGTGTTATCCGAAATATTTCAGAATCTTTGATTTTCCCAACAGATATGCAACCAGTAACCATAACTAAGTAAAGTATTGTATTTTCACCAGCATTTAGCTGTAGTACTCCCAAACACCCATAGGCATCACAATGCTTTGAATATTGGCGCTTCACTGATTCTGTTTCCTGGGAAGAAAGAACTGCAACAGCCTGGGATTCAAACAAAATAGCATCATCCTTATTTCTTTGCTCTAGCAATATGCTGTATGGATTGGGTGGATTTACCTTCTCAAAAACACGGAAAATCTTGCCCATTGCCATATTTGAAGGAAGATGTGCTAGCTAAGCCCTAAACAGCCTATATAAAAACTCGGTCCACCTCAAATGTAAATTGGAAGCAACCTACTTGACATGATAGGCCTGGCTATCTTGAATATTCGTCTAATTTTTCCTTCATAGCAAGTTAAAATACACAGGCGTCGTAAGAATTTGAATTCAAATCAAAATCATTTGAACTAAAAGAAAATGAATAAATAGAACTCGTTCTTATAAACCACTTATTTAAGAAACATATAATCGATCACTGAACATTTTAGCATGAAAATACATCTGGCAGAATAGTAAAGACGAGCAGAACAGAACGTTGAAGTGAATTTTTTCAGTTGTGACTTGCGTCTCGAGTCTCGACTTGGTCTTGTCAGTCTTCTTGACAGAAGTCAGAGAGCAGAAAGTCTCATGAACACAAAAGGATATTATAAACAAGATTTGTATTGGGTCGAAAAGATGATTGCGTAAATTATAGGTACGGAAATTAATTGATTGGCTATCGCAATTAATTATCGGGTTTAAAACCCTCAAACCATATAATATTTCATTCGTCGGAATTGAAACACTTCGGAGTTGAAGGCAAAGTAAACTGTCTTGAAAATATTTAAACTAGCCCCTTTTTCATAAAAGAGCAGTAAATCCGAGGTATTTACCAATGTAATCTAACACAGTATTTTTTACAAGTAAAATTTCTTTAAAAAAATCATGTTTTACCCTAGTACATTTTTAAATGTCTACCAAAGTTCAGGGATTTTTTCTCAGTAGCGTATTACACCGGCAAACGTTTACTACTGTACCGTACCGCTATAAAAATATGCGTTTAAAAACTTATCTACTGGGTAAGAAAAATACCACAACAAATCGTCTGACATTGCATTGTTTATTACAGTTTAGACCGTTGGTTATTTCTACTTCTACTTCCCACGCCAGACGTCCAATTGAGTGATGCTCATTTTGCAATGGAGCATCCTCAGTGGACTTGCTGAGACTGTCTGGCTTGCAGTAGAAGTTAAAATAGCCAATTGACGCGGTCTACAACCGGAAGTTTAGTTAGTAATGACGCCGGCCGCTTAAGCCTAAGACTTTATTTATTGCATTGTTTACATCAGACGCCAAAAGTAATTTGAATTATACTCTTAAACGCAAGTATCTTCTTCTATTTCTATAAATATTTACCAATAGGTTAATTTAATAAGTCTTATTTAAACTTGCTTAAAACCCTTTTAAAGTCCAAAATGTAACTAAAAGGACAAAACCTCATTCGGCCCGACGTTTGGAAAGTTTGTAAATGACGGGTATCGTCTATCGATAATTAGTGAATTCATCATTAGAGCAGGGTGTATTTCCCGATAAATTAAAAATAGCTGAAATTGCACCTACTTATAAAAAGAATAACCTTAATAATAACACGAACTGATAACTGTTTTGACGCTCCAGGCTGGGAAGTGAGAACCTGCAAAAGTTTTCATAGAACTTATATGTAATGCACCGCTGTATGGCAGTGCATTTTGTATTATTACCATTGACAATGTTCACTGTTCTGGCCGTCTCTCTAGCCGAAGAAAAAAAATAAGGAAAATAATAAAATTGTAAACAAAGCTTCGGATTTGGTGTTCGGGCATTGTACTCGTAGTAAATAGTTTATTGTAGTTTTTCATTAAGTTATAATTGCATTAATGACTTTATCACCTTTATTCTAATACGTTTGAAATTTGTGTACAGTAATCAGTATGTATATTTAATCAACCAACCTTTTATAAAATCGCATTTTTCGTGACCCACATTATAGGCTGTAACAATAATAGTAGTCCTAGCTTATTATGGTCTACACTAGTTTAGTCTAGCCTACCTCAACCTAAAGATTTGGCCTTCCTCAGTCCGTACCTTCTACATATTTTAATTGAGACCATCACTTAACAATCATGAATGAATCTGACTCATTATATGGCAGCAGCCTCTCCGTAGATTCTATGAAGACGATTGCTGAAAGTATTGGTGTTGGCAATCTTCCTGATGAAGCAGCAAAAGAGTTGTCTGATGAACTTACATATAGATTGAAACATATTATTCAAGTAAGTGTTAGCCTTACCGGGCCTATCAATTTATTTGTTTATTTCTTCTTCTTTCAAATGATACACTATTTACAAACACCATAATAAATCCATGGTCATGATGGCACATTTACATGAACAGTTTATGCAAATAATAATGAAAAAGCAAACTTTGTTAGAAACTCAAAATGATTGATATAGGATGTACAGAACAAAAATTAATGCAAGAATTTGGAAACAACTGAAGCAACCAGTTCCCAAATCAACAATAAATTGGAAAAGTTTAATTAAGAGAGGGTTAACAACAAAAAAGTACAAACGTTTCTGTTATTTAGTTTAGCGATACAAGTCGACTTAACATTACTTTAAATTAATTGTGTAATTTCAGACATTAAATAAATAAGAATAAACAAGACATTGCTTACAACACTTTTAAGTGAAGCTTAACTAAAGTGGCAATTCAACTGAAGAATTCTTGAATGGAATAGAGAATAAGTAGGTTTAAAGTTTTGCAGAAGAGTTTGAAACTGGATAAGACTAACTGTGCTGAAGGTGGTAAAACATTGAATAACTTTAAGAATAGTACCTGATTATTTAACTGAGACTTCTTTAATCTAACAAAAGGTATGTCAAGAGGAACTATTTCTGTGTTCATGGCTATTTACATTATTTCACAACAAAACAGATCACTGTTAATACGATCTGGTAAAAAAATATCTAGGTAACACTAATCCTGTTATTTAGTTTTGTAACCTAATCTCTGTAAACACACCCTATATTGCATGTAATTTCATTCATTTAGGTGAAATTCCAGTATAGTGACTTTCAACCTTTTAGCACTTTTCCAAGTTCAAACCTTCCTAAAAGGCCAAAAAACGATGTTTTAACCCGAAAGTTGCAGAAACCATTAAAAACGATGTTTTTACAAAAAGAAATAAACTAACTTAATTTAAGCTAACCTAACTTCAATGATAATACCTTATTCAGCCTTAAGTTAATTTGAAGTGGTGACAGATCATTGTGCCTGTCTAAGGAATGCTGTGCACCGTGTCCCAAGTCTTCCGCTTTGTAAAATAGTCCCGTTTGTAACTTTAAAGCCACTTTTCAATATGTTCAACATATAAAATAAACTAACCTAACCTAATTTAACCTAACCTAACCTAACTTCACAATAATAATTTATTCACCTTTAAGTTAATTTGAAGTAAATGACAGAGACTGTCGTTCGCCACAGAGTGCTCTCGCGCACCACGTCTCCCGATCGTAAAATAGTCCCACATTTGGAAAAGTGCTAAAAATCCATAAGTCACTCTTCTAGATTTTTACCCCAACTTTAAAGCCAATTTAAGCCACTTTTAAATCAGTTCCGCGACCGAAAATCAACTTTTATATGTTTAGGGGCATCCTCCACATCAAGTTAAATCAGTTTTAGCTCATGAGATATAAAGTCACTATTCTGGAATAACTTAATATCTTAATTGAATGTATATGTCATTTATGTACAAAAACACTGTAAAGTGACAAACACCGTGGAAATAAATAATATTTTATGCTACAAGGAAGAAAATACTGACCTTTCTCAGTATTGTTTTTTGCTACACCTTCAGTCTAACAACTAGTTACTAAGTCTAACATTACAAATTATTAAAGTTCACTCAAAATGCATGTTTCTGTAATAGGCTAGTTTTCAATTTCAAAGAGCCTAAGTTATTCTTGCTTGTACAGTAAGGAAAAGCATGGACATAGCTGTATCACTCTTTAATGGTGAACTACAAGTTAAAACACCAAATATTCTACACCATTGCTAGAATATATCCCAGTGACGAGTCGTCCTGGAAATAATGCAGTAGTGGCAATTTTGAAGGGTATTATATTTTACCCCATATGACATTGCTGCGGCAGTGGTTATAGCCTATCCTTGAATTCTTGCATTTCAGGAGAGATCAATTACTCATGATGAAGTAAGTTAGTACTTCAGTTGGGTGCACTCTTGTCTCCTATGATTGGGCTGGTTCTGCTGTTTTCTATCCCTTTACGAGATGTTATTTTCTTTAATAATCCTGCTTAACAAAAACATGCCATTTTGACCAATTACTGTTGCTACTAACGTGGAATCTTGCAACTGTCCCAAGCAAAGCTTAAGTGCTCGTTAGCAGTGCCAGACCATTATTTCCATGTCTTGTTATTTTACTTTTCTGAATTTAGACCTATACTATGAGTCTCTAGTTGTTTCAAGGATATAATGCTAACTAGGTGTTTTTCTTTGCATTTTATAGGATGGTTTGGAAAAACTTTATTTTCTTACTTTAATAATTAACTTGTATAGTATATATATACTTTTTTGTACCTAATTTCTAGTGCAAAATTCACAACCGTTTCCTATATTTTTATAGGATGCAGCAAAGTTCATGCATCGAAAACGCCAAGTTAATGACTGCAGATATTGACAACTCTCTGAAGACAAAACCTTGAGGTATTAAATAGTTGTTAAGTTATAAACACAGCTCTTAAACCGTTATAGTAACGTGTAAGCTAGTGTGCTCGCATAGGACCAAGTCAGTTACAGTAATGCGCCAGGTCCCCAGTGGATGCTGCTTCCTAGCAGATTTATTTAGAATTTGTTGAAATAGAAACTTTCAAGAAACAATCACTAATAACTACTCCAATAACAAAAACAACTCCAGCCACAGCACTTCAGATAATTATATGCCTTCTCACGACACTGTCGAAAACTTTAAATAATTAGTCAGATTTATCGGTGAGGCGGATGGGTAGTTTTGGTAGAAAGAATTGCTATTTTTGGACTAATATCGTCAGGTGAGTCAAAGAGAACGAGTCAAGGTCATGCGGGACACTTTTACAGTCTGTTTTGTAAGGGATGGCGCCATCATATTTTTCTCAATTTAGTGTTGTGGATAATCTGCAACCCAGTTAATCTATCATTACGTTTAATCGGGAGTTGACTGTAATTTTATGTTTTGATTTCTATGTGTTTTGTCTTTTAGCCTCTATACGGGTTCCACACCAAGGATTTCATACCTTTTCGTTTTGCTTCTGGAGGAGGAAGAGAATTACACTTCAATGAAGAAAAGGAAATAGATTTGACTGAGATAATCAATGGCTCAGTTGCAAAACTTCCTCTCAGACAATAAACTCATAAGATGTTAAGCGTTTAATCTTTGTAATTTTAAGTCAGCCTCTAGGACACCATTTCATGTAGGATTACACAATGTAGGACTGAGATAATCAATGGCAGTTGCCAAAACTTCCTCTAAAATAAACTTAAGATGTAGTATCTTTATTAAGTCACTTCTTAGGAAATTTTGTAGGATAACATGTGGACAGTTCAGCACTTTAATGTTCAAGGAAGGAATAGATTTTTTTTCTTTTGATTGAATGATTTTGTTTAAAATTACATACAGTAGGACGCCGATAATCCGAACTAATTGGGACCAAAGGTGGTTCAGATTTTCAAATTGTTCGGATTTTCTAACAAAAGGCTAAAAAAGACTTGTGTGCTTTAATTTTGTTATTTTATTCAATTTAAATAGGTTAACTGCAAAAACATGACCTATAGAACATCTTAAATTTATTTCCTTTGTAATTTATTTAATTACGATTCAAGGTCTTACTTGTGGTATATAGTATATTTTATTGTCAAAAAAACAATTGTATTGTATCATTTTGACATTAAACGTTATTGTTATTGAATTGTAAGGCAAACATGTTTCCTTTTCAATTTCCTTGACGTTGCAGCGCACTAAACTGTACACCGAACCTAGCGTAAGAACAACTTGTCACTGTTTGTTGTGACAGGGTACACACTAGTGTGTTGCTAGTGGAAAGGGAGGACGGATGTAGGGGTAGGGGTAAGTTAAAAATAGCTCTTGGAGGTAGCTGCCACAATACACTGTGTGAGTCAACCGGCTACGTACATTGCACACCTGTGGACCGATGCGGGTGAGTCACCACTACGCGCCCATGTAAACAACTTTATTGTTGCATACGGAGCGTTCCAGTTCCAAACAGACTTATATTTTAATCTCGCTCGCTAAAATATTGTTCTGGTGTCCATCCTTAGTGATATTTAAATCGTATTTGACAAAAACATATTTTTTGCATTTTCTTCCCGGAAAGGCGTTTAGACTTTTGACTTTTTCGGTTAATTGTTCGGATTATCGACTTCCTACTGTAACTTAGATAAAGTGCAGACACTACAATAAAATCAGATTTCCCTAAAGCACAAATTCCTGCCATATATCAGGAGATATAGTTTGGGAATTTAACATAGTGAAATTAAATTAGTGTGGTTCTGAACTATGCTAAGGGCCGTTTTTTCAATTGAGCCTTAACCGGCGGTTAAAATTAGGACAGGGAGCCAACCAATAGAAAAGCTGGATATTTTTTAGGTTAAGTTTTACTTTGTCTGTTTTGATTTTGCATTTTGGTGTTACAGTTTGTATTTAGCTATATTAGCATAATGTGTACATGTTAAATTCAATTAAAATGGTAAAACTATACCTCTATTGCAGGAAAGACCTTCAAATCATTCATTTAAATACTTTGAACTTTATGGAAATGCAAACATTGCAGACTGTAAACAACTTAACCAGCGGTTAGTTAGCTGCTAACCAGGCAATTGAAAAACGGCCCTAAATGTTCCAAAGGCATTAGGTATTATTTTGTGCACAGCTGATATAGATGTTATTAAATAATTTAGTTAATGAGATAAACTGATTGTTATAAATCATGATTTAAGTTTGTGTGTTTTTAGCTCATTGGCTTTGTATTGATGGGGTTCAGCCGACAATTCCAGAAAATCCACCACCAGAATCAAAAGACCTACAAAAACTTGAAGCAATTGATCCAGTGACTAAATTAACAAAGGCTGGAAAATCAGATGTGACAGGAAAACCCTGTTGGGTAAGGCTTATTTATACTAATTGCTTGAAGCTGACTTGTTTCTATTACAGAGTGCAGCTGGTCCTACAAAGAGGTCAAAACTCAATTATACCAAAGGAAGGGAATAAGGTGATCCCTCTTATAGGATATTTGTTAATCTGAGGCCACAAACCGAAGCAAAGCTGTGACTGAGCCGATCCATTGGCTGATTGGTATCCGACGACTCGGAGCTCATCACCCGATAGCTGGGTTCGATCCCGCAGTCACCTCTTACATTTGTAATGTGACTAATACGGTGACGCTAGGTAAAGGTCGAGGTTGAGTGGTAGAGAGGACTTTGTAGTCCTAACTTGCCTCGTTAAACAAGACAAACTTTACCTTTTTACCTTTACTGAGGGAAGTCTTGTGTTCAAATTCATCGTTGAACCGCATTAAACCTTGACTGTATTAAACCCCATTTAGGCGTAGCCTTAAGAGTGGCTGTTCACTCATGTTTTTGTAGATAAGGATAGTGAACGATACAACAAATGAATATTTATTGGCATAATAAGTAACTCATTGACAAAGGTTTAAATGCAGCTCAAGGCCAAGTCACTAAATATGCATTAAAATGAGCGCCGCTAAAAATAGTTAAGTTTAAAACTAAACTTAAGTAGCATAAAATGTAAGGTTCAAAAAACTATTGGTTACATCTCTACGAACTCATACAGCTTGTAGTAACCATTCATAAAATTTGTTTGGGAATAGATCATGGTCATATTTATGAATTATCAGCTAAATGGCTGTATTCTTTCAATGATACTAAAATGTGGCTACCAGTGCAAGTGCTTAGTCTGTAGAAATCTATTGTCAATGATTTCTTATTTCTTGTTTGACATCTGTGTTAATGTCCATTGTGCAGGTAACTATCTACATTGTTGATGACATTACAGTTTGAATTTTGAACAATTATTTTTGAACTACTACTTCAATTTGCATGCTTCGATTAACAATGCTTAATTAGTTCATTATTAGCAATATACTACTAGAAATAACTTGATTACACGTTTTTGAAAGGCAAGACTATTGAAAATTTTGCTTAAGTTCCTCCAAATCAGCGGGTATATCGATATACAAGTAATAAATCAGAGTATAAATTTGCCTTACTCAGTCCAGCCTTTAGCACTCATTTGTAGTTCGGCTTAGTTTTAGATTACAGTTGCCTTGTATCTCTTGCACACTGTGGTTGGTTTGGCAGGAAAGTGCACAAGCTGCGCAATGTCGAGACAGTGCATGTGAAGCAGTTAGCCACTCACGAGTTGAGTGTAGAGCAGCAACTCTACTACAAGGAGATCACAGAGGCCTGTGTCGGTTCGGACGGCTCGTCGAGCTGTAAGTAACAGACTGTTGCTGGTGCAACTCTTGACTTTTATTCAGTTCAGTGTTACATTCTGTGTGCCAGCTGCTCAAATTTCAAAAATATGATGAATTCAGCATTAGTTAAAAACTGTTTTAACTCTTTCAACTCAAAATTTTATTTTTTAGCAAATGTTTATAAAAAATGGAGCTATTTATTTCTATTGTCGTTTAAGACAAAACGTCTTAGAACATAATGGTTTGCAGTTTTGACCTTCAAAAACCCTACTGAGACGAATGGTAAAATTTTACGTTGAAAATATTATAAATATATACTTATATACAGGGTGTCCAGTAACTACGGGATCAAACTTCACCAAGTGATTTATCAAGTCTAAATAATTAAAATAATGTCCCATAACACATAGTCCTATCTCGCTTAGTTTTCTGTCTGTCTGTGTTTTTCACTAAATAATTCTTATCTCCAAGGTAGACTAGGGTATAAATTTGAATTATTACCACTTGTAGTTTTAAAATGGCGGCCATACTAAGTTTTCTTAGCTTAATAAGAGCTGCAGCTGTCAAGAGGTAAAAGCAGAACAAAGAATGCATCATGCTTGCCTTCCCTCTCCCATCCCCCGCCCTGCTGTGTCCATCACTGCCCCTCCCGCAGCACAAAAAATGTTGGGTTTGAAATAATTATCAAATTATTATACAAGGGTCACCAGCAAGGAGATGAGGAAGGCAGGTAGAGGGATAAAGGACCAACTGGTGGCTGGGGTCTGGCGAGGGACTTCTTTGTAGTCAGTTCATGTTTTTGCCACTGTTGATTTACCCATATTTCCAAACGCCCCCATATCCCATATTTCCATTCTTTTTGTATTAATCAGATTGTTTAATAATAAACTGTGTATAATATGTAAGTTATGTTGTTGTAATATGTAAACAACCTGTTTTACATGAAATTGTTTTAAAATTCTATTAGGCTATTGCCTATTTGATACTATTGAATTGTAATGGTTGCACAATTCACTTTCAAGGTGGTTCAAAGAAAGGGTTTATTGTACAGTAGGAGTTATAGGACATAGAGGAATAAAAATACACCTCGTTTTCTTTCAAACAATTTATTATTTATTCTTCAAAACACAACTAATGTTTAAAATTGCAATCAAGAAAAATTAATGTGTTACTTACTTTGTTCATATATAGCAACAAGCTCAATTTATATTAATGAAACTTATATATTGACCTAACCGAATTTGCCCTAGCCCGCAACACCAAAAAAATACCCGACCCGAAAAAAAAATGCTGGCCCAAAGAACACTAGTTTTTACAAGCATATTAAAACCAAGTTTGTTGTTCAGAGATAATTAATAATGGAGAGACATTTACATTTTTCTGTGCACACCTTGTATTTACAAATGTTTCTTACTGTCCCACTATTCATTTAATTATTTATAGTGTCTAGTTGCTTTAAAGAACACATTTTTGGCAAATTTTACAACAGTCGGTACAAATGTTCTTTTTACAAATCTTTAGGTTAAGTGTGATAATCAGCAAATCTGGTTCACAGAAAGTTTTTTGAGTTTAGATTAAGAGGATAAAAGGTATTTATGTTGGATTTTGATGATATATATTTACATTTATGTTACCATAGTCAACGTGTGTACTAAATTAATTGTAATTAGCAAAGTTTGTTAAGTTAGACCAAAATGGCACTAGAAATTGTTTTCTACAGAGTTTCATTGATATTTGATTGTAATTATAGGTTTTATAGCCTAAAATCTATTTTTGGGTGGAAACACCCCTCTCAAATGTGCGGTTTAAATATTCCCCCACTTACACAAAATTTGCCAGGATTCACAGTAGCCATAATGCTCGTGCTTTAGCAAAGTGCTCTTTAGTATTGTCCTACACTGGAAATCCTTGCCAAGTTCATAAAATGCTGCTCCCCACCTCAAAGGCTTAAGTGATCCCCAGTGGGCTTTTATCTTCCCTGCTCAATGCTTAAACCTTGCAGTGTACCAGAGCGTGCCCTGGCGGGAATTGAAGGCCTCAGTTTTACAGCCTTTTTCGTTAAGAACTGTTGTATTCAAAGGAATAAAGTACAAATTAGTTATAAAAGAACTTCTATTAGGTCTAGCTCAAAATTAACATCTCATTCAAATGAAACCACAATAACAATCATAATAATTATCAGCTGCTACAACATCTTCCCCTTTACAGATGATGCCTCGTTACTGGTTTGCGGGCACGAGAGGACTGTCGCAAGGTCATCTGAGGTGTAGGTGTGGAGTGAGGAACTTGGACTTGATTTTGTGGTTGTTCATGGGTTGGAACATCTTGGCAAAATGGAACTAGCCATTTGATTTTTCTCCGTTGAATGATCTGCTAAATCGAGATAGAGAATTTCTTTGGGATTCAGTTCATGATCAATCTTTCAGAAAACTAAAAAATGGTTGGAACTGTGTACCACAATCAGCCATAATTGTTTTAAGCCACCGTGTCGTGCTATAACTGCAGACATCTTTTGCATGACATTGTCCATAGTTACACTGAAGTATTAAGTCAAAAGTGTTGCAGTCTTTACATCGAGGTCACTTAGGTATTACCAAGTGTTGTTCAAGGGCGGTTGACACTGTTTGGTGGCCTTACATTTCCAAAGAATCCTCGAATAAAGTACAAGTTAGTTTTAAAGATCATCTAGTATGTCTAGCTCAAAACATAAACATCTCATTCAAGTGAAACCACAATAACAATCATAATAATTATCAGCTGCTACAACAAGAACTAAGTAGAATACCGAAACCTGTAGTGATGGCTGGCTTGACAAAGTGTTTGTGTACAGGAAGCACTGCAGAGCTTGGCCTCGGACCGGGCTGCGCGAGATGCCTGCATGTGCACTTTCATGGGAAGGTGTGAAAGTGAATGTGGTACAGAACAACCTGGCCCTGCTCATCTACCTGATCGCATGGTCAAGGCCCTGCTAGAGAATCAGAGCCTCTACTTAGAAATATGTGAGTACTGAGGGTAACTTGTTTTAAAGAGTAATATTTCTTTGTATACAAAACTGCTTTACACTTACTGAGTATCATCAGTAGCTGGTTGACTGGCTGAGACTGACTCAACCAGCTACTGAGGATGACTCTCCACAGCGAGGTCGAACGTTTAGCATTATTTGTATTTCAACTGTGACGCTGTTAATTGAAAGCCTTAGATATTAATGATGACACCGACAGCATGAAAGCTTAAAATTAAGATTATTTGAATTTGTTACCAGTTTCCAAATTTAATGGAAAACTCTGCCTAAAAGTGTTCTATAACTTGAAAAATAATATAATAGTTATGAGACAAAGATAAAAGTAGTTATTTAAGAGGTTCAAGAATGTGTAGATATGTTCAAGACTGCATATTTAATTGTTTATGTATCTCGAAAATAAGATATTTGAACGACTTAATTAATGTTTTTTTCTTCATCAACAGTTTTCTACTCATTAGTGTTTGCCTGTGGAGTAATGATTTTCAGGTTTGAGTTGAGTTGAGTTTTAAAACAACAATTATTTAATGCAGTGTTTCACCAGCAATTTCTGCTGTTGGTTTTATTTTCATAAATCAAAATTTTACGTGATTAAACACATAATGTTTGGCAAAAAAAAATAAAACATTAAATTTTGAACTACTGTACTTTGAGATATTGACGGTTGGTTAGTTGAGCTTTCTGTCATCGATATGGCAATACATTATTGTATACATACAAGTTGGCCATGATAAAGTGTCCTAAACAGTTTCAGGGTTACTATTATAGTTAGAAAGATGAAACAAACTTTACTCTCTGAAAATCGTACATGGAGATTTCAGGAAAAATATTTTTAAGATTCTCAGTATACAGGGAATGTTGATACTGAAACTCACTGGGTCAAAACTCGAGATTTTTAAATACAAAGCTGAGCATGAGCTTTTTATCAAGAAGAGCAACTTTATTAGAATTTTGATCTTAATTTAGGTATCAAGCAGGTCAAACGATCGTATAAACTACTAAAATACAGGCAAAATCTAGGTTAAAATTGGGTTTTATAATTTATTGTTATAGCTCTTAAACAAATAAAAAAACAAAATTTTGTTTAATACTAAAAATGTTCATATTAAAATTATTTTACACTTAAACATAAGATAAAAATATCAAGTTTTGACCCCTGAGTTTCAGTATTGACACACCCTGTATACTGAGAATCTTAAAATATTTTTCCTGAAATCTCCATGTACGATTTCTAGAGAGTAAAATTAGTTTCATCTTTCTAGCTCTAATGACTAATAGTAATCCTGAAATCCGTTTAAGACACCTTGCGGTCAACCGATATAGACAGTTGGGAATGTTCCTTCTCAATTGTACAATATGGCAAAATAGCAAAACACTACAAATTTTAAGTTATATTGCTCAAAATCAAATTGAATATCACGAAACTTGATAACCGAGCTACTTGCTGACCCTTGATAACGACATAAGCTTACCCAAGACTTGTACAGTTGGTGATACCTTGTGTATGTTTGCAGCTGCACGAGCTGATCCCATCAGTGACAACATGTATTGTATCGAAGCAACTGTGCATCGTCCAGAGCTGGACAATCATTAGGCTTCTTGCGACTTTGCCTCCCGTCTCATGTCTCAGATCTGCAAGAACTTCAATACTTCCACCAACAACATCCAGACCGGTCACTCGCATCTTCTCCTCCGCACTCAACAGTGACAAGTCACCGCTGTCCACGCTGTGCGGCAGTATTGAAGGTACATCCAAGTCCGGCGACAGTAGACAGGAACTGGCCATTCAATTGTTCAAAATTCTTCAAGTGGATCCTAACCAATGATAGCCCTTGGATAATATCCATTTTTGGATTTTGCTTGTTGTAAATGTTTGAATTTGTGTTTGTTCATGTCGATCACTTTGCGGTCTCATTTTATTTTTAAATTTTTGTAAAAAGCCTCCTGTATGGGTTTTTTTAGTCTCCTGGAAGCAAAATTTCAGCAAAACCGCTCTCTGGTACAGCTCAGCCGCTATATCTGTGCACTTAGCCGAGTAGCTACTAGTCACTCTGAAAACGTCGACTGCACCGATTCACAGGCATGAGTCAGGCTGAAGCGTGAGACCGGGCAGCTCCAGGCGCGAGCCAATGTTTTTAGAAAAGTACCCCATCCTCATACCCCGTCTACCGCCACCTGCCCGCCACGCACTCCTCCAAGTGCACAGTAATAACGGCTGACCTGTAGGGTGCATTACCAGTGCGGGGATTTATCACCTCCTAAGTGCCACTCGCCGCCTCACTGGATTAATGGATTTGATGAACCATTTTTTCTTCAGTGATCCTCAGCGGGTCATTGTGGCCCTCGCACCCGGAATGATCCAATGACTAGCATTGCATTGTACCAGAGCGCACCCAGGTGGGATTCGAACCCATGGTGTGACAGACAGTGGCCAACCGGGCTGTTTGTTGTGAGCTGTCAAACTTGCACGTGAGTTGGCGTCAGAGGGGAGGGAGTGGTAGTTGCAGTGTTCTCTGCTAGGTACCGTTAGTGTAGCGTAGTCCTTGCCTATTGTTTGCGCTATATGCAATAAACGATGTGTCTGACTAGACTATTTTTCCGTTCCGCTCTGATGTCGGACTCAGTTCGCCATTGGAGCGCAAAAGGTTAACATACCTGGCGCATCATGAGGCCGTTTCTCACTACTGAAGCAAGCATTCTGAGCAAACGGTTGAAGATATGAAAAAAATGCTCAGAACCATTTTTGTAGAAGATTAAATTTTAAAGCTCATATGGGCTGTCAAAATTTAAATATCTTTTGCGGTTTTTCTAGAATTCTATATTACAGTATTGGGCTTATAAATTTTCAAATGTACTAAGGTATTATTAATGACCGCCATCTAGAAAATAATAAAATTATCAAACATGTTAATAGCCTATGTGTTGGCCAGGTATATAAACCATATTTTTGTAAAATTGCATCAAAATTGGTCCAGTGGTATTTACGTGATTGAGAAACAGACAGACACACACCATCTCATTTTCATAGATTAGTATAGATAGATTTGTAAATTGACAAAATATATTGTATTACAGTCGTCATTTTATTAATATTTACAGCTTAATAATAATAATAAAAGTTAAGAATTAATTGCAAAGAAAAAACATTTATTTGATTTTATTGTTATAGACTTATAGTATTTATTGATCTAGCAAAAACTCATGAACTGAGTAATAGGCCTTTTCTAAAAGACACTCTTTAACTAGAATTTTAAAGTTGGGATTTGTTTTTAAGTTTGGGGCTTTAATATATCTGAGTAGTCTATAGCACATAAATAACTATAAAATCTCAATTTGTTTAATGGTACAATTTGTTTAACTATTAATAGTTTAATGGTATAAATGTCAGCCTTTGTCATGTACTTTTGTGGTGATTTTGCCTTACTTACTTTTGATCTTTAATCTTCTTTTTTTTGTCACACAATTTATATTGTAAAAGACAATAAACAATTATTATTATTATTGCTTCTTTAATAAATATATTTTATAACATACAAAATTGGTATCCCTTGTGTTCATTGCGTTGAAAGCCCGGCACGAGAAAATAGAGAAAACATAATAGTCATATTTAATAGATATGACAAATTACATTTTGTACACATTTTGTCAGTTGTTGTATGACTTGTTTGGTTTTGATGCCCAATGATTCTTTCTCAACTCATTTATTTTTTGACCTTTTATATATATGATTGTCTACAGGTTTGTCAGAGTTAGGGACCGAAGTAGTGAAAGTGTTCGTTCTACCCAAGGTGAAAGGTGTGGCAGAACGTCTGGATCAGGCAGGAGAAGGCGGGGCGATGACTGACAAGATTGCATCCGGTCACATTAAGCACCTCTTAGTGGTAAGCACTGTTACCTAAACTGGTTAGAGAGATACCTGATACATTTGTTGGATGGGTGGTATGGTGTAGTGAATTGGATCAAATTGTCTGTTGGTAATAAACTTGTAGTTATGTCAACAGTAGACCCTCTTAGCCCTTAGAATTTTCATTTAATTGCCTTCATCTTGAATTGGAATCTTATTTCTAAATTACTTTTTCCATACACTGTTCTGCATAAGTAGAAGTTGTATTGTCGACATTTCACGCATATCGATAGCAATAAATGCTGCTGAAACTGCATTATAAACAAACACACAGAGAAAACTCCAATAGAGATCCAAAATTCCAAATAGAGACTTTTGATTTGCTTGGCCAACACATAGATAATCAACTGTAATCAAACCAATTTATCTGGCTAGAGCTCCAGATAAAACCAGGAAGGTTTCAAATCTTGACTCGTAGTTTTCTCAAACAGTAAAAATAGCTGTTATCTTGTTAACAATTCTGTTAAATTTAAATTGTACAAAACAGACATTGTAGACATAATAAACTACATCTGCAATGTATGTGGCTTCAAGT
The DNA here is from genome assembly GCA_018831715.1 of Matsumurasca onukii. Classification (NCBI taxonomy): domain Eukaryota; kingdom Metazoa; phylum Arthropoda; class Insecta; order Hemiptera; family Cicadellidae; genus Matsumurasca; species Matsumurasca onukii. The sequence continues at coordinate 34,742,319 of CM032059.1, read as the reverse complement.
TGCTGTGTTGTGTTACAGAAAGTAATGACTCCACTGTTGGCGAGCAAGCAGCCCCCAGACAATGTTGAGGAGTACAGGGCAGAGTTCGACACCTCGGACCTTTCCTGCATCAAGCGTGACAAAAGCACGCAGTGCCAACACCGCACCTAGCCTGGCCATCTCACAACCTACCCTCATCCATTCCAGTACGTCATTTGTTTATTCATTTATTAACAACAAACACTAATTAGATTCAATGCATTTACCAACAATGCATAAACAAGCAAGTAATAATATTCACATATATAATGAGTACTAAACAAAGGTAAATTAGAAATATAATAGGAATTGTACACCAAGAGGGAGGACCAGCATACATATAACACCAGACAAGCCCGCAAACTAGACGTACCTTGCTGCAGATTAAGCTGTATGCAAAAAGGATTCCCGGGGAAGTTCGCGATTAAGTTGTTCAATACGCTGCCATTAAAGTGTACAAGAGCTCAACGATAAGCCATTTAAAATCAAACTTAAAAAATATCTTGTGGAGAGACCTTTCTATTCTCTCCAGGAACTCAGTGAGGTGCCACTCTTTGGGGACCAAGCCTCCGCCAACTAGTAAATTGTATAATATAATGTATATAGTGTAAATAGTTTTTTAGTTTTTAGTCTTTGACGCAATCTGTCCGACAATGTCAGTCAAAGATACATCACTCAAGTATTACAAGTAAGTATTAAGTATTACACATAATTTAGGCATCTGGAATGGATAAAATTGATTAGATTGAACAGGTAAATGGAGTGTGCTTCCATCCACGTAACGTGCTCTCGTGCAACCATAAACGCCATAAGTACTTGCACAAACAGCACTCAAGTATTTGCTCAAACATACACATAACAGAGTCTTATCTTTAAGAGTGGACGAACAAAAATTTATAGCATTTGTGATTTTTCAGGAAAGGCTATACAGAAAAGCCTAAAATATTATAGAAATAGCTTGTTGAGTCGACAACCTGCTGATAGTAATAGTTACTCCTGGAGGATTGTTGTCTACAATTGTTTATAAGTGTATACCGTGTAATGTAAAGCGTTGTTAGAAAGTAAAGGCGTTGTCGGATCATTTAAACCATCGAATTACTTAAAGTACGAGATCTACTGTTACTAGTTATAAACTGTTGTGTTACAGATCTGGGCCAGCCTCGCACCATTACTATGCCAGGCACTCCCCGGCCTGGGCCTCTGCCTAGTCCGCAACAGAAGTACGTGATCGTCACATCACGGCCTCCTCCCAGCCCTTCCCCCTCTCCGGTAAGTTGCCATCCAACACTTACTGTACACGTTGAAGTTTGGGTTTTGCTTAGATAGATTGTCTAACATTTGTTATATTTGTAAATAAATGTATCTATAACACGTTGCAAATATTTAGAATGATTTTTCAGTGTACAACTTTTTTCTGGCCCGTGCGAATAGTTCGAAATTCAAATTCTCAACCTAGTATTTGTTTCAATTGCCGGAGAGTAAAAAAATTAGATTCGTATTTGATACTGACATAAAAACAAAATATTCGAATTTGGGTTGATACTCGATAATATTTGATCGAAATATTAGGACTCAACCATGATTTTAATATAAATCTCCGTTAAAAACTTTGATTCTCGAAGAATTTGATAGTTGGTTTTGAACGTGCCAAACAAAAAATTCCAAGATTAGTCAATTACGCTTTTTGTCCCTATATCTTGCTACGCGCCGGCGCAAAGATGAAGTAGCAGACGGGTAAAAAGCGGACGGACGCCATCTTGTCTTGAATTCAACGAACTGAGTTAATTCAGCTCAAAGCTGGGCTTTTGTGTTTGTTGCTGGTTTAGTGAAACAAAATAAATCAAAACGTAAGTTAAGTAAGTAAATTGATTATATTGTGAGGTGTTTAATAAATAACTTGTGATGTGTTTCTATCAATCTATCTATAAGCAACCCTGTGACCCCTTTCGTTAGATTCAATTTTCTCAGGACTCTAGTTCAGAGTAGATGAAGATGAGGCTATTATTATTATTATTATATTGTTAGACCATTTCCAAACCTTCTTTTAAGACAAATAAAATTTTGTTAGATACTTTCTTTGCAATCCAATTTATAGCTGTTGATAAATTAGTATAATTTCCTTGAGAATAGAATCGTTACTCAGGGGGCCTTTCAAAATTTTGATTGGCACATTTTAAATTGCACCAAGTGCTGAATTAAAAGTTTGAGGTAATATGTTGGCAAAAGTCTCAAAGCCTGAGCCCTAAATATAAATATATATCTATTTTCTAAAACCTAACGACAAAATTTGGGTCTGCTTCAAAGTGGGTGAGAACTAAAATGGTTCTAAACTTAGGTTACGTTTAAAGTGATGTGATCTTTTTTAATAAATATTCTACAAGTTTTCAACATTTTTCCCAAAGAAAACTATCTTTTAGCCTGTGGGTTTTGGGGATCTTCTAAGTCAACCAAAAATAAAAAATATGGAGACTCTACCAGCCTATAGATATTTTAGAAAATCCGTAAGTCAGGTGATTTTGTAATCATATGGTTTATAACAATTCAAAACATTCCTAACACACTGTCTAAAGGTCCTCTCGCGAAACCTGATGTCGCTACAATACACAAGATCCAGGGTCTTCACAAACTCAAGGGCCACAAGTTCAAATTGGGACTTTTAAAGTAGAAATGATAAGAAGTGATTTTTGACCTCAAGTCTAATAGAGCTTAACTTAAGACCGCAACACACCACAGTCCTGTTAATCCAAACTAGCAGTTGGGAAAAAAGTTGAATTTGTATAGAAATGTTTAAAGACATTTTTTGTTGTAACAAGGAAGAAACAAAACAAAATACTAACTTAAAGACATTTTGAAACAGTTTGAATACAAAAACAGTACAGATATTTTAAACGTTAAATCGTCAATGAAGCAATGCAGGGAGGGGCTGTCATGCGCAGTAAGCGACACAGATGCAACTACGCCGCCGCCGTGTACTGTAATACCTGACCTTGAACCGGCACCCCAGTCAGTCGCGACAGTGACAAGTCGTTGTGCATGCAGCTAACCTCACACAAAAGTATTACAGCCCTTCACGATACAATGGCTTTACATTTATACAGTACTGATAAATATAATGTAAGTTGTTGTTCTTGTTTAATTAAACATTATTTTGCATAAAAAATGTTAATTTTTGTTCAAACTTGTCATTTAGCGTCTTTTTCCGGTTGATCCGAACTGGGTCCGGTCCCAATTAGTTCGGAATAACGGTACTGTGGTGTATAGGTAAAAAAATACCTAAAACATGAATCTTTTATAAAGTTTTGGCAATCAGAATCGGTTTTCATTTATGGTCCCGTTATAGGTCTTACCATGCTAATGCTAATTTTTTCTGAACAAATTTGAAAAAAACGGTTTGTTTTCCGAGACTAACTAAATGGAAAACAAGCCTACCTAGGTCAGTATTTGACTGCTGTTGTTATTAATTGGAAGATTTAAAAATATTTAGTGCTAAGAATAATCTAAGGCACTGTATGTGTTTTTGAGGTTCCCAAATATTGTTTATATTTCTATAAGCCACAACAAGGTATTGGTTTATTTGACTCAAAAAGCTCAACTGTTCTCTGGCTATTCAAACTGCACATTTGTCTGATACACTCTGTATGAGTTATAAAATCTAAATACTAACAATATTGCAGGTACTTATTAATCAAAAATGGCAACATCAAGCGACCAGTTCCCACCATCCTGCCCAGTCACTTCCAGAACATTCCTCAGTACAAATCCTACCTCTTATCTCCACCTTCTTCCAGCCCAACCCCACATTTCATCAACTCTAGTCTGTACCTCATCCAAGAGATTGAAGAGTAGTGGGCTTCCGTACAGTCTAGAACTTTTCAATTGTGAATGAAACAAATGTAAATCAGAAAATAGGTATTTGAAACAAACAGAGCTGTCAGTTACTTACCATTGCTGGGTTCCAAGTATGAAAAACTCTCCAGTCTAATGTCAACTATTTTATAAGACAACCTAACTTTTCAAGGTGAATAAAAAAATACCATCATATTAAAAAACAATATGGTATGTTATTTACACATGGTCCCTTAAAAAAACATTAATGGCTCTAAAAATCTATTGGTTGTATATGCAGACTCGCCCTTTGGTCTCGCTGGGGGGCCAAGCCCTCCAGACCCCCACTTCGGCCTATGGCCTCACTTGATAAACTTCATTCCACACTAACGATTTTTTGTCAAATCAAAGATCCGATCATTAGTTCAGCCGCTACAGTCAAAATACTAAACCACTGCACAGCCCCATTTTCGGCGACGCCATTACGGCCTACGCGCCGGGGTTAAAAAAGTTGAGTTTTCAGATTTTTCCTGGTAGTTTCACACCAAGACCTTTAAAACAAATATATGGTTGATGGGGTAGCTCTACGGAAGTGCCTAAACATTTCTCTCGTTCACCAGTCAGTCACCCAAACGGCTTTATAGTATATTAATTATCAAATCTTTTTATGTAAGCTACTAACTACCTAAGCCTCCATCCTTGGTTGAAATGGCAAGTAATGAGCAATTAAAAAGTATACACAATTATTTTTTCAACAGTACAAAATAAAAATATTTCCCAATTTGACATCAAAATAGATTAAAACTATATTCAAAAATTTAATCACACTACATTATTAAAGCTAGAAATAGATAGTAATTTAAGTTGGAATCTTCATGGGAAAGATAATTAGTAAAATGTCTTCTGGATCATACATTCTAAAATAATTAAAATTGTATGTAGTTTTGTAACTATATCAATTTATTTTGTTCATGTGCACTCAACTTTGCCTATGGTTTAGCCATATACGGTGGCACTTCAAAAGAAATCTTGATAAAATCCTGATAATACAAAAGAAAGCATTGAGGATTTTGTTAAACCTAGAAGGGTTCAGTTTAGACAAATTCTCTGAATTGAACATTCTTACGTTATATGATCTATATATCTTAGAGTGTTTTATTTGTATATCAGATCAGTTACACATATTTGATCTTAGAGGCGACTGTCACCTATAGAAATATAAATTTAATAGACATTCCTCAACACCATTTGACTTTTAGTTTTACAATAAAAAGCATTTCATATGGGATCAAAGTTTTTAATCTTTTGCCACAATTAATAAAAAGGAATATGGAGAAAAAATGTTTTAGAAATTTGATTAAGAAATATCTTTTACAAAAGTCATTACTCTCTAGATAAATACCTTCTTTCAAGTTAAAATCCTACCATTAGTTTAAAATCCAGGGTATGTTCTCTATTGTGACTTTTTGTGTTCCCAATAGCATTTGACATGACACATTGGTCATTGGGCTATTAATTAATGACCCATTCTAAGGAAGAGTCGGTCTTAATTTGTAACAAGACTACACCTCATAACTCATTAGGCCTACTTTCACTCATCACACTCATCTCTCACCACATATTTGCCTTAAAATACCCTCAAGAGAGTGGTCGGCATCTCAAATAGTGATTTAGTGACACTATTTTTGTATGCATTGTACAACATGAAATAAAGATTTATGATTCTGATAGTAAAGTATTCCAAATCAGCAAAGCATTCAAAGAAATACATTAAAACATATTATTTTATTTTAATATGTTTTATTTTTAACATGTATTATTTTATGTTTTAACATATATTTTATTTTTATTCCCCATTAAATATGTATTAAGAAGAATATAATTTTTATCTAATTTGGAAACTCTGAAATCCATTTATTTTGCTCATGTTCATTCAAATATTTTATATGGACTCTCAATTTATGGGGGAACAACAAAAAGGTAACCTTGATAGAACTCTGATACTTCAAAATAGTGCTATTAGAATTATATTAAACCTCCACACCCTAGATTCAGTAAAAGAACAATTCTCAGAACTAAGTATTTTGACAGTTTACAATCAGTATATAATGGACTGTACCATGTTAGTAAACAATCAGTTCCACACTTTAGATTCACGTAATACATTCCATTCCTATAACACCCTATTATTAATTTATTAGTGTTAGTGTTGATTAGAGTGGTAGTTTCGGTGTTCTCTGCGAGGTGCCGTTAGTGTAGTGTAGTTCTTGCACATCAGAGACTGTTTCAACCGCAACCTTTATTGAACATCCAAGCGTTCAAAAGGAAATAGCGTTTGTCAACCTATACTCGACATGCGACCTCATAGGGTTAAAGCTAAATGTTTTTACTCTGTAAATGATTTTCTATATTAAATATTTTTACTTCAAAGTCAAATATTCTTTATTCATAAAAATTACATAGTAACATGTGAATAGTGTCAGAATTTTTACATTAATTAGATGTTTACCTTTTAACAAAATAAATGTAATTTCTTACATAATTAATTTAATTTGTTACATAATAAAATTTAATTTTGTACATATAGGAGGCCTATAGGCTACGATAGCTTAATAAAAACATTACTAAATAGTTTAAACAAATAAAAATAAATTAAATTCAAATCTACGTTTTAACAATCTTGATTATTGATAAATTCATCTAATGAGTATAGAGCTTTACTCAATAAGTATTCTTTAAGTTGTCTTTTAAATTTATTGCACTGAGTTTCCTGCTTAATTTGGTGTGGAATGAATTTCAGAAACTTTAAACCCATATAGGTTGGCTTTTTGTGTAAAATTTTAATATATGAAAAGGAACCACTTCCCTTCTGTTTCGAGTGTTGTAATTGTGAGTAGAGGGGTTTAATGTGCATTGACCTCCATGCTAAAACCTTCTATTCACCTAAAACCATTACTCATGCAAAATTAACAACAAACTAATTTCTAAGTCCAGAATTCTCCTTTTACAAGTATTTGTTTGTCACATAAAATAAAATTAGATGATAAGTTCACAATTAAGTTGTAACTATTCAAATTTGTTGCTCTGTAAAACAACCAGGTCATATTTGAAACTATTCTCGATAAATTAATAAAGATGTGAAACTTCTAATACCATTTCAGCTTCACCTATGTGATGACAGATAACATTGTAGATAAGTTTTACTTTGTACACAAACAAGCTGAAAATAAAAATTTGAGTTGTGTGAGTTGATTAGTTTGTTTGTACTAAAGCTTGCCAAAGTGTATTACTGTAAATTATTCATATTCAATCCCACTTGTTTTCACTTTGATTTGAGTGCTACTGTTACTGGGAATTTGCAGGTTGTACAGGCTTGGATTCACCTGGAATAGTTTGTTAATTGCCCCACCTATTATACAGAGTCATCGAAAAAGAATGGCGGGATTTTATAAACACGTTGTTGGATGGAGGGCAAATAGCGACCACATGACCTTGACATGCTAGAACTGTTTGTGTTTCCTCAGATTGATGAAATTGAACAACAAACTGGAAAACGTGTAATTTTTATGCAAGATGGAGCTCCCCCTCACTATCATCTAGAGGTTCGCAACACCCTCAATGCCAGATTTCCTAATGGTTGGATTGGCAGAGATGCGCCTATTCCTTGGCCCCCAGAAGTCCAGACATTACTTCTTTGGATTTCTTTTTCTGGGGGTACGTATAAAGAACGTAGTTTATTCTGAAAAAGTTTGTGATTTGGTGCATCTGCGCGAGCACATCTCTGCCGCCATCACTACTGTAACCCAGACATGATTCAACGAATTTGGCAAGAAATCAACTACAGATTTGACGTCTGCCGGGAAACAAATGGAGCCCACATTGAAACTTAGTGAGGTACCAAGAAAAACTTCCTTTTCCCATGTACATTTTCATTATAAAACAAATAAAATATCTTTAGTAGTTTTTTTATTTAATTGAAATCTCGGCATTCTTCTTTGATGACCCTGTATTATAACCAATAAACTCATCAAGCTTTAATTTGTAAAATCCAAGTGTACTTTAAACATTTCCGAGGGGTGTCACTTCTGGATGTCTGCTAAACTGAGGAACTTCATTGATGGTAATTGGAGAGAATCAATTATGGTCAGTCATTAAAATCTGGAAATTCAGAAAGAAAGACAGGAAAATCTAGCTATTGTCAGTTGAGCTGTATTACACGTACGACAGGACCGGTTCGTGGCTGTAAACAGTTTGTCCAAAACTGTGTGTTGCATCAGAAAGTCCTCAAGCTTGCACTAGAGTATTGGGTTTTTCACACAATTACAGTACGATCTCACTAATCTGGCCCTATATCGGGATCGGAAGTGCCGGATTATCGAAAATGCGGATTAGTGGAGGTTCACTAAAAAAGACTCAATTTGCCAGAAAAATCTTTCTTACGTTGGAAGATGATTCACTACTCTTAAAAAATTATTCAATTTCATTTTTTTCTTGTGAGTTTATTGAATTCCTTGAATAGAGCAGCTAGGGTATCACCACTTTTGAATTATTTTAAAATCACATACTTTTTATCAATTGTCAAAGTAATTGGTTTACATTTTTGCGACATCTCACAGTCCTTACTGAACGGGAGCACAGATTAGCAACAAACAACGAACTTTTCTCAGGCTGTCTGCAGTGAACTGAAGTAATCGATACATACGACACACGCTTTGCAGACAAGTCGAGACTCGAAAACAGGTGACTAAATGACGGGATCCCAGCGCTGGATTACTGGATGTGTCGGAGTGGCAAACAGCCGGATTATAGAGACTGTACTGTAATTTAAAAATAGTGATTATGGGGGCAATAACGACTGAGAGGTTGACATGTTTACTGTTGACCTTTACACAAACACGTAGGACATTTTAAAAACTGGAGACTAAACACGAAAATAAAACTATAATACAATAAAATGGAAAATATTCTGTTCTGATCAAATATTGATTCATAAACGTACAAATGTGTGCTGGAATTGCTAAAATAACCTAAGTTGTACAACTATTAAGGTGCTTGAAAAAAGAAAAGTTCAGTAGACACCCTGCTGTTTGTGTACTAATGTTGGAATGCACTGTGAGGGTGTGGGAGTGGCTAATTAACACTAAACTGGAAGAGCTTCGCACACTAACCCTGCTTGCACCTTGCATGGCTTGACTAACAGGTGGTGCAGTCTGGGGGTGCCGTAGTCAAACTAGGAAACAAACAACTGGTTGTCGTCTGCATGGCTAACTCGTCTGTATCTTCTTCTCCTGCCATTATGTCTCAGGTAAACATTTATTTACTTGTAAGTTGTAATAATACAGTAGGTACTGCTAAAATGAACTAATTGGGAGCAAACCTAGTTCAGAGCATTGACTGGAAACTAGTGTTAAAAAGGTAATCTATAATATATACAACCCTCTATGTAACTCACTCACTGATATATACAAATGTTTACCCACTTCTAGATAAGCTAGAAACTTGAAATTTGGTATGTAGTAGGTATCTTTCACTAACTCACCGACGGAAAACTGCCAAAACCCAAAATTTTAACCACACTAAAAAAATAAAACCAAAATGTGGGTGAACGGTATTCCTATCTAATAACAAATTGAATTTTCATGGTCAGATTTTAGACGCTCCAACGTTTTAGTCCTATGACTTTTAGTCGTATCTGGCCTCCTTCACTCTCTAAAAGAGTAAAAGTTTCAAATTTGCTACTTTTCCCCCAATTTTACAACAGCTTTTAATTTGTTTCTCACGTATTATAGTGGTCAGAATCTTTAAACTTGATCTAAGTATGAGTTAAACTTGCCCTTTAATAATATGTTGCGAAAAAAATTCCAAATTGTATAAATTGCCTGAAAAACGCGTCACTGATAGCAAAAATCGAATTTATTTGCAAGACCGGCTTGAAGATAGCCTAACCTACACCTTTCTTACTGACGCCAGCAACTTTTCTAGATGAGCTAGAAACTTGAAATTTGGTATGTAGATACCTTTCACTAACTCACCGACAGAAAATTGCTAAAACCCAAAATGTTAAATTTTAACCACCCAAAAAAAGTTAAAAACTAAAATGGCCATACCCTTCACCACAAATGCCGAGCAAAGCGATTCCACTGCATACGAGCGACCCCAAAGGGGGCTGGGGGCCGTAGGCGCGAGTTTATCATCAATGTATCGTACTTATATGATTGTTAGTATTGTGAGGTTAGTATCTGCACTGCTACCTGTCAGAGGCACAGTGAGAACTGGGATGACTGAGACAATCAGATACAGGCCAGGCTATCACTTCGTCGCAGTTGCATCAGCCCCTCACCAACCATAAGAAAAAAGAGTTGGGATAGTTAGCCAAGGAATTTAAGTAAATACTGAATTTGTCATACAAACTCAATTTGATGTAGCAATTTCTTAATCCTATGAATCTTTGCGTATTGCCGAGATAAATCACATTTTTGTTTAAAAATACTTCAAAGTTTTTCTTTGTTTGTATTTATAGAGCTAAGGACGCCAAACTATACCCTTGATCAACGTGTTTAAGGAACCATGTTAGGATTGTGTAAACCCAATGTTATTGAACTGTTTATGAAACCATACTGGGAAAAATATTGTTTTCTATTTTCAGAAAATAATGGGCCTGATAATCTTTAAAAGTTGAAGAAGCCCACAGTTTAAAACAAAAGTGGAGATGGGCTTAATAAATCTTAACTCATTTGCAAGACTCAAAACGCCACAACCATGAGCAAAGTAAATCGCTGCTTTCAATATTGCAAACAAATCACTAAATCACTATTTGAGATGCCGATCAATTTCATGAGGGTATTTTAAGGCAAATATGTGGTGAAGGATGAGTGTGATGACTGGTAGTAATGAGTTATGAGGTGTAGTCTTGTTACAAACTACGAGTAAGGCCAACTCTTCCTTAGAATGGGTCATTAATTACTTTCAAATCACGAGCAAAAGGGCTCAACGTAACTGTAAACAAATGGGTTGTTTTTTAATTTGTATATTCTAAACAATTTATTGTTTCAAAATGCTGTATGTACGAGTACAACTTGACCTGCCCTATTATATAGTAATTTGGAACCAGTGTTTAAAGGAATTAAAGTTTATTGACTACCGATTATTTCTTGATCGGATTCAGGTATTGATGATGGCTGATTACAGAGTGAGCCCACATCTTTCCTATGGATTGGCTTTGTGGGATAGTTGCTTAAACATAAATTTCTTAAAAAGTTTCACTCTTTGGACAATTACGAATCTTCAAAGAAGAGACTCATGCAGGCGAGTGTACAAAAGTTTCAAACTATTCAGAGATACATACTTGAGACGTCTTCTTTTTTTTAAATTAAAATGGGATCTTTTGGGAAACTAGAGGCAGGGAGAACTAATTGACTGCCAGACACAGAAATTCATATTAGTTTGCCTTCAGACAGGGCTTGAGTTAAACTGGTCTCGCCAGCCAAATTCGGTCTGAAGCATGTCAAAGGTGGTCAAATTTGTTTTGCAAAACTATTTTTTAACACAGACAAGTTTATGTCCCATAATTTGGAGAACATGGAGCATCCGGACTGGCTAGGGTGAATAATATCATTAATATGAATGAATGAACAATTATTGTATGTTTGCTTGTGACTTCTAAGTCAGAATCTTTGGAAAGTTTTGGTTTTTGTGTGTGGAAAGTGCTAATAAAGTTGTAGATTGCATGAAAAGTACATGTTTTCACTGTACTGGTACATTATATACATTTACTTATTTTGTTTATATTTATTTCAGGTTGGCCAGTCAAATAAGATGTTCGTCACATCTCAGGGACAACAAATCAAAATGGAGTCCGAAGTCGAACAGATTCTCGATGTTCATGTCACATGACCCAGCCCAAAATAATTTGTTTATTTATATTTATTTGTTAAGTATAATATTTTTATTGCTTGTAGAAAAGTACAGTTAGCCCCAAATAGGATGAAGTGCGACTTGTGCATGCGCGTAGATCACTCTTCCCTTTCCTATTCGCTTAGTACAGTCGGTGACAAGCACACCTTGCTGTAGCTGTCACAACAAACACAAATAACATAACCTTATCTTGTTGTTTGTCTGCTTTTAAACAGAAGTTTGGATTTAGTTTTAACACTTATTGCAAAACAACTGTTAAAAATAATAAAAATAGAATCAACCAAACTGAATTCAAACAATTAAAACAAATAACTATTTAGGTTAAAGAAACAAGATAATTTAAATAGTTGCTGTTTGTAAACAAACCGCTGTCTTGGCCTCTGTTGGAACAGACTATACTAAGCCGTGTGAGGGGAAAAGTGGTGGGGAGCTACGTCACAGCTGTTTATATGCCCCTCTCTGGGATTCATCCTAATTGGCGCGGTCTGTATCATTGATGAAATCAATGTTATATTGTATTATAAATTTATGAGTTATAGTCTTATGTTTAAATACTTTTATCTCACCATTCTGTTCAGAAAACATATTTTTAATACTCAAATTTATGTACGACCTAACTACGGTAATCTTAAATGTGTTGTCTTTATTAATTTTTTTTAATAGTATTTTGAAACGATATTGGTTTTGTGGTTGAAATATAATTATATAATGTATAAATATAATGTTTCCCCTTTTGTTTAGTGAACAAGACAAATAACATTGATAGAAAAGATCTGGAAAATTATTTAACCTAAGAAATTATAATAAATTCTTTATTTTTCTCCCCAATTTACATTGTTACAATACAGATTGGATATAAGATAATGTAATACAGTATTTAATTTCTACACAAAACGAAAATTCTACCAATGATTGTCAACCACTAACTCCAAAGAACCACCATACCACCACTAACTTCTGTTTTTACCATATTAAACTGCTCATGAATTTTAAATTTATAAAATATGGCTTTGATTTTAATCTTAAAGATTATCTACAAAAGAAAATCAATTTACATTGAGACCGCAACCAAAATGTCTTGATGAAAATACCTAGAAATGTTGTGTTTTGGACTTGAAATATACTTGTATTATCTGTGTAGATATTCAATTAGTTATTTGCCAAGGCCAGTCCTCATTGAACAGTGGTTGAATCATTGAAGAATGCTACATTCATCCTTCCCATAGGTTCCTTGCCCCAGCTCAAAAAATATACAATGCAAAAATCTAAACATTGTTAGATAATTTCCCTTCCCAATAGGTCCCTTGCCCCAAAAAAATATACAATACAAAAATCTAAACATTGTTAGAGGATTTCCATGGGAAATAAGGCTATCATTTTTTACTGCCTTAAAGAACAAAACCGTAAGCAGTTTTGAGCTTCTCAACACCTACTGGAGCTGAATGGCAAAACATTATACCAGGTATTATTAATTATATGCATTTATGTCCACTAAGCAGGTTGCATTTTTTGTCAATGTTCACGAAATTTGACAAAAATATTGCTTTTGCAAATCTTTAAGCTAAAGTTTATATTCAGCAAAATCATTTCTCCTTAACACAGTCACTGCGATAAATGATAATCATGTTGAAACATGCAAATCACATTTGATTCTGTATAATAGTTTTGAGTACCAGTAAGCCTGACGCAGTGGATGCGTTAAACGGTTTTTATGCTATAGAAAATGCCTGATTGCGCTTGAAAGGTATAAACATCTATTTTACCGTAGTCAACATGTATATCAAAATTTATCTGAATCCGTTGTTCGCTGTCATCATGGTCTAACTGATTGGGTTTTGTTGAACATGAATGTTTATACCAAGTTTCATTAAAATTAGATCATAAATATAGTTTTTTTAGCCTTAACCCCAATTTTCAGGGGAAACACTTCTTAAAGGTCACTTCCAAATGAAATTACCAACCAGATTTTTGCTCAAATTCACAGTTGGACTTCGCTTGGCTGATTTTAATTTATTGTTGTTTGGTACTACCTTTGAAAGGAAAGAGCCAACTGAATGTCTCCAAACATTTGTAATTTTGTATCAATCGGCAAATGGTTTTTACCTTGATTCCTTCAGAAGTGATTTAAGGAGTAGAATTATAGCCACAAATCAGGATCCTTGCTGTCCAATTTCCAAACTGCTAAAATCTTACGGTAATTACTCCCTCACTGGTGTCGTGCTACTTGCCACCATGGGTCGATTCTAGGAATCCTCTATCTGTCTCAGCGCAGGTATACCTGCCCGTTGCGTGGCGGTGATGTCGTACATTCCATTGCCTGTTCATCTGGAGATTAATTTGTATTTCATAGTGATTTATTCCAAACTTTGTTAATATCATAGTTCCGTTGTAAGTGCAAAATTAAAACTACAGCGGCTTGAATGCTTGTGGTGTTTTGATTTTGAACTTTTACTACCAACTCAATTGATATTCTATATTAAATTTTCTTTGTGGTAGACAAAAAGAATATGACTTATGCGTTTTTTATTCAAGGAATTATAGAAATTACATCAATGGCGGAAAAATACGTTTTCAAACTATTTAAGTGCGTTTATTAGAGATGCATCATTACAAGCCTCGGAAGAACAAACCATTATTGAGATGTCTTTAAGTACTTCAAATAGTACTTCAACTGCACTAACGGAATATAATTTATACAAACATAATTCTAATTTAATACAAACAAGTATAAACACAGCTTCAGTTTATACTTTATAGTGTAAATAAAATACAAACGAAACGTATTCTAAAATAGTTTTGACGTTTGCTGAAACGGGACCTAAGAGAAATTGGAGTATTTTAAAAAACACACACATATGATTTTAAATATTTAATATCACGAACGTTACGTTCAGGATAGTGGTTAAACTTAGCATGTTGGGTCGGATACAAATATTGTCAAATAAAAACACTCTCCATTGAAAGCATCAGTTCAAGTTTAAATAGTTTGATACTATAAGACCTTATTTATTTTCTTTTTTGCTCCTTCATGTCCCTCAATTTTGTTCTTTACGGATCAGTTTTATTACATATTTTAACAGATACTTGGGAAATGTGACTCGCACAGCTAATCCCGTGTTGATTTGTGAACAAGGCGCAAACATGCGTAAGAGGTTACTGACCAATCTACCAATTACCTGGAATCGGGACGTGTCAACCCTCGTCAAAGTTGGTGGCAAGTAGCACGGAATCGTTTCACTCTTTCTTGGCGCAATAAAGGTAAGTAATACAATTTGTTAATTACTCCTAACCAGCCTTAGTGGTTTATGAATGCCATGGGGTCATAAATAAAACATAAATAGTAAATACAATATTCATTTTTGTATAAAATTTATTATAGTTGTACCCTATACTCACTAGGTATTAGTCAGTATTTACAAAAAAACATGAACACGGCAAAACATCTACATTATTTTATGTAAAATCATAGTATTTCAGCTGAATCTATTTTCTCATGAAACTATCTCTCTGTAGTTTCAATCTTCATAATCTGAAAATAAACAAAATAAAAATTAGGTTTAGGAAAAAGGCCCTAGGCCAGGATAAAGTAAGTAACACTAAAATAAATATTAGTAAGTTAATTTAAAAGTAAAACCTTGGCTTCTTTGAATAAATTACAAAGTAGCTAATATTTTCAGCTAATATAATCACCTCTAAATCCAAATGCCTCATTTGTGTAATCTTGGTGAAATTAAATATACTATAACCTTGATGAAAATTATATTTCAAGATAGTAAATTGTCAAGAAAAACAGTACACAATTGGGCCTAAAACTACCTAACTATGCACAGGTTGTCCACTCAACCATGAATAAGCTGTCAATTTAATCAACCGGAGTAAAACCACACTCGGGTATTACGGGAGTGAAATGGAACTCTGAAGGCAGAGTTCAAACGGCACATACACGTACAACAGGCAGCAAAAGTAACTGTGACTCAAAACAAGTCGTGGGAGTAACTATGAGTATTCAAAAATACCAACATAGATTTTTCTACATTGAAAGTTAGTTATAGACAGTGAACCGTAAATGTAATTTTCAGGATTTAGTGGACACCCTGATGAAGTAAATAATTTAATGTGTAAATGAAAATTCTCTTTCTTTGTAGTGCTGGGATCTTTGTTCAACAGATCAGTGCAGTTTTGAAGCACCTCTTGGGCTCTTCTCTCACACTATCTGACAGTTGATTAAGAAACACTCTTTTATATGTTTTTCATAGACTAAAGTCAAGTAAAGAGAGAACAAAGTTTTGTTGCATTACTTCTAGGGTTTATTACTGAGAGGATCAACTCTTTGTAATGCCATTCTGTGCTGTCTTAAAAATAAAGAAGAACTGGCAGAGTCAAGATTGAACTGGTCCTTAGGTTCATACGAGGGTCATCCAGAAAGTAAAGAACATTTTGGCATGGTCAAATAAAAAAATTAAGATATCAATACAAAACTTTATTTACAAATTCATAGAACCTTCCTCTACTTTTCTACGCAGTCGCCATGGATTTCAAGACACTGCCAGTTTTCCATACCCATGTTCTACTCATTTGCCGCCAAAAACATGAGCCAAGATTTCTTAGCTTCTTCTTTGAGTTCCTTATCGTTCGCAAACTGTTTTTTACCAAAAAAATCCTTAAGCTTCGAGAATAAGTGATAATCACTGGGCACCAAGTCAGGGCTGTAGTCTTTTCTTTTCTTGGAATAAATTCGACATGGATTAAGCCCTTTCAATCCCCAAAAATAGTTGCCATGACTTTTCGAGTGTTTAAATTTCACACTTTACATTTAGCGGGGTTTTCAATTGTCGATGCCATTATTAATCACTGTGGACACAAGACGCGTAATCACACAGCAACGAACCTACACTCAAACTGAAGAGGAAGAATGTAGCTAGCAGCTGCACGCACGCTTGTAATGGTGAGGGGTGTGCGCGGCGCGTGATGCGCAATCGTTCTTTACTTTCTGGATGACCCTCGTATAAGTGTATTTTCCACTTACCATGGTTATGCCATTAGCTTTAGATGAAAATGATTTAAAACTTGTCGACAAGTTGAAGTATGTGTTGCTGCTCCACTTCTTTCCATTCAGCATCTCCGGCATCTCCAAGGTTCCCAGCATACTCTGCAACAAGAGTTTAACAACAAATAGAAATCATTTATTACACCCGAAATGACTGTTTAAAGCCTACTATTAGTATTTTTTGGAGCTGAAACTTACAGACAATTAAAGGTGTGCGAGACAAAATTTTTTTCTCTACGACGAGAATTTTTATTGAAAACAGGAAAAAATTTGAAATACTATAAAATTGACCAGAAGTGATTATAAACACGATTTTCGCTGTAAACTAAAAGATTTGTTCCAAATATTAAGTGCCATCAGTAAAAATGACGTACTAGTTAACGTCGATGTCCAGTAACGACTGAGAGCTGAAAAGATTGAGACTGATGCAATATTACGAAGTAAATAAACAGCTGTTCGGCAGTGAAGGCTTTGAAATGGCTTCCAGCCATGAAATAACAGAATACTACAGATAGTTGCGATATTTTTCACTCTCTTTTATATTGCAGTAATCGAAAAAACGGTTAAATTCGAAAGTTTCGACTTTTGATCTATTGCAAACATTATTATCTGATGCCGCAAACGGTATCGAATTCATGATTTCATCGCGGCTAGCGGGAGTCAAGAGATTGCCGCGAACGGTATCGAAGTCGTGATTTCACCGCGGGCGCTAGCGGGAGTCAAGAGATCGCTGCGAACGGTATCAAAGTGTTCATTTCAGAATAAAAAGGTTTTGCCTTGGAAACAAATACTGCCCTGGAGATAAAACTGTATAAGCAAAGTTTTTGTTTCGAGGGGATTTTTGTGCGATATATAAATGTTCATATTTAATTAATTTAAATAGTAAATTTTGTCAAAAAAACTCTAAATGAGCTTGTTTTTTATTGCGATATAATAATACTCGACTTGAAACTCAAGCTTTTTCTTTTTAACAAACTCGACTCAAACTAAAAAAATGATACTCGCATACCCCTACAATCAGTATAATTTTCTAAATAATCAAATAAAATTAATAAATTTTTTATCAAATAGATAAAGTTCACTTAGGGCTACTAATGTTATTAGCAAAATGAAGTGAATTAGGTTAGGCAAAATTTTTTTTGCAAATTAGGTTAGGCAATTTAATGTACATCACCGAGAAGATGGGCTCAGTTTCGAAACCGGTCGTGTAAAAAAATGTTAAAAAAGGGTACTATTCTGTTCACTTCATTTTGCTAATAATAAATTTTTATTGAAATTGCCTTTCAGCGAGATCCAAAAGCCTCCATCCCAGCCAAGAAAGACTGTCCTAAAACTTACTTCCCATTAAAAAGTTCCTGCTTGTAGTAAATTCCTACCCAATTTTTGGCAGGAAATTCCTGACTCCCTGGGACCCATCTTAGAAGTAGGTATGATCTAAAACTTATATGAATGGTTTAGATCATACATTCATCATTTTTATGCACAACAGATATGAATGTTACCTCTCATGACATGTCTGATGGTCTTGAGAGATCCGCCACGCAGATTAATCAAATGCACAACTCTCTGTTTGACCGAGCCTAGACCTGCTGTACACACTTCCAGTATGATGTAATCTATGAGCTGCAGTGTGAACAGCCCTCCTTCCAGACGCCTCAGGTAGTTTTCATCCTCGGTATCTTCCTCATCATTCGTCTTGAAACATAGAAGCAGAATACTTTTAGTAGCGGTTCTTTAAATTAAATCATTTGACATGTTCTCTTATTATCACAAAACTCGAGGATGGTCTAAAACTTTACTACCTACAACAGTCGAATCTCTTTTACCTAAGATAGTCCAAAATGTGCAGCAACAATAACAGGAGGTTCGTAACTACCAAAGAATGATCAGTAACAGAAAAAAGAAGATTCCAGTCGACTATGAAGAAGGCAAAAACATATTGTACCGCAAAGACAATAGGGACTGGAAAAAGGCAACGATCATTCAGAAAGGTCCCGAACCAAGGTTACGGACCAATGAAGGCCAAATTTTAAGAAGGAACTCATGGTTTTTGAGAAAGACTCTTTAGAAAGGAGAGGAAATAATATTATTAATCACATGCTTTTAAAATAATTATATGTCCTTAGTTTATAAACATTGAGTTAATTTTTAAATATATTCCAAGATGTCTTCTTATTAAATATTATTTTTATACTTATAAGGCATATACCAAGACCCCGCTGTTAAGGAAAAGCAAATTTTACTCATACTGATTAAAATACTCTTTGTACATTTGTGCTCACCTTTCTTTTACTATCTATGACGGCATCAATTTCCTCAACTTTGTCCAAGTACTTGAAATGCAACTCCAGTAACCTGTCAACCTTCTCGTGGTCATTCTCCGTGAACTTGCTCAGAAGTCTCTGTCTCTGTTGCCCTCTGCAGTTGTGCAGCATACTTGCTATGATTGACACTACATGCTCTGCCAACACAACCAATCATTAACACAGTTTATCATATGAATCTTGTTTAAACCAACTTCTTTTGATGCAACTTTTGCGAGTTATAGCCTTCTTTGCAACTAGGCCAGACCTGCCAACTAATGTGTTGCTTAAAGCCTGACTTAACACTAATGATCACAGTTCCACCAATACAAATATAAATTGACCTATAATTGCATTGAACCTTTCATAAAAATTATTGCTACTTGCTGTCATTTTTACAATCCAAAATGTAGTGAGCGTAATATGGCCATTACAAAGCCTAATGCATCGACAGGTACATACATAGTTTAGTAAGACTAAACAGCGTGAATTGTACCACAAGCACAATTCAATATCTGAATAGATACTCGTGAATGATTCATAATTACGAGGGTCATCCAGAAAGTAAAGAACGATTAGATCCTGCCGCTTCACACCCTCACCACTGCGAAAAGTGTGCATCTGCTAGCTACACTCTTCCTCTTCAGTTTGAGTGTAGGTTCGTTTGCTGTGTGATTCACAACTCAAAGAAGCTAAGAAATCCTGACTCATGTTTTGGCGGCAAATGAGTAGAACATGGGTATGGAAAAACTGGTCCCACGTTAAAACCAGTGACTTGAAATCCATGGCGACTGCGTAGAAAAGTAGAGGAAGGTTCTATGAATTTGTAAATAAAGTTTTGTGTTGATATATTTATTTTTTATTTGACCATGCCAAAGCTTTTCTTTAAATCTTAATTCAGTTGAAATTCAAGGGAATGAGAGTTGTTGATACAATTATATAATTAAGTTATTAAGATAAACAGACCGTAAAATTGTGTACCTTCATGCTCTTCCGTAGTTAAGACTTTTCTCCTGTTTTTCTTAGGGTTTTCATGAAGAGCGGAATATTGTACGGAGACCAAGAATATCAACAAACTTGTTGCAGTTATCTTTTCCATCTGGACCAGACATCGCATGGTTTAGAACCTTCAAAGATCCGTTATGCTTAATTTTTTCTCTCTAAAATGCATGAACAATAATTTTGTTAAATCAAGGGAAACACACAGAATTTAACACACAATGTTAAATTGGACTACAAATCTGAGATTGTAGTCCCATAGTCATGTTAGATGAAACTGAAGAAGTCTACACAGTTAAATTCCTTGGAATACACCTGGCGTTAGGATTATAAATAAATAATGTTTTTATTGTCGTAAAACATATAAGCATTGACAAAGTCGCAATATACGGTCCCAAGACATTGTCGACAATAATTGATTATTATAATAATACAAAATTAGGGCAAAAGGTAAATAAACATAAGAAAACATATAATAAGCTTACATAAATACAACCCGTAATATTAAAAGTTACAGGCATATAAAAAACTTAGTTAAAGAATAGAATGGATTGTTCAAAATCCATGTGTAAAATTTAGTTTTGAAGTTATTTAAGGAGTATTTTGTTATTTCTTTTTAAAGTTTATTATAAAGAGTGTCCAGTAATTACGGGATCAAACTTCACAAGGTGATTTGTTAGGTCATAATAAACAAAAAATTCCTATAAAACATAGGCCTATCTCACTTAGTTTTCCATCTGTCGGTGTTTTTCACTAAAAACTTTTTATCTCCGAGGTCAATTAAGTTACAAATTTCAAACTTTGCACATTGGCTAGTATAATTAGTACTAATATTTAAAAAATAATTTTGACTAATTTTCACTTCCAGTTCCGGTTTAAAATTGCCGCCATATTAAATTTTCTAAGTTTAATATCTCAAAACCCTTAAACCTTATAATAATACACAAGACTAACAATATGTGGCAAATGTGTTTATAAACATTTTAAAACCAAGTGTGTTGTTCTGCAATAACTAACAACGGAGTAACAAAAGTTTTCCTGAACTGTCCTCTATTTACATTTGAGAAACATAAGTAAATAAATAGTCCATAGGCCAGCAGACCATTATTTTGGGGGTAAACATTTTTTTTTGAACCATGGTTAGCAGTAGTTGTTAGGATGTCGAAAAGTCATCTCAAAATGGTAGCTATTGGTCAGCCAGGCCAATCCAAGATGGCGGATGTAGAGTTTTTATTAAAACAGCTATATAGTCAAAATGACATGTTCAATATTGATTTTAAAATAATGCTAATTAAACTTGCTACAAAGATAAGCTTTAATAATTAGTAGAAAATTAACTAACTATAAGTAAATGAAAACAAACTTACAAAATATTAAAATATTTGTAATTTGACCCGAAAACTGCGTTTGATTGAAAACTACACAAATTGTGTAGGACCTAGAAAGAAACCTTAAATACATTATTTGTAGCCAAACAAATTACCTACAATTTGGTCTATAACAAGTAGTAGTAACTTTCAAGACAAAGCCGACACGCAGCTCCACGCGACAGCGTTAATTTTGTGGTCTTATACATTTTTGGCCGCCATCTTGGGTTGGTTTATTCGATGTTCATTATTTTTAGTACAAACATTGATGCTATAGTTATGTATGTTTATACCAAAATTCATAAAAATTGAACCTTAAACATAGCTGTAATTATATTAAAACATCTCTTTGAAAAATACCCTCCCCACCCTTACATGGGGGATTTAGGTGACCGATTTTGCTTATTTTCATTTTAGTGAATATAATAAGTAATAACCTAAGGAAGATATAAACAAAATTTCATCAATATTAATTTCTAAAGTACTGTATGACTTAACTTTGTAAATTAGCACTCAACATTGTATGTACAATTTTAGCTCAACAATTCACAGTATTATTCAGGCTAACAATACTGTTTGTCTTTTGTGAGCTGGTTTTTAAAGAATCTCATAATATAGTTTTTTAATTTTTACAGAAAGTCAGAAACGATCCAAATTTTAGATACAGCTAAATAACTTGCTCATTGGAGTCTTACATATCGGACAGTCTGTTTCAAAATGGTGGGTGGACATTCAAAGTTTTGATTTGCCTATCAGTTTGGAGCAATACCATAATTGAATTCAAGGTTCGCCCTGTATAGTAGAGTTTTACTTTCTTAACCGATAAAAATAACTCCCATTGCTCTAGAACCTACCATTTTAAAGTAATTTCTGTTTAATTATTTAATCCAAATTTCTGCACTTTGACATTCAGAGCACTGAGGGCCACCATTGGGAAGTCGTAAACTATAAGTTTTGCAGGAAAATTTAAATAGGGAACATTACCTAGTTTTATACCAGTATTAAAAATATGCGAGACATTTTTTTCAAAATGGCCAATATGACGGCCAACATTAAAAATCATATCAAAACCCACATTTTTATGATGATTTTGGATTGGTGGTATCATTTTAAGACATTTTTATTCTTGGAATTTTTTTATATCCAAAATATTCGGGGAGATATACGCAGGTAAAGTTACAACAAATGGCATAGATCAGCGGTTCCCAGCCTTTTTAGCTTGCGGGCCCAGTAATATTAGTTTTAAATTTCGAGGCCCATCCCGATTTTACATAATTATGTATAAAATATATACATTTTAAGTGGCACCAAAAGGTTGTATAAATAGTATAAATAGCTCACAGTTGCAAATATTTTAATTTTGAAATATTTCGGATTCACTATTGTAAAATAAATAAAAACATAACAAAATACATGTATAATTATATATATTCAAATGGATATTTACATTACTGTTCAAACTTAATGAGAATTCTGACAATGTTTATCCCCTAATAGATGATCTATATCGGGATAAAAACTTGACAATATCAGCCTCAAATCACTCTCTACGTTCAATTTGTTTCTGTACTTAATTTTTTAAAGATACGAAAGTAGAAAGGACTCTTTTACACAGGTAACTTGTTGAAAATACCATCAACTGCATCAGTGCAATTTTGCCAATTTGTGAGATATTCTCTTCTCACTTTTATTAAAAAAAGGAGATCGATGGAGTTGTTTTAAAGCTTAATTTGAGATCCTGAAGATCAATTCATCGCTTCTAAATACTGAACAGCCTCGTTTTTACCTTGCTTTGATAACAATAACAATTTTTACTGAATCTTCAAAAGTTTTTTTACACTTGTCTAAATCTTTAACTGCAAGGGAAATGTCAATATTGATTTTTAAATTTGTTCTTTTACACTATTAAAGAGAATTCTTAAACTAATATTTCATCACAACAACCGATTTATTTAAAACGTTTTTATTTTGCACTATTTTAATTTTTTTTTCTTGAGTTTTGCCCAGCATCTGCGGCCCAGTACCAAGCTGCCCGATACCCACAAGTGGCCCGTGACCAATTGGTTAGGAACCGCTGGCATAGATAATTCACATATTTTAAACTCTGTATGGTCATATCTGAATGTTGAACTGGTTGAAGCTGAATCTGAATTTTTACCCATGTTGTGCCAAAATGTACAGTAGTAGGAGTAGTTAAAATCAAAAAGTATAACTACCTTAACATGAGATTCATAAGTTGGAGACCTTCTCCTCGCAGAAACTTGTCTTTGTTTGCTGTCACAATCAGACTGGAGCAGAGACAATCAAACAAGTTCTCCATCATCTCGGCCTCCTCGGTGGACTGTGGGTCGTGGCGCTTGTAGAACTGGAACATCATTCATTCTTTAATTTTACATAAGTGTGAATGGGATAGACTTCTTCATTTTCAAACTCTAGATAATCTGGATTTTTTCGGGACATAATTGCAAACTATATTAATAATCTTTTTCATTTGACAAATGTGACAATGACTGTTGATAGCTGTAAGCACAATAGTTGATCAGAGCAGTGATCATTAATACAAGCATGTGTGGATGACCATAATTCACCATTTGGGATCGTTGTTAAGCATTAACGTATTCAAAATTTAGGGCTTACGACTAATGTCAGCAGTGACTACAATAATGAAGCAATAAGTTACCCGTCTTGAAAATTCACAAAAGCATTTTCCTGCCTAAACCAGTAGAAACTGGAATTTCCCACAAATGTTCTGGACCTGAACATTTCTAATTTTACATCACTACAGTACATACAACTGAACAAAACATAGGTTAAAAATGAAATATTCTTGATGTTATCTACATTTACTTTGTGGTATTCATTACAGTGCAGTCTCTATAATCCGCCGTTCGCCACTCCGACACGTCCAGTAATCTGGCGATGTGACCGTGTCAACTACCCACCTGTTTACTTGTCTGTTAAGCGTGTGACACATGTCGTATGTATTGATTA
Source organism: Matsumurasca onukii (assembly GCA_018831715.1). NCBI lineage: Eukaryota > Metazoa > Arthropoda > Insecta > Hemiptera > Cicadellidae > Matsumurasca > Matsumurasca onukii. The sequence goes on along the minus strand of CM032059.1, from coordinate 34,717,855 downwards.
CTTCAGTTCACTGCAGACAGCCAGAGAAAAGTGCATTGTTCAATACTATTCTGTGCTTCCGTTCAGTAGGGGCCGTGAGATGTTGCAAACATGTAAACATGTTACTTTGACAATAAATAAAAAATTGCAAACATGTAAACATGTTACTTTGACAATAAATAAAAAATATGTGATTTTAAAAATATTAGAAAGTGGTGATAAGCTAGCTACCCTATCCAAGGAAATCAACATCAACAGATAAAAATTCATGCACATAAGGAAGAAAAATATTGAAATTGAATCATCCTTCAACGTAAGAAAGATTATTTCTGGCAAATTGAGTCTTTTTTAGAGAACCTCCACTAATCCGGCGCTTCTGATCCCGATATAGGGTCCGATTAGTGAGATCGTACTGAACTATAAAATGAAAGCATTTTGTACTTTTTAGTACAAGCATTTAAAACTAATGTGGTAAAAAGTACACAATGCTTTCATTTTACGGTCAACTCCGATTAACCCTGATAAAGTCGGGTTGAGGCTTCCCGCAAAATAGCGGTTAATCCGCAAAAACTCAAAATTAATGTACAAGGTATATAAAGACGTAAACAACTAAAAATGAGGATAACAGATTTCAGTGAGCAGTGCAAGTAAAATCTAGTCATTAATTCTCATGTACTTTAGCACCACCCAGTCGGGCGTGGGTCTTACATATAGCATTAGTTCCATGGTTTTAGTTAGCTACTGAGTGATCAGGAGCGCTAGCGTCAAACTCTTGACAGGTCACGGTTCCCACAGCAACCAGAAAATGGCGACAAGATGGTGACGGGGTACATGTTAGTGTTTATGTTGTTATTGTTATCTTACTTTTGTATATCACCGTGACACTGTTGTATCACCAATGCGCAATGTTATACTGGTTGCACATTTGTTTATCACTGAACCACGATCAATGTTTTGCATCAAGTTTTGATGTATTGTCAGTACGACCTGTTTACATTTAGTAGACATCGTTTCGCAATCACCAATAACCACTCCGATAAAAAAACAACTCCTGCAACCGCACTTAAATGTATATGCCCTCTTATACCACTGTCAAAACCTTAAATAGGCCTAATTAGTCAGATTTATTGGTGAGGCGGATGGGTAATTCTGATTGGTGGGAAGAATTGCTATTTTTGGACTAAGATTGACAGGGGAGTCAAAGAAAACAAGCAAGGTCACGCGAGACACTATTATAGTCTGTTTTGTGAGGGTTGGCAACATTATATTTTGTCTCTGTTTGATGTAGCGGTTAATCGGGAGTTGACTGTATACAAAAATTAAATAATCTAGTCAGTACTTTCACAGCAAGCTATATTCTACTTTACCGTTTTTTTTCTTACCTGTAAAACTTTGGCTAAAACTAGCTTCTATTTAAATACAATGTTTTTTTCACATTGACCTATTTAAGTAAAAATATACAGATATCATGCGCGTAAAAATTGTACTGACTAAAGCGTAGGATTGATATAGCCCAATACCAGGGTTGCCAGTCAGAGAAACCTGGAAAACAGAAAAGTCAGGGGATTTCATGTGTCTAGTCAGGTTATTTTGAAACAAACAAAAATGAATTTGTCAGGGAGAGTTTATAAACTTTGTAATGCAGTCATTTCTTGTAATCAACTTATCTTTTGGTTAAGACAAAATCCTCCTTAAGTGTATGTTTAACAAGTCTAAATTATTCTAAATTATACAGTGATTTTTTCTTATTATCTTGATGAATGTAAAAGACTGACATAATCCAGACTATTGCAAAATCATGACTGGGAAAGTTTGGAAAATTGCCTGAGAAGTGAGGGAGTTTCGTCTTGAAAAATGTAAGGCAACCCTGGATACGATTGATGAAGGTTACATACCGCAAGTTGTTGAAGCAGCACGTCAATGCCGTCTATGTTGCCCAGCAGAGTCTTGTTCTCCAGTGAGTTCTGTAGCAGGATGGAGAGGATCTCGCTGACGTACAGCTTGTTAGCGTCGAACGGACCCTTGACTCTGAGTCTCTTCAGCAGCCACTGCATCAATCCTTGCCGTGCCACATCCGCGCCCACCTCTGGCCGGAACTCCAGAATATTCTCAAATATAGCTGCACATTGAACCACACAGTATATTTAACTGTAAATAATCCTTAATCATATATGGTATGTTTTTATCTTTGATAAATGTTGGTAAACCTGCACTATATTAACCTTTTGGGCGACATTGATGTGGATTCGCGGAGGACCAGGACAAGCACGAAACGTTATTGCCGCGGAATCCGATTTAGTAACTGCTGTGTTAGTACATTATTTTGCCGCTAGGTAGTTCTGATAGTTACTTGACCTAGATACCTACGGCTCTACCTCAAAAACAGTAATAATGGCGGCCGCCTTGGCTTCTCATTGGCTAAAAGCAGTCTATTGGGCTGGCCCTCATCAAGAGGCATTGCCGTGAGTTCATCAGATCAATACGAGTTAGTAGTTGTTTAGTGTTAATTACCGTTAATTAGGTGTTATTTTTTTAGTGTAATCCGTTATTTAGTGTTTAGTAGCAATTTACTTTTAGTAGGCCTACAATGGCAAATCCGAATGATGAAGATTTTGATGAGTTTGTGGCCAATGTGATGAATCAGTCGTTTACCAGTGAGTAGGAGACTTTCTAGAAAGTGACGGAGAAGATATTTTACTTCACAATATTAGTGGAAGTGGCTAGTATGGATGAACTTGAACCGAGTGATGTTGATTGCTCTACCTGTTCAGCTGTCTGAGCGAGATGAAGAAGCGACGCCAGAACCAGTTACACGCAACCCTCACACCTGTCCCACTCACACCTACAACACTCACGCCTACACCCCTAGGCCTGTACCACCTACATCCACTCCACGTAAGCCAGTTCGGCAGACCAGCACAACCTACAACAAGCGCCAACCTGCAGGACCTGCTAACGACCTGCAAGTGATTCTGCCTGGACCTGCTACTAAGCGCAGTCGTGAAGAAAACCCCAGCAGACGATGGCTACAAGAATGTAACCTACAATGACCCTGGCCCAAATGATCCTATCTTCAATATAAATAAAGGTACAAATCTCCTGAACTTTTGATACAACTACATTACCAATTGACTACTTTTCTTTGTTTTTAATGAGGATATTAGAAATTACATTTGTGAAGAAACTAATCATTTTGCAAATATAAGAAAAGATTCATTATCACCTCAAGCAAGAATCAAACATTGGAAACAAATTGATGACAAAGACTTGAAGGCATTCCTGGGCACAATTCTCAACATGGGCCTCATTCCCCTTCCAAACCTTGAGTCATATTTTATGAAAAGCTGGGAGACAAGAATTCCATTTTAGGTGACGCTTTTTCACAGCTACTTCCTTAACATCTTTTGGAACATTCATTTCAACCATGGCCAAGAAAGCGTAAAAAGGGTTTCTGATAAAACCCATGGTTGATCACTTCAAAAAAGTAAGCAAATTGTTTTATACACCGGAAACTTTGTAGCAGTGGACGAGTCCACGATTTCATTCAAAGGCAAGGTCAGTAGGATTTACAATCCCCAGAAACCTGTAAAGTTCGGCCTAAAGGTATTTGTCATATCTGATTTTGATAATGGTTACATCTTTGATTTCATACCCTACTTTGGAAAAGATTTGATACCAGACACCAAACTTTTGAAAACAACACAAATAGTCAAACTTTTGTCTCAATCGGTAGTGATGAAAGACCCGCCAATCCAACAACAGGTCTACATGTTTACACAGATCGTTACTATACCAGTCCCGAGCTGGCTACTGAACTTTGGCAATGAATTGTTATACAACGGGACTGTTATGACACATCGTCAGGGACTGCCGAATAAGATGAAAGACAAGGGAAAACATCTTGAAAAGGGTCAAATTCTTTCTGAGAGAAAAGGCAACATCCTTGTATTATCTTGGCGCGATAAAGGGTTGTAAACATGCTGAGCACCAAAGGAAAAGGGACCGTTAATGACATGACGGAGGTGCCAAGTAAATGGCCAAACAAACCCCAGTAAGAAAACCAAATGTGGTCTTAGACTACGTGAAACACATGGGGTCGATCGACCATTTTATATCTTCGCATTCAGTTTATGAGGCGCATAAGAAAATGGTACAGGAAGATGTTTTTTGTTAGAGGTCTCAGTTGTAAACTCATACATCCTTTACACTGAAGTCCAGAAAAAAACAATCTGAAGCCCATGACTCATGTAGAGTTTCGGCGGCCTGGTCCGCGGACCTTGTGTCCGATAGAATGGTACAGACTAACCGGACGGCATAAACAAAGGGTGAAGAAATGGAATCGGGTGCATTGTGTGCAAGAAGAGGGACTTATACAAGACCTGTCCAAATGAGCCTGCCCTCCACCCAGATGAGTGTTTTGAGGACTATCACACAAAACAAAACTTTTAGGAATCAAGACATATAAAATTCTTTCACTTCAATTTGCCACTTTTGTAATTTTATAGTACATATTTATATTGTAACAATATAGAGCCAATTTTCATGTAAACTGTGTTTTAGTCCCCTTCTTACATAGTACCTAATAGTATAAAAGTAATAACTGTTGTATCTAACAATGGTATAGTAAAACTTGATTTGGAAACAAATAACTAATAACTCATACTAAAATACTGTTACTGAATATTAGCCTCCAGGCTGCTGAGGGCGATTGAAAATACGCTACATCTTGCTAACCAAACATGTAAGGACTAATAAAAACTTTGTTGTGACAATAATTATGTAGACAAATTACTTACTAATATAACATTAACTTTTATTGGCCAAAAGACACTTATTACTTAGACTGAAAAATTATATTTCATGCTTAGATTATATTTTCAGGTAAACCAAAAACCAAATATACCATTTGGTATATGGTATATTATATATATAGTAAACCTGGTATGTTTTATATAGGGCCTAAATAGTGATAGTGGCATATGGTAAATGTTACAATATGTTTTTACTAAATTATATAACCAAAAGAACTGCTTAAAATCAAATACAACAAAAAAAATTTTCAAATTTCAAAAAATGTTAAATATGCTGTAAACAAAACAAAAAAAATAAAATTTTTATTTTAACCTGAAAAGTTTTATTTTGTTATAAGAAAAGTAAAAAATGTGACTTTACATATTAGATAAAGAAAAATAATCTAATATGACTTTATAGAAGAATAAGAACAATTTTTCCATAACGCCTAAAGGGTTAATGTATTTATTTTTTGAGACCAGAAGCTTGAGTAAATTTTTAAAGATTCAAGATATGTATTACACTATAGTCTTAGAATAATACAACCAATTATAGCCCAATTATGTTAGATGCTATAGTAGCTTACCATCTCGTTTATTTGTATTTAGTAGTTGAAATTTATAATTACGTACTATTACTGATAGAAATTAGATTTAATCTTGAAAATTTATGTCAAACTTGAATCATCAATATTGAAAAATAACCTAAGCTATAATATAATTCTCTACTAACAGTCAAATTCAATAAAGAATAATGTAACAACTTGTAAAAACTATTTACAATGTTTTCACCACCAATTATCGAAAGTAGAAGTAGGGTTGTAATAATAAATAATTTCAAGTGTTTAATTAAGTTGTTTGGTTGCATAAGAAATCTTGGGAATATACTAGATCCATTATAGTAATAAATTTGATAATAGATTCCTAAATGATGTATGAACAAATTACCTACTTAGCATTTATAATTCAGTACAAATAAAGACTTAGGTCCATTTTGTTATAATAGTAAAGTAGACTGGTACGGCAGCCACAATATATCATTAAAGATATAAACATTTTAATTTTTAAAATAATTGTTCTAAGCCATAATAGTGTTAGTTTGGCAAGTATCAAAATTAGAGGTGTGAGAGCAGGCTCTTAAAGGTCAAGGTGAGATCGAGCGAGAATCAGCCAAGATTTCAAGAATCAAAATCCAAAACAAGAAATGTTTAATTTGATAAAGTACTGCCAGTTCTGTACTTATTATAGTGCATATGGTTTTTACTGTACTTGTTATAGTGCATATGTTTTTGTTCTGTACTTATTATAGTGCATATGGTTGTTTATGTTCTGAACTTGTTATAGTGCATATTATGTTTTTAATCTTCATGATTTGGTTTGTTTATGTTTGATCTTTAAAAACATATGTTTTGTATTGTTGTGATTTCTATTCAATGTTTGTTTTGATCATTATTACAGTCCATTTATACAAGTCAACACCGCTTTCTCTTTTCTAATTTAGTTTTACAAGTTAATATTTCACTGCACATTTTAAACTTACTAAGTGTTTTTACTAAAAAAATTTCTTTTTTCAATTGTCAAATACTCTGGAAGTAATCAAAGTTAAAACTCCCCAACAGACAAATCTGAACAATCTGGTTGATTATGGTAATCACATGCTGTTTAATATGAGTTTCTTGATTGAACAATTCTTGGAAGATAATCATAAGACTCAGACTTCAGACACTCTACAAAAACTTCTCACTCCTGTTTCCAATGAAGACATATTGACTAAGAGGGCACAGCTCGTCCTCTTGCTCCATAAATCACAACATACTTGTATAAGTAAAGAAACCGTAAAAAGAGTAATATTTTATCGTTCAAAAACAATTTAAAGTGAATTACTCCTCAAACAACAAAATGAAATACTAGAAAAAACAGCAAGCAAATCCATTGTATTGTTGATAATCTCTCTAAAGTAAGGAACTTTGATTTCTCTAACGGACAACCAAATTAATCAGAAAAAGACTCCCCTATTGAATGGTCCTAGTGAAAAAGCACAGTCTTCTAATTTAAAGTTGTTTAAGGTTCCTCAAGGTCACAGAAAAGGTTTAATTTAAAAGGAGTCCTCAACAGAATCAAGCCCAGTAAAGTATAAAACACAAATTACAGAAACCTAAGTCAGAAAGGACAACATTTGGAAGGAAGATAAATTTGGGTTTTATAGTGATAGACGAGACGTATGGAAACATGTTGATGCCATGAAACAAAATGAGCTTACAATCACCAGTACAGTGAAACCCAATGCTCCCCTCTTACATGTGGTTCAATCTGCTTCAATGTCAAAACAGAGTGGGGATGTGGCTGTTATCTTGGGAGGGACTAATGACTCCTTAAAGGATGACCTCTTGCCAGTCTACAAAAATCTAGAGGCAGAACTAAACAATTTATCCCAGAAGAAAACTGTAGTACTCACTACTGTACCCAAAAGATTTGACAAGGGAGCAGCTAACCCAATCCATGTTAAGAATGCTCTATTGAACAATTACATTCGGGAATTGGCGGATCGATCAGGGAGAACACATCTGATTGACCTGGTCAGACTTGAAACGATTCACTACAGCGAAGAGGGAATACACCTAAACCACATCTGCAAAAAGAAACTAGCTTACATGATTGTAAATACTCTCAAAAGGATTTATCTCAAACAAAAACTGTATGAAAGAAATCATTATATAAATAAACACTTTAGGATAAATGAAACAAATACAAAACTAGTCCTAAAAATGTACCGCAATAACAACGATGTGGCTTTCCAAGGACTTCAGCTGCCCACGCCACATGAGTGCAGGAATTGCTGTAATTTTTCGGGAAGAGTGTGGAAGGCCCTCTACTTCAGACTACCTGGCTGGCCACTTGACACTCCAAAAAACTCCTGGGGAACCTACTATCTACTCCCTTATGAATAAACCCCAATATTTCATGAAACCGACGTTTAAAGACTACGATCTGGCCTTCAAACAACTGACATATGATTTTAAGAAGAGAGAACATCTGGTTTGCTCGCCCGCTGGTAGGATGTGTACGGGATAAGGGTGAAACTGAACACTTTGCAGCTAAAATCTGTGAATTCCAAAGGGACACTGGAGCAACCCTAGAAATTGTCCCCTACAATCAAAATTCTCAGTACAGAACACTAAGATATGTTAGTGTTCTAACACTATTAATATGTTCATTTTTTACGTCCTTTTACAACTGGTACATTTAACAGTTGTAAAAAGACGTAAATAATGAAAATATTAATGTAAAATTTGGAAAAATGAGTTTATATCTTTATGTAAAATTATAAAATACAACTTTTTTTACTCTTGTAAAATTTTTGTATTATGCGCCATTTTCATGGTATTTCAATTAGAAAAATTTGAACAGCCGCCATTTTGTTTCTGTGGGTTTTTATGAAATAATGTTTTTCTCTAAAATTTAACTTATTACACATAAACACCCTACCAAGTTTGAATGCAATCGGTTAAACCGCTCTGGAGATATAAATTTTAACAATGAAAACTGGTAATGTAGGCCTACCAGTTGTAAATTGACGTAAAAAGTGAAAATATTAATTCAGCATTTGGAAAAATGAGTTTGTATCTTAATGTAAAATTATAAAATACAACTTTTTACTCTTGTAAACTTTTGTATTATGCGCCAATTTAATGGTATTTCAATTTAAAAATTTAAACAGCCGCCATTTTGTTTCTGTATGGTTTGAAGACTTAATTATTTTTTCTTAAATTGCCCTTACGACACATAAACACCATACCAAGTTTGAATGCAATTGGTCAAACCGTTCTGGATGTATAAATTTTGAGGTAAAAATACAAAATGGCGGCTACCGGAGTAACGAAGAATTTTAGAACCCATGTTTATAGGGACTTTTTTCATTGTTTTTGCATAAGGAAAATTGGCGCCCCCCCTGAAATTTGGCGCCCTATCTTTGAATCACCCTGTATACAGATCAACAAAAAATCTAATTTGGATGATATCCTTATATTACAAAAAGCTATCAGGATTAAGTTACGTATGGAGGGAAATAAGAATCTTAACAGTACACTCTCAGTATATTTTACATACAGTATTATACACTGAATTCAATACTTCAATCGGCACCTTAAACCCTTCTACTCATAATTACAACACTCGAAACCGAGGGGAAGTGGTTCCTATTCATAGACTAAAATTCTACACAAAAAAGCCAACCTATACGGATTTGAAGTTTCTGAAATTGAATCACTCCTATATGTAAGAAATTAACTTTATTTTGTTAAAAAGGTAAATATCTGATTTTTGTAACTATTGTGTAATTTTGACACTATTCACATGTTACTATGTAACTTTTATGAATAAAGAATATTTGACTTTGACCTACCAATTTTTAAGTTTCTAGCTTATCTAGAAGTGGGTAAACATTTGTATATGTCAGTGAGTGAGTGAGTTACAAAGAGGGTTGTATATATAGGGAGAGTCTCTACTGAGTGCATTAATTTTGAATTTTTAACAGTAAATTCTACTGGGTGAAATGGACCAAAAAAATACCTATATGCCTATATTTAAATTTAACCGTTTAGCTGTAATGGCGTATTTTGTGATTTATTTTAACTACATGACTGTGTACTGTTAATGTGACAGTAAAGCCAAAAGTAATGTGTTAATGACAATAAAGGTAATACTGTTTGAAAGAACATTAAATTTCCTATAAAATGAATACTTTACCAAAATATAAATAACGTCTTTTTTACATTATGTAAAACGACTTTGAATTTAAAAATGTTTGAATATGATGTGTGAAATACTTGATTCTATGTAGAATTTCATTAAATTCATTTTTACTACGAGTAAGTAAGTTACCACTACAGAAACACAACGTTACCTAAAGTATTGTGAACTCCCTCAGACTCTTCTTTGACAGACTCGTCCAATCGCTCGAGGTTCTGGGTGAGCAGTGCAAAGATTTGTTGGTTGAGCAAAGCGTCGATTAGCGAGTCCGCTCCGTCCTGACTCTCATGGAGAATGTCCACATCCGTCAACTCCTGCGACAGTCACTAGTTAGAACAGCTCACACGGTGACAAGTCAATTGAATTGAATTGCATGTATACTGAACATGACTATCTTAATCCAAATTATTATCCAAATAAAAAAAAATCTTTCATTGCATAAACAATATACATTGTATCGCAATCGTCAGTGTTTAAGGTTATCTAAAATTTTCCATTCATTCCCATCGAAGTATCTTTCAGACATACAGTGGTATTCATTCATTCATTTCATTCATTCGAATTATTCCCACTCCAGTTCAATAATCTGTCTGTCAGTTTTAAGAGGTCTCCCAGTTATGTGCCATGAACTCGTCTGTGCTGTAAAATGCTTCCTGAGCTAGTATTGTTTTGAGACAAGATTTAAATGCCTTTGGCATAGTGGCACCTTTAATCGAATTTGGAAGTCTGTTGATTAATAGAACTCCTGCCTGTGAAGGCAAACGTTCATGAGTTACCGTCCTGTGTCTCCCAGTTCGGTAATCATCCCTGCCTCTCGTCACGTGAGAGTGTATGTCTCTACCTCTTACGGGGTCGCATTTGGATCTAAAAAAGAGACATGTCTCAAGGATATAGAGGCAAGGCAGTGTCAACAATTTTAGTTTTTTGAAAGCTGGCTTGCACGACTCTCCCCGTTTTGCGATTGTTCGGATTGCTTGCTTTTGCAAAATGAAAAGCCTAGAAACATTTGCATTGAGCAACCTCCCCACAAGACCAAACCGTAGGTAAGGTGTGGGTAGACAATTCCAAATACACAAGAAAAGGAAAACTGAGAAACACCCTTTTAAAATTTGTAATTGTAAAACACAGCAGGAACTATCCCATATTCCTGGTGGTACAAGGTATCAAAGGTTACATACCTTAAAATAATTAACAGTCTTTGTAAGCAAACACAAGTACAACTGCAAGGATGGCTTGTGACAAGACCTTTTTATACATTAGAAGAGTTTACAACTTGTATAATAACTAACTGTATAGTCCAAAGATGACGCCATTTATTCCTCTACTAAATTACAACTAAAGAAATATGAATATGAAAAATTAGTTTTCAGTCGGTTTTTAAATTTTAACGAACAATAATGTTTCCCCCAAACTATGTTTGAATTAACAAGATTCACATTAGCGTAACTTGTGTTTACAGACCTGTATCAAGCTGACGACTCCCACAGAAACGTCTGTGTTCTCGTGAGACAGCAGCTCCAGCATGGAGGGAACTGCGTTGAGTTGCACCATGACAGGGTACAGGTCGGGTACTGTAGCTACTGCGTGCATCTCCTGCAGCGCTGGTGCAGTTCCACCTCTGACTCCATGAACCTGTCACATCATGAGTCTCAGTCAGTGTTCCTACTTTATGGCTGTTATACGTGTGACTCCAGAGCTTATCACTCCAATGGGGCAGGTACGATCCCCATAGTCAACCCTAACAATTTGTTATGTGACTATGCCATAACGCTAGGTAAAGGTCACGGTTGAGTGGAAGAAAGCACTTTGTTAGAACTTTGCCTTATAAAACAAACTTTACCTTTCAAAGCGATCTTACTTATGGTGATTCTACCATTATATTCCAAAACCAGAAACTTCAAACTAAAGGTAGAAGTTTTAAAATTACCAGAAAATTGTTAGCATTGAAACTTTTAAGAAAGCAATACAAACAATAACCAGCTTTTCCTCCCTAAAAAGAAGTAATAATTAAACACAACATTTGAAGTTCATTTGTTTAGGTTATTCTTACTTATAAACTTACAGAAATAAATAGTTTTTAATGGGAGGTTCCCTTGAACCCGATTATTTTGGCCAGTAAAATTATCACACTAATTCCTGATAGTCCCAAAATATTCATAATCTACCCTACTTGCAAAAAATACCCTACAAAATTACAAAGTCCACTGAAAATACCCTGCCGCCCTAACAAACCTGTTTGAATAAATTCCCACCCTATCTTTTAGGTTTGGTTTGTGTCAGGACATTCCCGTTTCCTAAAATTTCTAATGTTTGAGAAGAAATAAATTTTTGTTCACATGATTTTTATGAATTAAATTTAACTGTAGAAAGGTTTTGCATTGTTTTTTGACGAAGAACTTTGGAATACCTGTTCACCAACAACAACTTGAATAAGTTAACTTACTTCTCAGGCATATCAGGAAACTTAATCCTCATCTCTTGGTTCTTCAGAGTCCGCTTTTCAAATTGTAGCACCATTCGCTTGAGTGTGGTTTCATCCAAAACATCTCCCTAAAAACGGATTGTGTTCACAGTAACTATGATCTGTTTTACATCAGAAGCTGTTATAATCCACTGGTAGCTTTTTGCATTATTTAGCTGCATTTAAAAGTATTAGACTGTAGTAGATTTTTTAAGCTACTATAATTATGTAGTTTTTCTGTTTAGTTTATTTTAATGCTTCATGGTGAATGTAGGTGTTATTTTGAGCTCAGATTTTTCTAGGTGGAGCAAAAAATGAAAATAATGGTACCAAAAGAAACAAACTAGGACTTCCCCTTCTCAAAAACTTTATCCTTGAATTTCCTTTTAACTGTTAAAATGTGTGGACTACTATTGTTATTGGTAAAAGTTGATTTTTCATGATACTTTGTCTTAAGCTTTGGTTTCCTATGAAGGGGTGACAGCCATTTTATAGCTCATTCTGGACAAGAGGCTCATTCAGCCAGACTACTGGTGGAACCAAGAAATAGGGGAACTCAGGAGTAAATGTGTTAGGGCTAGAAGACAACTCATGAGAGAAAACAGAAGAACCAGGGGCATGCACCTGAACAGCTGAAGGCTGCATTAAGGGAGGCAAGGAAGGATCTCTGCAGAGGAATTTTGAATTCCATGAATCTGCAGTTGACAGTTGAAGGAGGTCTGTGAGAGCATTAATGAAGATGTCTAGGGAATGGGTATAGGATTGTGACGAAGAAATTTGGCAGGTCCCTACCGTCTTGTCATTGCAGACAACACTTCATGTTGTGGAGGCTCTATTCCCAATACATCCTGCTAAGCTACTGAAGAGATAGCAGCCACAGAAATACCGCTGTTCACTGAGGAAGAATTGCAAGAAGCTAGCAAGAAGATGAGAACAAAGAAGAGTCCAGGCCCAGATGGGATTCCACCGGAGGCTGTCAAGTTGGCCGCAGAGATAAACCCAGAAAAAGTACTGAACCCGCTCAACAGCACTCTTAAATACGAACGTTTTCCAGAGGAGTGGAAACAAGCAAACCTTATCCTGCTTAAAAAGGATGGCAAACCGGACAACTTACCATCATCATACAGGCCACTGTGTCTTCTAGATACTCTGGAGAAACTATTGGAACATCTTCTCCTGAAAAGATTAATAGCGCAGCATGGAAACACATCCTGGAGGCACTGGGCCAACGAAGGATTAGCGACTACTTTCACCGAATGTTTCAGGACTACCTTAGAGGAAGAAGAATCCTGGTCAAGACTGAGAGTCAATGCTTGCAGGTGTAGGTATCAAGTGAAGTGCCACAGGTGTCCATATGTGGACCAACGCTGTGGAATCTCATGTAAGACGGAATACTCAGACTCAATCTACCACGGGGCATTCCTGGTTGGCTAAGCTGATGATTTGGCTCTGGTGGTATCAGCTTCAACAGAGAACTCGCTCATGGTCAAAGCAAACCATGCCATCAGAATGGTGGGCTCTTGGCTGGAGGAACAAGGTTTGGCCATTGCACCAGAGAAAACAGAAGCTATAGTCATGGCCGGAGAAGATCTATTGGAAACATAAATTTTGTGGTGAATGGCACTACTATTGAGCCTTGTAAAAAACTGAAGTACTTAGGGGTATGACTGGACCATCGAAGATCATTCTAAGTACTCGTGGAGGAAGCTGAGAGAGGAGTGCTAGGGTTGCAGGGTGCCTCAGTCGGCTGATGGGTTACATCCATGGACCCAATCCAAGTAAGAGAAAACTGCTTTCATCAGTGGTAGTATCCACTGCTCTGTATGCGGCACCAATCTGGAAGAGGTCCCTAAGCCCAGCAAAAAATCAGCTGAAGATGGACCAAGTCCAAAGAAGAATGGCACTTCGCAGCTGCAGTGGATACCGCACCATCTTGGCTGATGCTGCTTTCGTCATCGCTAGTGTGCCACCTTTGACACTTTTAGCATTGGAGAGGGCGGATTGTCACTCAGGTATTAGAAAGGCACAGGCCAGAAACATGATGATGACCCGATGGCAAGAAAGGTGGTCAAACACGACGAAGGGAGCCTGGACAAGAACCATAATTCCTGATCTAACCATTTGCTTAGGGAGGGGTCATGGAGAAGTGGACTTTTACCTGACACAGTTCCTCTCAGGACACTGGTCTTTTCAAAAGTATCTGTTCAAGATCAAGAAGTCAGCTTCAGAAGACTGCAGGTATTGTGGCGAAGAGGATACGGCGGAGCATACAGTTCTCAACTGTGAACGGTTGGACCCACTAAGAAGACCTCATTTACTGAAGGTAGGGGCTGAACAAGGAGAACATGGTGCAGAAGATGCTTGGCAGCAAAGATGACTGGGACACTGTGGCTGACATGGTTAGGGAGATGATGAAACTGAACATCACCGAAGCAAGACTTGACGTTTGACTCGTAGAGTAATAAAGTAAAGGAAAGAAATTAATCCATTCGACCTCTCTGGGCTGAATTAATGACACATTGGTGATTCCAGTTCAGTAGGAGAGAAGCGCAGGAGTTTTTGGTGGGTAAACCTTGACCGAAACAGAAGCTGTCACAATGAGGTCTGAGGAATAGTAAAGCCTATAGTGCGTAAAACACTCATACCTGAGGAAAAATACGAGGTATGTTCAATAAGTTCGCGAACTGGTTCAATATGGCGGTGTAAAGCTCTGCCCACTACATCACGTGAATACTAGACATCTAAGGAAGCGTTCAGTACTAGTTTAAAAGTCGAGCAGTGCCTATCAAGCTGCCAGTGCCAGTTTATATTTTATTTGTTTTTGCTGTTCGTCGAAAAATGGTGATTGATGAAATCACAAAGCAAAAAATCAACATCAAGTTTTTAGTGAAACTCAGAAAAGGTTCTCAAGAAATTACAGATATGTTGAGGGCTGTTTACGGAGATAATGCCTTGAAGAAAAGGTCCATTTTCAAGTGGATCAAACGTTTCAAAGATGGCCGCGAAGACGCTAAAGGTGATGCAATGCAGGGACGACCTTCAACCTCATATGTGGATGAAAACATTGTTCGTGTGCGAGCTCTGGTGTCTGATGACCGTCGGAAAACTGTTAGAATGATTGCAGACGATCTTAATTTATGCTAAAGTCATCAGTTCATACCGTTTTAGTGGCGCATTTGGGCTTAAGAAAACTCTGTGCAAAAATTGTGCCAAAACCGCTGACGCCAGAACAAAAGTTGAAAAAGATTGAATGTTGAATGATTGGAAGAATTGGAATGGTTGGAAGACTGACGGAAACGAAAATGAGTTCTTACAGAGAGTCATCACCAGAGAGTCATCACTGGAGATTAACCAAAATTTTGGTTTTTTGAGCAAAATGGACACGAGAGGGCATCACTGGATCACTTGATGTTGATTTGTTGTTCAATGATTTCATCAATCACCATTTTTCGACGAACAGCAAAAACAAATAAAATATAAACTGGCACTGGCAGCTTGATAGTCACTGCTCGACTTTTAAACTAGTACTGAACGCTTCCTTAGATGTCTAGTATTCACGTGATGTAGTGGGCAGAGATTTACGTCGCCTCAAGGCCGCCATATTGAACCAGTTCGCGAACTTATTGGTCATGCCTCGTAAGAAGCTTTTTATAGTCTACTAAAATAAATGTATTACTACATGCGCTTAGTACAGTATATTATTTATCCTAATCTTAAACAAAGGCCCCATTAGGAATTTTAAACGATCTTGGTGGATGTAGGTTTTAAAGCCTGAATATTTTAGAGAATGTCACATTTGTTTATAAAATTACCAGACCCTTACGAGGTTAATAATAAGATCACATATCTGTTGTCTGGAAGAGTTAAAAGTTGTATCATACTTACTAACCTAATTATTTGAAAATTACATTATAAAGCATACCTCAGGAATTTCTTCAACTAGTTTTGCTATAGCGTTTTGTTGTTCTTCTTTCGCTTTTCTTTCTGTTTCTAATCTTTCTCTTTCAAGTTTGATTTGGCGTTCAATTTCAATCCTTTCAAGTTCTGCAGCACGACTTTTTTGAAGCTTTCTGTATTTTCGCTGCCTTTCATAATCTGTTTCATCAGGTTCTTCAATTTCTTCCTCTCCAGGAACGGGACGCTTAGGAGTATTGGGAGGCTGAAAAAGACTAAGAATATAGAATAGCCTGACCAGTACAGTGTTGGGTCTACATTAATGTTAGGTCAATTCTTAATTTTTTCGATTCTCGATTCAGATACTATGATATTGATTCTCAATTCCGATTTTAAGCGCTTACATATGTTTGTGCTAGTGTTGGGTCGATTCCTAACCTTTTTTATTCTCTGTTCCGTTGCCGGAATATTGATTCCCAATTTTCAATTCCTGATACCCAAAAAAGGAATCGGTATCAGAATCCACTTTACCAGCCAGCTCAATTGCATGAAATCGATTGTTTGAAAATTATGCCACTCCATTCCATAAAGATTGTGTGGTTAATTTGTAGTCAACAAAAAGTTTCACCAGTTAGATAGTCAGTTACATTGTATTCGGTGAAATAACAATAACAATTTATTTGTCAATTTACAAATTGCACTTTGTATTGACAAAAGAAAAAGGAAAATAATACAAAGGAAAAAATACTAGTTAAAAAAATAAAATTTAATATTAAACTTTTGACAGTACAAAATACGTGCACACGCGCCACGACTTGCCAAACTTTGTTGGATAGTGGACTCGTCCATCCGAACCCAGCCACCAAGCGTCAGCCGAGTGGTTTCGATTCGCAAAACAATTTCAGACTATTCGATTCCCAATTCCAGGACAGATTCCCGATTCTTTCTTTGGAATGGGTTGGAACAGAGTCCCAATTACCAATCCTCGATTCTGCGGTGTCGGAATTGACTTTATTTACCGATTCCCCACCCCAAGAAACCAGTGGAATCGGGAATCAGAATTGACTAGTTGATAGTTTATCTGCTTTGCAAGATGCTTTCTATGAAAACTTAATCAGTAAAATTGATAATTAATGCTGCTAGGAATCATAAATAACTTTACATATTTCCTATCCAAAAAATTAAAGTCTGGGCCCTACTTTTCAGGGTGTCCAGATTCAAATCAGCTTGCCTATAGGTCGAAATATTTCAGTCAGTGTTTTGGGGATTTTAACTTTGAAAAATGTGAAAGAGGCACCAGTCACTTATCTGGAATTTAACCCTTTCAGTCAAAACTAGGCCAATAAGATAGGTAATAGGCCTACTACAGGTAATGTGATAAGACCTGTTATTTAAATGTTGTTGTTATTTATAGTAAATAGGCTAATGTTACCTTGTATGATAATAACTCTCAATATCCATAGTATTATTCAAACAGGCACAATTTTTGGTTAAAAATTCAATATTAGAGCCTCTCTCCTATATTGTAGCCTTGGCACAAGTCTGAACAGTTCTCACACCAGCGTATAGGTGGCCTAATTACTGTAATACTATTGTAGGTTATTACAAATTGATTACAGCACTTACAACACTATTAGGTAAACTAATGGAAAATTAAAATCAATAATGTTTTATTATTTATGTTAGATCTGCCTGGCAACATTGTAAATTGAATCTAAATTAACAAATAACAAGATAATAAATAACAAGCGGTGAGGTTCGATTAAATGATCGAGGTTTAAATGATCGAACGTGCTTTTTCGTCTGTTTTGCCGGTTAAAATGCTCGAAAACAAGCTGCGCAGAAATGGTCGAAGATTTTGGTGTATCCACTCATCTGATCGAATGCAAAATTGTCCCCTTATTACTCTGCATTACCCTCTACTATTTTCACTTCCACAACCCTTAACATACCCGTTCATGCTCAAAGTAGGTTAGAAACTTGGATATTGGAAAATTAAGCAGGGCCCACACTACAGCGACCCCGTCCCGCCCGAAACCAAACCGTCCCCGGCGTTTACCCGTACACTACACCGGCCCACTCCGCCCGACTCCCGTGTTTTTGTGTGTGTGGGAAATGCACAGCATTTTCACTTACCTTGTGACCGAGCTACAGTGACGACATGTCAACGTCTAGTAAATCGGAAAAAGAATTAATGGTTGCCGTTGCAGCCTACGAGTTATCCAAGAATGAACGGAGATTTGGGACCCACAGCATAAATTTGAAAAGGGAACAGTGTGATGAATTTGCAAACCTTTTTCCGGATCTACTAAAAGACGAGGAAAAGATATTTTTCAAATACTTTTGAAAGTCCGCGCCAAAATACTATGAGCTATACCGGATCTATTACATTTGCCAATGTAATAGATCCGGTATGGCTCCGATGGCCCCTGAACAAGCTGCCACGTCCTCTCATGCTCCGTTCTTACCCACGCTCTGATGAGTTGATGGACTGCACTACTTGGAACTCCACAGAAAGGTTGGGGTCCCACTAGCTTTGTGATTGCTGCATTATTGGCTAATGCGTCTGCACCTTCATTACCTTCAATACCCGAGTGTCCAGTACCCAACACAAGGTGACCATGTTGAGCGTACCCAATCGAGAAGAGTGTACTATAGCAGTCCACACTAACCTGGACCTAAATTCGCAGGAATTTAGGCATTAAGAACCGCTTGACTATCCAGAAAATGTTGATAGACTTGTTTCTATAACCAAGTCTAAGGTCTCGCCTTAGAACCAATCGGTGTACCACTCCATCTGTGCCCGGGGATAGCGATTAGGCAGCCACTTCTGACGATCCCGGATAGTGATCCTGAATGGCTTGGAAAAGGAGTAATACCTTCATCTCGTCAGGTACATCAGGACATTGTTCTCCACCAGAAGATTATTCTGCCGTGGCCGTGGGACGAACCCCCTCCACGTCTGGCCACGTTGAAGACGATATGCACACTTCCTCGCTACTGACCTGATAAATATGTCGAGTGGCGGGATGTTAAGACAGCAGTCAAGAGGCACCAGGTGTGCTGACAAGGCACCTGTGACGGCCAAGCACGCCAGTCTCTGGACGCTTGCAAAGCCCGGACGCCGCCGTCCCAGCAGGACTCTGGGCCACCATACGATAACCCCGTGCGTGAGAGCTGGCCTACAGCAGTATAAACCAAAGCATGATCTTGGGCTTCAGACCCAGGAGCGACTGACTACTCTTCTGCAAGCCATGAGGTACTGCTTTCCCGATCAATGACTCGTTTTACCTGTGCAGCCCAAGTGAGTCTCTTGTCCAATATGACCCCAAGATACTTGACCTGGTCCTGAGTTCTAGTTGTACTCCCTCCGACGACCGGCCCAAGTCCTTGAAGCTTGCGCCGATTTGTGAAAGGGACAATAGTAGTTTTTGTGGATTAACCCGCAGTCCAACTTTACCAGATGCTGTGCAGAGCCGAGAGAGTTCAGTGCCGTGGGTTCAAATCTGCCACTTACCAGTATCACCAGTAAGGTGTTTCCACAATAACTGAAACTGATAACATTCTTTTCGTATTTTTAATATTATCTGGAAAGTAATAAATTTCAAAAATAGCTAAGCAAACTTAAACCACTCTTGAGTCTAATTCTTTGCCTAACTAATATTTGCCTAATTAACACACTTATTAGGATTAGATATTAGACTTGTCAAATTCAATAGTCAGATGAAGTACCTTGGATAACTCTTAGTGCGGATCTTAGATGGAATGATCACATTGGTGTAATTGCCCCACGCCATCCATCAGTGTGCTACCTAGTAAGAATATTACAGCTACTAGTAAGCAAAGAAATGACGCTGAAGATCTATTATGGGTGTTTTCATAGTGCCTTAAGTTATGGAGTTATGTTCTGGGGAGCGGCTGCCGATACGGAAAGAATATATTTATTCTTCAAAAGAGCCATTAGGCTTATTTCAAAGGAGGCGCGACTGGCACAAAGCAAACCTCTGTTCAAGGAGCTCCAGATCCTAACACTGTTTTCTCAGTTAATACTGGAGTGCTCTATGTATGAAAAAAACATCCAGAGTTGTTCATCACTAACTCGCAAGTTCACCATCACAGTACTCGTCAAGCCGAATATTTGCGTGTGATACAAGTGAGAACTTCTTTAGCTCAATCTAGACCAGGAGCTAGATGCATCAGGGTTTACAACAAGCTATTAGCTATAGCTATGAAATATATTGAAAATAAAAATAAAAGACAACCGTGCAGAGAAATTTTCAAATCAAACAGAATACTTACAGTCCCAAGTTTATATTTGGACGTTTTTAAATTTTAAGTATTGTTTTATCTGTTGTCAATATGTTTGTTGTTCTATACCTTAAAAGTAAGATTTTTGAACAAAATAAAATAAAATATCTATATATAACATTGGAAGTGAGAAATTTTTTAAGACATCAACAAATTCAAGAATTTACTTAAGAAGATGCTTGTGGACAAAGCTTATTATTATTCATAGGAAGAGGATGGAAGCTTATAAAGAAAACAATTGACGACCACGGCATCTTGTGCTTCTAGTGGAATCTTCAAAGTAGTAAGTAAGTACAAGTAAGTATAAATATACCTCTCTGCACCTTTATTCTGGTCTGTGACGTTAGGATTTTTTTCAGCTCAAATGAGTCAGCTGTTATTTTACTTCTCTCTGTCAGATGTCAGTTGCAGTTTCAGTTGTGTTGTTACGCTACGAAGTTTGTAATCGATAATGTGCAATTCCTTTGTTTAATATTGTCCAAAGTTCACGGAAATAAACTGACAAACTCTAGTTAGAGTTTGGCAAGTTGTACGGGGTTATTTTCCTACCACGTTTCCTTGATTCCTGTGCATATTTTGTAAATATGGGAGCAGTGTTGGGTCTATTCTCCGCAGCACAGGTAACTAATGTAGATCATACGTTTCTATTATGCAACTAAATGTCAACTAACCAACTTAACGTTTTAGTAAACTAGTAGTTATTAAGTTACCGCCCAGTTATACTACCATATAGTAAATGTGAATAGTATCTATCCTGTTATGAACAGTGATACCCCATAGGTTGCTGTTATTGGGACAATTTTATCATCCCTTGAAACACAACCACAAAGGTCAAAAGCAATAGGCCCATGTTGTAAGTAGTGAAACAGACATGTCGAGGGTTTCGGCCAAGTGGGAGGACACAGTGAAATGAGTCCAAGTTATTTAACCAGATAAAAAGGTTTAAGAAAAACTAGGCTGCAGCAGGTACCGGGCAATTCAGAGTAAGGCATTTTCAGCCTTGGGGCTGACACTGGGCTCCTGCCACCTTGTCGTTTCAAGGCTCAGGGTAAGATAAAATAAAATAGAAAATACAAGAGCCATCAAATACAAAAGAGGGTGTTGATTCCAGCTGGCCTGTTGCTGTGGCAGTGCAGCGTGTGGATTGTGTTGCACAGCTTGCCCTTCATGTCGTAACTCTACTTCCACTCGCATTATGTATGCAATCATGTTACTTGTGGGCACAATAACAGCCTGCATATTCCTTGCTCCTGGCCTGCAATCTACTCTACAGAAGGTAAGCTGATTCATTTACGCCTGTAGCATTAGGTTTTGCAATTTATCTGAATTTGGTTATACAGTACTTAGTGTAGCAGGTTGTTGAATAAATCCACCAAAACTTTGCAGGATGTCCAGCATACAAAAACTCTATTTTAAGGGTTAGATTTACAATGAACTTACTATGAAGTAAGTTTTAGCCAGCGTAATTATTTAAATTAAATTTGTTCCAAGGTGCCATTCTGCGACAACTCAACTGGAAATATGCTGGTCCCTAAAGCTGTCAGTGGACTGTCAGTCTGCTGTCGGTTATCTGGCGGTGTATCGGCTGTGCTTTGCTCTTGCTAGCTTCTTCTTCCTCATGGCACTCATCATGATTGGAGTGAAATCTTCAAGGGATCATCGAGCCGGTATACAAAATGGGTTAGTAGTCGTTTGTACAGTTTGCTTGTCCCTTTACTTTTTTCTCTTTTGTATTAAAAAACATGAGCTGGTCAGTAAGTAAAACTATAGATGATCACTCCCAGGTGAACAAATTCCCTGGACACGGATGATCCGGACGGCAGTCAGGACAAGGATAAAAAGCTTTTGCTTGTGCACAAGTATTATCAATTTTATCATTATTTGATTTGTAACCCTTTGCAGGTTCTGGGGTCTCAAGTACCTCCTGGTGATCGGTTGGGATGATCGGTTCCTTTTCATCCCAGAAGGATCCTTTACTCACCGTGGATGTACTTTGGCATGGCGGGGGCTGCGTTTATCATCATCCAGCTCGTCCTGATCATCGACTTTGCCCTCCTGGGCTGAGTCTTGGGTTAAACAATTATGAAACTGAATCCAAAAAGTGGTAATTTCTCAACAAACTTATTGATTACTCTCTTGCTCAAACTCATACAAGCCAAAATAAGTAGTGATGTGTAAGTAGAAATTGGTTTGGTGAAGCTCAAGTTGAGTCAAGTTTTTTATGTTGAAGTATGCAAGGGCAGGCTTTTTGAGGTGTCAAGAAAATATCAATCAAGAGGTGGCTACCATTTTGGGCATTTAGGTAAAAAAGAAGAAAAAACAAGTTTGATACAAAATTTTTCTTTTGATCTTTTAGGTAACAAACACATTTGGTCTATGTTATGCACTGTAATATGATATGAATGATTTGTCTCTGAACTCGTCATATGATGCCATTTTAAGAGTGGACTGTTGAAAATCACATCTTTCCGTATGACGCATTATTTTGTTAAAAACGAATATTTAGGAACTATGCAGTGAAAAATTAAAAAATTAAAAATTGTGCTTATATTTTTTGGTACATGATCAATAATACAATGACACTATGTCTATTAATAATAGCCATGTTGATGATGTAGGTATGCTGCTCTGATGATAGGGATGCTCGTGAACTATGCACTGGCCATTACTGGAGTTGTGCTTCTCTTTGTCTACTTTACACAGGTAGGCCAAGTTCAAGGAATTAGCTTGGTATAAGTTGAGCCTATGTAAACTGATAGAAACCTTGTGCAAAGACGCAATCAACAAACATTACATTTTGATTATAGCTGGATTGTGTCTAGGGTTTCCAATCCCCGGTTTTCCTCATCCTGGGATTTTGGTATTAAGCTGGCTCGGTCCTGGGATTGGTCTGGGGATTCTAACTTTGATTTATTTCCCTTTCTAAATTACTAAAATTAGTACAGTACAATCTCACTAATCGGCTCTATATCGGATCGGCGCCGGATTAAGCGAAATCCGGATTATTGGAGGTTCACTAAAAGGCTTAATTTTTCAGAAATAATCTTTCTTACATTGAAAGATGATTTAATTTCATTCTTTTCTTCCTTACATGCATGAATGTTTCATCTGTTGATGTTGAATTCCTTAGATAGAATAGCTAACTTATCACCACTTTCTAATCTTTGTAAAATCCGCATACTTTTATTACCAAAGTAACATGATTACGTTTTGCAACATCTCCGCGGCCAGCGCGGACACGGCTACTTGCCATTGTAGTCAAACGCACTCGTGCCGGGCCGTATCCGGCGCACGCGGAAAGGTCGTAACGTCTAAGAGCGGCCTTAAATAACGCCTGTCTCTGGGTCTCTGCAGCAGTGAACTGAATGTCGATACAGGCGGCATCGTCCGCCTTCACAGGCAAGTGGATACTGGAAAACAGGTGGCTAGTTAGTGCAGTTACAGCGACGGATTACTGGACGTGTCGGAGTGGCGGACGGCCGGATTATGGAGACTGTACTGTAGTATGTAAATGTACTTTTGTGCTATACAAATAAATGAAAACACTGTGAAAATTTTCACTAAATCACTATTTGAGATGCCGACTTCTCTCATGAGGGTATTTTAAGGCAAACATGTGGTGAAAGATGAGTGTGATGAGTGGTAGTAATGAGTTATGAGGTGTAGTCTTGTTACAAACTAAGGCTGACTCTTCCTTAGAATGGGTCATTAAGTAATAGCCCAACGATCAATGGAAGTACAAGGACCAACGGCTTAACGTGACTTCTGAACCACGCAGTTGATGGTCTGATATGTCTAAACGATGGTGGGAGTTGATGCGGGTATCATCAGATGGTCACTGAGACTATCTGAGCCGCTTTAGACCTATATCATCCTCAAAACCTGACCTCTCATTTTAAAAACCTTTTGACCACTCACAAGTCATAATTGTCTGAATATTAATTCCTTCACTGGTGATTTCCTTAATACATAATGTGGTGACACTCTGCTACTTCACTGTACAGCAGACAATATAGGAAGGGCATTATAATTAAAATAAGTATAATTAGGTAGCTTAAGTTGATTTGACCTTGTAATTTATAGAATCATTGGCACCCCACATAGGTCTAAGTTCCCAGGCTCCAAAGACCACCCAGTAAGGTTGGACAAAAAACAAAATATGTGTGCTGTGCTGAGAATTTTTCCCAGATTTATTGATTTATTGATTACCAAGCATACATCTGGATTGCAACTGATAAATATATATAAACAATATTTATAGTTCTGTTATTGATACATTTGTTGTTTTGATAATAGAGCGGTAAAAAATAACACCGTTACGCATAGTTTTCTTTATAGTTTAAGCGAACTCTCCGTGAACTTCATTGGATAATTAGCAGCAGTGTTTGGCAAATACTCTTGGTTAGTAATCCGACCATTGTTGGGCAGCCCCAGCCATAGACCTCTAGAAACTAAAATAATAACTTAAATAAACTTAAAATAATATTTACAAACTATCATCCCTTTACAAACTTAGAAAACAGTTTGAAGATAATAATTGAATTTGAGAAAAAGGGAGAAACCATGGACTGAAAGGAAGACCTTTACATTTATTTAAATAAGAAAATAAATGAAGCTGGGTTACTCAACAACACTCATTTGAACTACAAGAACCCAATCTTTGAGTACATTGCAAAGTTGAAAAATGTTTAAAATATATATAACACCATTCCAAATTATTTTTCCAAAACTATTCTCAACAATTTTATGTTTCCATATGATTAATTAATTTTTGTAATTTGGCATATTTTGTTTACAAATATTGAAAACTATTTTCTTTGTACACACCACCCTACGATGAGGTAACCCTCCGAAACCAGTCGTGGAAATAAATGTTTTTGCAAGGATACTTAGTTATTTGTTTAATTTTCATCATACATACAGTATTCCTTATTAGTGGATCCTTCCTTTTTCATATAAAATAATGTATGTATTCAATTGTTAGTCAAAGTGTTTAATGGTAATAGTTTTTGAAACAACCGCTGGTGAATTTGAACTTGTGTTGCCAGGCTAACGACTGCACAATGAACAAAGTGTTCATATCGGTGAACATAGTGGTGTGTGTGATAGCCAGCGCGATCTCTATCCTGCCTAACGTTCAAGAGATGCAACCCAAGTCTGGTCTGCTTCAGTCGTCAGTAATCACCCTTTACGTCGTCTATCTCACTTGGTCATCACTCGCTAGCAACCCAGGTTTGTGTTTTAAGTAGCTTTGAACATAGTGGTGTGTGTGGTAATGGCGCGATCTTTACTCCCTAGCGTTCAAGAGATACAACCCAAGTCTGGGGTCTGCTTCAGTGGTCAGTAATCACCCTTTAAGTCGTCTATCTCACTTGGTCATCACTAAGCTAGCAACCCAGGTTTGTGTTTTAAGTAGCTTTGAACATAGTGGTGTGTGTGATAGCCAGTGCGTCTCTATCCTGCCTAGCGTTCAAGAGATGCAACCCAAGTCTGGTCTGCTTCAGTCGTCAATGTCACCCTTTAAGTGATACCTCTCACTTGGTCATCACTTTAAGCTAATTAGCCGAATGTGTTTTGCGCAGACATAGTGGTGTGTGTGATAGCCATTTGCGATCTCTATCCTGCCTAACGTTCAAGAGATGCAACCCAAGTCTGGTCTGCTTCAGTCGTCAGTAATAATTACCCTTTCGTCTATCTCACTTGGTCATCACTGCTTCTAACAGCAGGTTTGTGTTTTAAGTAGCTTTGAACATAGTGGTGTGTGATAGCCAGTGCGATCTCTATCCTGCCCTAGCGTTCAAGAGATGCAACCCAAGTTCTGGTCTGCTTCAGTGGAGTCAGTAATCACCCTTCATTCGTCTATCTCACTTGGTCATCACTAAGCTAGCAGCAGGTTTGTGTTTTAAGTAGCTTTGAACATAGTGGTGTGTGGCATAGCCAAAGCTGGCAATCTCTATCCTGCCTAGCGTTCAAGAGATGCAAACCAATCTGGTCTGCTGATTAGATCAGTAATCACCCTTCCGTCGTCTATCTCACTTGGTCATCACTTTCGCTAGCAACTGGGATTTGTGACTTTAAGTAGCTTTGAACATAGTGGTGTGTGTGATAATGATGCATCTCTATCCTGCCTAGCGTTCAAGAGATACAGCCCAAATCTGGGGTCTGCTTCGTCGTGGTAATCACCCTTTCAAATTAAGTCTATCTCACTTGGTCATCACTTTCGCTAGCAACCCAGGTTTGTGGAGCAAAGTAGCTGAACATAGTGGTCAGTATGTGATACCAGCGATCCTCTCTATCCTGCCCTAGCGTTCAAGAGATGCAACCCAAATCTGAAAATGCCAGCTTCGATGAGTAAGTAATCACCCTTTCAAATTAGGTCTATCTCGTGGTCATCACTCACGCTAACAGCAGGTTTTGTGTTTTAATAGCTTTGAACATAGTGGTGTGTGATAGCCAATGGCGATCTCTATCCTGCCTAGTTGAAGATGCAACCCAAGTCTGGTCTGCTTCAGTCGTCCAGTAATCACCCTTTCGTCGTCTATCTCACTTGGTCATCCTTTCGCTAGCAACCCAGGTTTGTGTTTTAAGTAGCTTTGAACATAGTGGTGTGTGTGATAGCCAGCGATCTCTATCCACCTAGCGTTCAAAGATGCAACCCAAGTCTGGTCTGCTTCAGTCGTCAGTAATCACCCTTTCGTCGTCTATCTCACTTGGTCATCACTGTAGCTAACAACTTGAGTTTGTGTTTTAAGTAGCTTTGAACAAATACTAAAATTTCATTTCTTAGTTGGCCAGGTGTTTTTTAAGAAATAAATTTTTTTATTTAGATAAAGGGGTAAGGACAGAGGAAAAACTTTTTTTCTGCTTTTCCTTTATTTTAGTATTTAAGACTATTCTTTGTTTGAAGTTTTGTTGATGATAGGAGAATTCTGAGTTTGATATTATTTGGACATTTATTCATTGTTAGTGATATACCGCGTTGATTGGTCGTGCTGCTCCCAGCCACCTAGATTAGTAGGTGGGTAGACTCTGTCAGAAGGATTTAAAAATTTTAATTGTAGCTCATGCCGTGTACATGTTGAGTTTCTGTGGTTGCTATTTTGTTCTTTTCATTTTGTAATGTTGTGTTTTGCTTTCCAGGCTAGTTTTAAAATTGTATTTTCTTTACTTTGACATTACATATTTGGTTGTGTTTGACTAATCAGCATGACTACTGCAGGCTAGCTCATTTTCAATGTTTTGTGTTATATATTAGTTTAATTTTCCCCTTGACGGGGGCAAGCTTGGTAAAAGTTGTGTTCTTCTTATTCACTCACAATGGAAAATGTTAGCAGTAATACTTTAAACTTTAAGACCTATTTATGTTTATTTTAAAGTTCAATAGTATTTTTCAATGTATGCTGGAAAATGGTAACTGAACCACACTGAATTTGAATGAAATTTCTAATGATTTCATTATAACAGACACGGCTTCGCAACCCTGGCTTCTTGCTGGGTATCGAGGTGCTAAGGACAAGAGCAAGGTGGCGTTTGACTCGAGGAAAGCATTGTGCGGCCTTGCAATCTGGATGGCTGTGTGCTCTACTTTCGTCTCTTCGCACTGCTTCCAAGTCATCAAGATCACCATGTGATACCAGTGCTCGTCAAGGACACTGGAGCAGGTGAGGAGACACTTGTTTATTGGTTTAACATTTGAAACAATGAAAAACTAATGGGCTCAAAAAAGAAGAAAGATTCCTCAAACTAGTGGTTCAATGCAGACTATAAAGTAAATAAAGCTGATGATTTTGTTAAATAAAACCAGGCCAACAACTAAGTTACTAAGCCACTTGCATGAGTGATCAATTTCCTTTGCAATTTGTTACTCTTATTTGTTCTCGCTCACAGCCTCAGACAATAGTCCATCATCACGCGTGTGTTGAAGGCTGTTCGTTAGCTCACAGCCTTGCTTCCTGAGAAACGTCCTCTTTTTAGATCATTAAAACCACTTTTTTGACCAAAACTCCCCTCCACAAGGGGTATTTGCAAAAGGAACATTTGTACCAAATTTCATGAAAATCGGACAAAAAGTATGATCTGTAGAGAGTACACACAGATATACGTATGTAAATACAAAATTCTTTATTTACGTGTCGACTTTGTAGTCTTCTCTACCATTTAATCTTGTTCAATATATAAAATAAAATCAGATTTATTACAAGTACATTACATAGATAATTAAAAATTAAATATTATAAATACAAGATAAGAAAACTTAAACCGTTTAAAGGATAACAATTAATTGATTATCACTCATAATAACCTTTCATACAATCCACTCCCATAAGCACCAACGATCGACCACCCTACCGCCCTAAGCAAGCCCAAGATTCGATCGATTTAACATTATCAGGAAGGGCGTTCCATAGGCGACATGATGTGGCAATAAATTATTTACTAAAACTGATGATCTCGCAGAGGAATCGACAAAAGAAGAGCTTTTATTCAAGTGTTACGGGAACTTTAGTTTTTGTTGTTGATAATTTTGATTTGAGACACCGTTCACTCTTAGAGGATATTTTAAGGTGACTATGGGATGTGTGTTGAGTGTTTTGATGGACTATGAGGTGTAGTCTTGTTTAAACTAGGACCGTGTTCCCCGGATTGGTTCATTAATTAATAGCCCGACGACCAATGCAATGGACCAACGGCTTAATGTGACTTCCGAACCACAGGGAGTGGTCATCGTGAAAGGTTATCACTACGCCCAGGAATCAAACCCGGGCTGATTCGCTATACTACTGAGCTATGGCCACCCTCAACTTATTTGTGACATAAAAGTGAATTGGTCAGAAAAGTAAGAAGGAATTTTTAGTCTGTTGATGGACACACCAAAGAGTAAAAATGTAAATTTTTTGGTGAGGTTAAAATTTACCAATGTTTTTTAGAAAAGTGCCCTCTCCTCACTGGTCTATGAGCCACCTCTGGCTGCTGCTTGTTCAGCTGAGATTGGCCTTTGTAGCTTGTGTACAAATTAAACATATGGATGGTTTACAGCTGCAGAAATTCATCCTCTAATTATTCATTTTGTTTCAAGCAATGTGGGTCATGTGGATACCATCTTTAGAAACATAGAAAAAAAACCAAACCAAAAAAATATTAATGCAAAAAATGGGGTTAAGTTACGATGGCACAGTATTAATGCTAAGACTTGTTTGTAATGGAAATATTGTATAGTACCATTCTAGTAGTCTTAAAACAAGTAGTGTTATTGCATAAGAATAACTCATCGAGCTGCAATTCTATGAACCAGTTAGGCTCAAGAGACCCAACTCTCATCACAACCAACATCACTTTTCTTACTTTTGTATGAGAAAGCTTTGTACCGTAGCGGAAGTGAAAAATCAGAAAAAATAACAAAACTTTGAGGTTGAACTTTAAAAACAAAGAGGTGTTTGTAATGAGATGTTTTACTGTATGTAGTATTTGTAGCAAAAAAAAACAAACAAGTTTTAAGAAGGACAAAATTGGTTGTGTTATTGTCAAACTGAAATAGTGAAATGATTAAACAAATAATATTGGCAGATGGAAAATATACAAAATCAGTGTATTCAAATTGAATTACCTTAGCTAGCTTTCGCTAGCTCTTAAAGAATTAAAAATTGTGAAACATTTAATATGACTAATTTATTGATCTGATTTTCTGAAAATACACTGTATAAAAATCAAATCGAATCTATGATCAAAATATCATACATTTACATCTAAGAATAAACAATACAATTATTTAGACAGTTCTAGCTTACTGAGTCTTTCAGCCACAAGAAAAGATTAATCAGATAAATTCCACTAGATGGAAGATAAATTGTTTGCAATAGTTTAAGGATATTCAGTTATTGATTTTAATAGTTTAAGGAAAGCTTAGGTTGTATTTAAAATTGTGCCGGATGTAGTAAATTTGGCCAATATCTATTTATCACAGTTTTACATGCTGTATTTACTATTTTCATTGAGATTGTCTACTGTACAATTATATATTTTCATCATTCTAATACCTTTCTTTTTCTGTTTAGTGCGCTCTCATGATGTCAACCTCGTTGAAAATGAAGGTATGCATTTTTGTCTAAAGTAAATTGAGAGTACGGTTAATTAGTTTTTCAATTTTATAGTGTGTACAGTGGCACCTAACTGATCAGCCATTCTTGTTTCCTGTTTAAAATTTTATCAAACATTATCTACTAGGGAAGTGGTTTATACAATATTTCCATCATACTTGTATAGCGAGTTGACTGGGATTTGAGATTGACACACTGAAACCATTAATGTCGCCACCATCAACATTTTGGGGGACCAATGGGGGTTCCGGGGGCACCAACCCGCGGCCAAACATTTGTGACCTTGGAAACTCATTTTTAGACCTTTGGTTTCAGCCAACAGTTATATCAAAACAATAAATCGTAGAAAAATAAAGCGTTGGTTATAAAAATTAAAAAATATTATATTTTATCACTAAAATAGTCACTTTTGACCGAGGTCAAGTAAATGACCGAGGGTCAAAACACCAGGGACAAGTGATAAACAATACTTTGTGTCATGATGCAAATAATAATGATAAAAAATTTCAATAATTGTGTAATTGTGATAATACAGTACAGTCTCTACAATCCAGCCGTTGCCCACTCCGACACGTCCAGTAATCCGGCACTGTGACCGCTTCATTTAGCCACCTGTTTTCAAGTTGTCTGTAAAGCGTGTGACCAAAGTGTGTGTTGTTTATTGATAATCGGTGCTTCCGTTCAGTACGGGCTGTGAGATGTCCCAAAAACGTAATCATATTACTTTGACATAAATAATAAGTACCTTTAAGGTCCGTTTTATCAATTCCAAGTTTAATCCAAGATTAGTTAATCTGAGATTAGCTTAATCTCAGATTAAATTTTGAAATCGCTTTTTTCAATCAACTGTTAACTTAAATTAGTTGATCGGAGATCAAGCGAGAAAAGTGAGGTATTTTACTTCTCCCTGGTCGAGAGTGGCACACCTGACTCCGATAAAAAGTGACAGTTGGAGGTTTTTTAATGGAAACAATGTTCGCAGAGAGGTTATGTCACTTGATGTGTTATTAGCCTGCACTGCTGTTGTCAAATGCCGAGTATTGAACTAGCTGTATTTATCGTTATTTGTATATCATTTGTGGTTAGTTCTAGACTTTTAATTCCCAAACTGCGTTACTGTACTGATGTACAAATATGCAAATATGTTCTGCAATGTAGTCTATGATACAAATTTAATCTAGGATCATCAGTTATATGAGTTGCAATTCGTCTACCAGTACCTATTGACCTGTAGTACTGATACAATTTTGGTATCTGGATAGGCCTAATCTGCACCGAAGAATTGTTACTGAAGGTTTAATGGGCCAGCTGCGATCAATGCACAGCAAGTGCGATTGCTTGAGTGTGTGATACCGGCGGCGGCGATGCGTACACCTCGCACAATCTTTGCTTTCGGACTGTAGGTCTTGCGTTGGACTGTACGGTCATTGACCTTGGCGGTTACCATGAACCCCTCCCACTGATCAGGTCACCCATGCCACTCACCACCCTGACCAGTCACCTGACTCACTTCTCACCATGATCACAAAATAGATGGGTTCTTTTCGTTCGGACTGCACTACGCGACCCCTCCACTGTCCTTGCTCACTCCTCTGACCAATCACCGACAGCAGCCCAGCACTATTGCAAAATAGATGGGTTCTTTTCCGTTTGGACTGGGTTTGTTGACCCAGTGCTCGACAGCTGGTGTCGTGTAAGGTGCTTCACTTTCGTTCCTGGGATTATTTTTGTATTCTGGTTCTCTATACAATCCAGCATAGGGTTGTAAGGTATGGCAGTGTGTACGGTCTCTGCGCTTGTCTATTGTGTGCGCACGAGCAGTTACAAATTGTGTTGTGTTTGTGCTGTTACATGGTGGATACTGGATGTGGATACCGAGCGACATTACTGTTAACCGGTAGGTCAAGGTCACTGTTCACTGTGCGCGCATCATTAGGCTGTGATCGACATTTTATTGTCACCGGTTGGTCTGATTTGTGTTGCAGCGCCATGGCGTTGAAACATAATTTCTTTACCTGTGATTAATTGTTAAATAGTAATGACTATGATTTCAGTTGTACAATATAGGCAATCATTTTATAATATACTTGAGTACTCATTGTGGTCCAAATTTCTATTCAACCAGTTTTGAAATTTTAAGTTCAACGTAGGCCTGCAATAGATGTACAACTTATTACTACTAGACCTAATGATACGTAAATGTGTTGTACCCCATCTAGGCTTACAGTTAAAAGGGTATTTCGACTATTATCATGTCAATTACTTCGAAATCTTCTAAACAAGCCGGTTACGTCCCATTTTTCAAAGTTCTTTGATCAGATTTGTATAGTTCTTGGACGTCTTTCTTGGTGACTGATATTTACGATAATTAAATTAAGAGTTACAATTAAATACGAGTATTAATTAATATATTTTCATCAACATCGCTAAATATAATTTCAAGTTCATTTGGTACCATTTTGCTGATTAGTATAAACTGTATAATACAACGAATCAACTTTGTAGGTTATGAAGCGTCAGCCATCTTGGTTTCTCCAGTTAACTGGATACTGAAACGTAGTTAGTTAATCAGTGCGCTAATCTGAATTAAGCAATTGAAAAAACCAAATTTTGATCTAACTGGAGATTAAGAGTAAGTTAACCTTAATCTTAGATTAAAATCAAATTGAAAAAAAACGGACATAAATAGTGATTTTAAACAGATTAGAAAGTATTGATAAGTTAACATTGGCTGATCAAAGGCTAAAGACATAAGGAACAATAAGAATGACATTGAATCATTCTTTAAGAGTAGTGAATAGATCCTCAAGCGTGAAAAGATTATTCCTGGCAAATTGAGTCTTTTTTGTGAACCTCTACTACTCCGGCATATCCGCTAAAATCCGGCGCTTTCGATCGATGTATAGCGGATTAGTGAGATGTACTGTATTATAAAGAAACAATTCAGTAAACATGGTTTGAACTCACTAGTTCAATTATAATGTTTTGAAGAAAGACCTGTTACACTTATTTACTATAATTCAGTTTTAAAATTCAAAACAAACTCGTTGAACCAGCTGATGTCCATGCCACAAAAGATCATTAAATGATGTTTTTCTCCCAAAATAATACTTTATTTACCTGGGTGTAAAAGTGACACTTTATCACTGTCAATACATGTGTCTAAAGCAGCTGTTTGAGAAATATTACAAAACGTTATTTATCTAGGTTTAAAAGTGACACTTTAGTTTGTCAATACTTGTGTATAAAGCAGCTGTTTTAGAGCAGAATGACAAAAAATATGTTTAGGTGTAAGGTGATATAATGACAAAATATCTCTTCATTGTAAACAGAAAAGTTAACATAATTAAATATTACTAGCTGCACCAGCTGGGGGGTTCGCCAATTTCAGTAGCATTTCATAATGTGATGCTGTAGCTGAATCACACACAAAGTCCTACTTTAGAACTTGAGGCCATTGATTACTGTTGGATTAATCTAGAATGATTCAACCAGTGACACATGTCAATATGTTATTTAATTAGTACAGGCCAGTACTAATATTGGTTTTAAATTTATTTACTAATATGTATTTGCTTGAGTGTGTACAATTTTTTGAGTTCAGCCGCAGATATCTGGTATTCTAATGTATTCAGGTATCAAAACAAAAATTTTACAATACAAAAAAAGTTAGGCCTATATCGAAATCTAGATTGTTTTAAAACAAGTCATCAATGTGAACTTGGTTTTACAATATCGATAGTAGCGAGTATAATTAATTGATCTTTAATTTCACCAAACTAAAACTAGACATTCCAACTTTTTCCTTCAAAATCATACAGTAAATTCAATAATTGTACATCCTTATGTAACTTTTATTTCATGTGATTTTGTGAGGTTAGTATTAATTTTAACTCAATGGAATCTTCTTTCCAGTTAATCCTTTTATTGGTAGTAAGCAAAGTATTTTGAGTAAGTAGAACAAATGTAGACATTTTATACAATGCCAATAGACTAATCTAACATATTTATTTTCTAGGTAAAAAACCTCTCCACCCTTATACTCCTCCCAAAGTTCCTAGTATTATTGATGAACTTTGCAAATGCTGCATTAGTAAGAAAATCTGCTACTTGTGTAATATAGTCATTTTTTAAATGCTACGAAGGTCATCCAGAAAGTAAAGAACGTTTTGGCATAGTCAAAAAAAATCAACACACAACTCTATTTACAAATACATAGAACCTTCCTCTACTTTTCTACATAGTCGCCACGGATTTCAAGACACTGGTTGTAACGTGGGACCAGTTTTTCTATACCCATGTTCTACTCATTTACCGCCAAAACATGAGCCAGGATTTCACATCTTTTCGGAGTTCCTCATCATTAGCTAACTGTTTTCTACCAAAAAAAAAGCTTAAGCTTTGGGAATAAGTGATAATCACTTGGCACCAAATCAGGGCTGTAAGGTGGATGACAAAAAATTTCCCAATGTAGACGTTGAAATTCGTGACGTGTTCTGAACATGGCATGAGGCCGAGCATTGTCATGGATCAGCAACAATTTTTCTGAAAGCACTCCCCGTCTCTTGTGCGGATGGCGCGTTGAAGTCGTTGGAGGGTTTCATTGTAGGTTTCTGAGTTAATCGTTTCCCCTCTTGGAACACTCTTTATTTGTCTATAAACTTCAATAGGTTTAACATTTTGAGCATTTAGAAAACGAAAGACACTTTGCACTTCCAAATTAGCAGGGTTTTCAATTGTTGACGCCATTTCAATTCACTGTGGACACAGACGCGTATCACACAGCAACAAAACTACACGAGGAAGAATGGAGCTAACAGCTGCACACGCACTCATAGTGGAGAAGGGTCAGCGCGGCGCGTGATGCGCAATCATTCTTTACTTTCTGGATGACCCTCATATATGTTTTATTATAGAGGGTTAGACAAAAAGAAGGAAACGCCTTGATAACTTTGAACGATGTTCGGTTATCAAGGGAATGAATAAATGCTTTTATTGTCACATAATACAATAGTTTACATTGTTGGTGACAGGTTCAAACACTTAACCTAAGACTATCCTATTATCGCATTATCTAGGTAACATGGTTTGAAAGCCTGTGAGGAATAATCTTTTGATATGGATGTTTGCATTATTTAAATAGTACATGATTTACTTAACAATAGATATAATTTATAAATAATATAATATATGACAGAGGTAAAAAAAATTAATATAATATTTAAAGTCTAAAAACTTACTAGCTACAATAATGTCACAGTTCAAAAGTCTGCAATATATAAATATATAAATAATAATAATTAATACAATATTATTTATACAAAAAAAATGGTAAAAAACCAAATTTGTCATATCATATGATGCACTTTGCTCACAGACTTGCTTCGACCTTTGGCCTCAAACTAAACTGGTGCATTATTATGAGTGCATCCCTCAAATTTCGTATTCTTTTACTGCAAGTTTTACTCAATCTTGAACTAAACTATCTTAAGTTAACTTCTTATTACATATAACCAATTTTAAAATCAGATGAAATTTACTATTTTTAAAGCATTAAAACCATTTTTGTTAAGAAAACTCCCCACAAAAGGGAATTCGGCGATCTGATTTTTCTGGTTGACGAACTTGACCAAGATGTTTACAAAAGGAACATTTTGTATCAAGTTTCATGAAAACAGAACAAGTTATCTCGATGACACTTACATTTTACACTAGCTTTGCAAATCACTGTTCTTTGTTTGCGATTATCTAAATAAGACGTCATCCAACTAATTTATTTATTTGAAAAGTTGAATAATTCTAGCTTACCCAGAAGAATATCATGTTCAACACAATCAAACGCCTTGGATAATCACAGAACACACCTATCGTGTTGTGTTATGTCTCTACAAAAAATGCGACTTGTAGAGAGTACACAAAGTGTGTTTATAAAGTACAAAATATGTATTTGAAGTGGTGTTGGGCAGGGTCTTACCATGCTGACAGCATGAATATCTCATTTTTCCAAAGGAAATATAATAATTACTTACGTTATTGGTTCTTTTGATACACAGAAGGATTTCCCAATGGAATTGTAGGGGCAGATAATGATTTGTATGATGAAATTGCAATATCCCTTCAACCATACGCTAAGAATCATTTTGCAAGCAATGACAAAACCAATAAAGAAGTAAATTTTTTGCCTTTCGCATTTTGAAGGTGAAATTTTACTTCTTTATTAAGTTTAAACATAAAACAATTTCTCGTTAATAATGGGTTTAGTCCATGAAACAATGATGTTGCAATATAACTATAAAAACCATTATTTGGCCATTAAATTTTGTAGAATAATTCAAACATCTGTAACTTACTGGATGGTCTTGTATTATAGCTAATTATTTCTCTTGCAAAGAGGGGACAACCTTGTAGAAAGGAGCGATCTGCAGTTTTGAGTTTCTCAACACCTCCTCACTTGAATAGCAAAACTTTGTATACATAAAGATTAAAGATAGATAAGAACCGTCGTTAAGAAGATTCACAGTAGCACGACATTGTGGTGACGTGTCGCTATGTTAATTTTTATATTCTACCTTTTCATTGTTCATATTTAAGAGTTGAAATCACCCTTATGACAAAATTCAAACAATCACCTGACCAAATACTAATACTAGCAATTAATTTCCATATAAAATGTTTGTCCCAGGAAAAAGTTAACGTTTTTGCTTTTGGTAAGGTTACCTTAGTATTGTCTAAAGGAGGCTGACAGTATATTACGTTTCAGAGACAGGCAGTGATGGAGGGGAGGGAGGAGGCCACTCGGGGAGAGTGTGGGACAACGAGGACGAAGGTGTGGCTTACTCTTGGTCTTTCTTCCACGTCATGTTCGCTCTGGCCACCCTCTACGTCATGATGGTGTTGACCAACTGGTATTCGTAAGTATTCTACGCAAACTAAACTGAAAAGTTTACCGCCAGCTGTGCCAAACTATTCTATTGTACTGCTTAAATGTACTCTGGCTCTCTTCTAGAGATTCCGATATTGACCGGTTTTCCTGATTCTGGTATTTTGGAACCAGGTTGATCTGATCCCCGGATGTTAACTTTGCTACAGTTCCTTTTTGATTTTTTTT
Source organism: Matsumurasca onukii (assembly GCA_018831715.1). Lineage (NCBI taxonomy): Eukaryota > Metazoa > Arthropoda > Insecta > Hemiptera > Cicadellidae > Matsumurasca > Matsumurasca onukii. Next base: position 34,680,472 of record CM032059.1, on the reverse strand, counting down.
ATTACGGTATTAAATGAGCTTTTTTACAAGTAAAAGCACCTTTTGGATTATAAACAACTAGTAATATCATAACAAACCATTTTTAATACTTTTATCACTCAATAGTCTAAATATTATTTATTAAATTAATACGTAGCAAGCTGTACATGGTTGCTGGTAGGTTCTTCAATACCTAGCACAGTGACACTCTGCTACATAACTGTACGACAGACAACAAAGGAGGATATTATATAACAACTTGATTTTAATATTTACAAAGGTCATCCAGAAAGTAAAGAACGTTTTGGCATGGTCAAATAAAAAATAAAGATATCAACACTAAACTTTATTTCCAAATACATAGAACCTTCCTCTACTTTTCTACGCAATCGCCATGGATTTCAAGACACTGGTTTTAACGTCGGGCCAGTTTTCCATACCCATGTTCTACTCATTTGCCGCCAAAAACATGAGCCAGGATTTCTTAGCTTCTTTGAGTTCCTTATCGTTAGCAAACTGTATTTTACCCAAAAAATCCTTAAGCTTTGGGAATAAGTGATAATCACTCGGCACCAAGTCAGGGCTGTAGACGTTTCTTTTCTTGGCATAAATTTGACATGGATTAAGCACTTTTGATCCCAAAAAACAGTTGTCATGTCTTTTCGAGTGTTTAAATTTCACACTTTACATTTAGCGGGGTTTTCAATTGTCGATGCCATTATTAATCACTGTGGACACAAGACGCGTAATCACACAGCAACGAACCTACACTCAAACTGAAGAGGAAGAATGTAGCTAGCAGCCGCACGCACGTTCGTAGTGGTAAGGGGTGCGCGCAGCGTGTTATGCGCAATCGTTCTTTACTTTCTGGATGACCCTCGTAATAACATGATGGTTAGATTTAGGAAATAGAGCACTTGGCCAGGGAACTGCGACAAACTAGAGTTTGTGTTCTCTCATATGTTTATACTTTATCCGGGTGAGCCTGCTCTCCTGTCTATACCTTTTAGATAACATTAATAAGTTTTTGTCTGATAAGTCTTTGCCGTTTTGATCACTATTATGTTCAGCACAACCAATGTTCAGCAGTGTTATTGATCATTGACGGGAGTTCATCAATTATGACTCTCTTGTCCACCTCTTGTTTCATACTGAGCTGATACATTTGAGTGTGTTCCAGACCTAACTCTAGCCTGGAGACACTGAATGCCAACTCTGCATCTATGTGGGTAAAGATGGTATCCAGCTGGGTCTGCTCGTCTCTCTACATCTGGACCCTCATCGCTCCCATCATGTTGCCAGATCGTCAGTTTGATTAGATATTTTAAGTAAGTTTGTTTATGTTCAACAATCTGTTAAGGGCGCCCAGTACAGGCGTAAAAAATGGTTTATATGTCAATCAAAGTAGCCGCCCGATGTAAAAGAAAATCATATGTTATCGAGAAATAAGAAAGCCTTGCTTCAACTTTGAACACATGCCTTTTACTGGCGTTAAATATGTTTGCAATTGAAAAAGATATTTTATGATGACTTTCTGTATGTATCATCATTTTTACATAATGTCAAAAGTGTTGTCTGGGGCGAATTGGAGCCATATTTGAGATATTCCACTTTTAAATAAGAATTCCAGAGGTCTAAAAGTACTCTAGAGTACGCTAATCCGAATTATTGGGACTGGACCCTGTTCAGATTATCAAAAATTGGGATTAAGTTGATTTTTGGCATATATTGGTGCATTTATTATGTATTGACCTTTTAAGGTCACTTTGAGAAACTAATATTTTATATTTAAATGTAAGAAATCATGTATGGATGTCCTGCAGTATTCTGCAATAATAACAGCTCGGAATTAAAAACACAGATGATGGGCAGTACACAGATGGCTGTGGCAGTAGGGCTTACATTCGTAACAGTAGGATACTGACCTTTCCACCCCAACCCCCGCGCCCAGGTCTTTACAGTGTGGGCATTCGTTCTAAAAACAAATGATGACTCACCATTTCGTACTGTCAGCGTGTCGCTTGCTACCCCACAGGGTGAATGTGTATTGTTCAAAGCTATTGTTTGAACAATAGCTGTGTGTATGGTGAGTCATTGTGACCACTAGTTTGTTACTTAACACATACAGTATGACATAACTTAAAACTGGTTTTATTCATTTTACCTACTCAACAATTTTACACATTTTTCCCCCCAAACAGTGTTTGGATTAGGCGGATTTTCGTATTAACAGGGTTCGGATTAGCGGGACTCTAGTGTACTGAATTTCCATGTTAGGAATTTCAGAGCTCTAAAAGTACTAAATTTTAATGTTTTTAAGTGCCTTTCTGATGTTGAAATCTGCCCTATAGAATATATTGATCCTCCACTTTCAAGTTTTATTAAACTTACAGTAACACAGAATTTTTGGATACAACTCTTTGCATTGTCAATAGCTCGATATATGGTCAAATCTCTCTTACTCTTCATCCGAAATATCGTTTAACCAAATTGTTAGGCTTGTTTAAAATAGCAGATTCAGAAATTGCACGTTGTGATGTATCACAAGGAGTAGAAGGTGTAATGAGGCCTGTCTGTGTAAACAGTGTTGTCTTGACTGTATGTGTGTTTAATTTTACAGATGACTGTCTTGTTAACTTATATGATTGCTGTGGTCCGTGTGTCCAGTTGAAGAATGAAGCAACGAGACCATCTTTGTGAAAAAAAGCTCTTTCTCTTATTTTTGAGAGCTGAATCATCTTTTTTGACTGACTGAAATGAAGAAATCTGCTTTGAATGTCTACGCTGTTTGAAATATTTATTATTATAAACTCTAGAATGATAGAAGTAAAACTCTCAAATGCATCTTAGTTATTCTGTGAATCTAATAATAGGTAATTATAACTTATATAATAGTTAATAACCAATTCAAAATCAAATATTACATACCTATCATAATGTAAATATTAGGCCAATCGTATATTAATTTTTGTTTTGATGAATCTGTATGAAACAACGGGTTTCTCTCCATTGATTTTTGTTCATTTATCAGGACCTGTTTAAATATATTATTTGTTGTATATTGAAGTTAAATAAATTCACTTTTTAAAATTTAAGTGGCGTTGTTTATTTGCCTATGAGTTGATCCAGACTTAGTGAGATATAGCCGTTGCTGTACAGGAGGAGCTAGGAAACGTCCAAGGATAGTTCAACCATATAAAGGAAATGTGATGCTGAACAAGGAAAGAGACCTCTTATCTCAAAATCTGTATTTAATTTTTAAGTTATGTTAATGTTCTTAGTTGCTGACTAATTCTGAACATAGATAGTTTTGTACAAATATTAAATAATATTGTTTTAAATAATTTAAAGTCATGGTTCAGAAATTGCAGTTTTGACTTGAGCGAGTCACTCTCAAAGATGGTGTTGTGACAGGTGTTTTGTTGTTAATTCAAACTAGCCTTGTTTTGCAAGCATTTATTTTTCTATGATGCAAAATATTGACTAAGTACAAGGGCGGATTTGCAGACGCCATCTTTTTTGCCCGCCAACTTGTCAGAGACTTGAAAAAAGAATGTTTTCAAATTTTCCCGAAGGTTTCACACAGAGAGCTTTAAAATGAGTATAAGGTTGAGGGGGGTAAAATGTTCAGAAGTGCCTAAACATTTATTCGTTCAGTCATCTGCACAATCGGCTTTATAGTATACTAATTAATATCGGATAGGATGCAACTGCTCCGGTGACAGAGGGATTTTTTAAAAAGAAACATTCCGGGGCTCCAGTCAATTATGTACAGCTGACTGCGTGTACGCAGGTAGTTGACTCTTTTGCCAAGGGCTTTCTCGGTAAACTGTGTCGGCTTATTTGTCTTAATAGACGTTTTTAAGTGTTTACTTGGCGACAGTTGTTACTCATCCCTGTTGTTGCTTGTGTTTATATAGAACATATCTTGATGTTAAGGGCTCATACAATACAACATGCTAAAAATTATTGCATTCGATGTATATTTAATTTAAACTATGATAATTACTCAATATTTTAATAATTTGTCAATTTAAAATAAAAAACCAATAAAATTACATACTTATTGTATTTTTACTCAACATGTTTGGCTAAAACACCAGTTTTCAAATTCATTACGAGCACAACAATCAACTGAAATACACGCCATGGAACATCGTTATTTTCAATTCCTACTCATAGAGCAAATGTTTGTAATAAATCTACTTCTTGACAGTTGTGGAATAATCTCAATGATACTATTAGAGAAATTGAGAATCGTGCTCGCTTTGGAAATGAGATTAAAACTTTTATCATACGGGATTATAGGGAGTGATATCCTTGAGGCTGTGTATTTTTTTATTACTCTTGCATAAAAATCACATGTTTTTGTGCGGCTAGAAAGTACAATTTGTATTTGAGCGTACTGCCATAGCCAAGTGTCTTATCAAATATTTGGTATGGTATTCATTTATTTTATAATTCCTTGTTTAAATCTTCATTTAATGAAATTGACAAATGGCAATGAGTTCAAAAGGAAAAAACATAATGAAAATGTATTGTTTCCAGTTTTAATGAGTTTCAAGAAGTGCTTTAAATTATTAGCTTGATAACTCGTCATTAAGGTTAAAGTGCCTTTAAATAAGTGCCCAAATAAGACATACACAATGTAGGTGTTGTTGGACATTATGGAATCACCTACTCATAACAAAGCGGCAGTCACATATCTGCCCTGGACAAAGAAGCACGTTAGGCCATCACTTTCGGCCGAGCACCGGCGCAACTAAGTAGTCCCTACTGCCTGTCCACCGGCGCAGTATGACCATAGCCTTAATATCAGCTAGAATGCAGAAACAGCTGTTTTAGTGACCAGTTCAGATCCTAAATGATGCTTGGAAAAGGAACTTCTTAGCGGATACATGCATTTCTACCAAGTGACAAGAAGTTCTTTGCTTTAGATAACTGAAGTTGTTTGAGTATGTCTTTTCCAAATACTAACTTTTGATGTTGATACTAACTTTGCATTGTGCACATCAATAGATGCAGAACAATCATTGAGACTAAAATTGATATTTCTGAACTCAAATATTTTGTCTGTACTGAAAATTTTCTCCTGCCAAGAGGTCTCTTTCATTGTTCCAAATAAAAAGTATTGGAATGTTGGTATTGACAGCTCTGCAGGTGAACAGCTGTCTTGATTCATTTCATTGACAAGCAGTCCTCACATTTACATTATGTGTCTCCCAGCTCCAGAACAACGTGTTTGATTCTTCAATATTTGCTGTTTTAAAATAATAAGCTAATAATATGAAAGTTAAGTAATCACATCGTATTAACAAAACCACTTAGCATTTAAAGCTTCGTTTTAGTTTTTGGATAGTAAAACTGCAGGATCATTAGTTTTAATTTTTTTGAATGCACAACAACCTTACTAGCTCTTGGGCCTTGGCAGTTGGTACCCATACATTCAGCGATTTGTATGGGAGTTGCTGGGTTAACCAATAGAAGATTTGGGTTAAAAAAATATTGGCGTTATTTTACAAAATTTGTATTAAACACATTTTATATCTATGTACATGTAATATAAACTTGAGGGGGTTGAGTTTTTCAGTTGTTCAGTAGCAGATTTTGATTGCTATCTTCATTGTACATACCTCAACAAATAACCATAAGATCTAAACATGTTGTGAATAAAAAATCTAAATATTATAACAAGGTTAGGTTTGAAAGGAAGAGCGTTATGGCTAAACTAGGTGAATTTTACAAGGAGAGAGAGGATAGTAGCTAGCTTACCTAAGAAAAACACGTTTAGGGGCCAACAAAAATAGGCCATTTTGTGTTTAGTGTTAGGAACTCTGTGCTTTGATAAAGTCCTTAGTAAGGGCAAAATATCAGTGAATTTTGTGTGTGACTCTTCTGTGTGCCTATTACTGTTGGCCCCTAAACTTGTTTTTCTTAGGTAAGCTAGCTACTATCCTCTCTCTCCTTGTAAAACTCACCTAAATATTACAACAGGTTTATATTCCCAAATGTTATGTAAAATTAATTTGTATCAATTTAGTAAATGCTTTTTCTTGTCATTTGATGGCTAAACAAAGGAAAAGAGAATACAATAGAACCTTGATTAACAGGGGATGGATTAACCTGTCTTGTATTAAGGTCCGTGAGTTTGCTGGAAATAAAATTGACTAGATAAGAAATAAATTTGATCAAATTGTAAAAAATTAAAGCACTAAACTTCTCTCTCACAATATTATATTGGTATTGAGAGTTCATTAATTAAGAACATTTATAATAAGAAATCGATCTCCAAGTACACTATCACACAGCGATAAAACTAGAATACAGCAGAAAATCATAGTAAAAAGCAGTTAGGAAAATATTAGGCCCAATCAACGCTGAAAGTTAAAACGCAAACATATAAACTTAATAGAAGAGGGAAAAAGTGAATAGACTGACATTCATTCAGACATTAAGTAACAAAGATTGAAATTGTTACCCGGAACATTTTGAATTGACGTACATTCACGTAAAATTGAAATTTTATGGCCATATAAAAAAGTACAGCCTTCTTAACTAACAAAGCAAATGTTTGAACTTTATAAAAATCAAAGTAAGGAGAAAGTAGAAACAATTAAATGGATTGTGGCAGTTGAGGAAGATTTAAAAGTGGCAGCAGATATCACACAAATGGATATTTATGTTAGAAACCCATAAGAGACAAAAGTGTTTTATCGAAAGTCTGACATAGGGAAGTTACTGAAAGTAAAGGTTCGCCAGGATTGATTAAAGAATTAGGGCTCATTTTTCAAGACAGTGTCAACCTACTGGGCCTATATGTGATTAACAATAAGACTGTAGTAAACATTGGTGAAATACAGAGGCCAGAGGGAGAGAGCAATAATTCATAAATATTATACAAAGACATACCAGGGCCAAAAGCTGTGAAAAGAACAATAGGTGTTTCCAAGTATGAGTGATAACATATTTAGCAGTGGAGCTCCAAGGCCGAAAGCAGAGAGAAAGAAGTCATTTGTATTGTCAAGATGTATTGAGGCATAGAAAAAGACAATAATTTGTAAACATGGGTGAAATACTTAGGCGGAATGATAGACAAATAATCTGTATTCTCACTATTCTGTAATGACGATGATTTTCCAAGGCAGAACGAAAGGTAATAACTAATAAGTCATAATTTTATGGTGAAATGCAGAGGTAGACTCTTGGCCTGGACCCAGGCAAGCATTGACATTGTCATAAACATAGCCTTGAAAAGCTGAGTCTAAGTCTTAAACTAAAACCATACAAACGAGAAACTTAGGGTTGAAAGTCTTCATCACAGTTAAAAAATCATTTAGCGAATAAAAATCAGCCCCTTGGTAATCGAGATTCTACTGTAGTCACATCAGAACGAAAGCATAAAGTTTTCCAAGTACCTGCACACCCTTACTTAAAAATAGCCAAATACATATTATGTCAAAATAATACAACAAACAACAACAAAACACTTATAAATTTGGTAAACTAACTAGTAAAAACTGAAAGTACTCGTAACCAAAAACTCCAATGAACAAAATGTATATCTTGCTCAATTAGATTTACTATTTGCTACATGTAAAATTATAATTTAACTCAAAAATTAATTCAAATAATTGGAAAACTTAAAACCTCATAATAACTGAAATTAAGAAACTAACGTTCTTAGTTAAAATGAAGAACATTTTTCAAAGCACTGATGTGCTAATTTGATTGCTCCTGTTCTAAATGTTTAGGCACTCATAAGTCAATGCTTTGTAGAGTTAACAATTAAAAACAAAAACAGATCAATTAAAACTACTTAAAAATTAACAGTCTAAAATCTATCAGTTCAACTCTTAACATGAGAGAAGACAAATCACATACTTTTTCAACTTCTATTTCAGTTTCCTTGTGTAGATAAGTTTAAACAGACATTGATTTTGCTCTCGCGACATTTGATGATTAGTTTCGCTTGCAAGGAAGGTCCCGTGCGCCAGGCAATGCACATTATTGAATTTAGTCTCGGGCACCACCGGAAGAGGTTTAAAACTCTGACAAAAGTGTGACCTGTGGAAGTTTAAAACTGCAATAAATTGAACAAATCTTTGAAATATTTTCTAAAGAACCACATCAAATTTATAATTGACCACCGCAATAGATATGTCTCTAAGAGTTGTAAGCTTAAGTTTGTATAGCATTAAATTTGAATACCAATGTGATGAAATAGAAGCTTTGGTGACTGTTGGTATAAAATAAGTAACCCGGTAACTGTAGCTTCATTTTAGTCAAGTAACTAAGATCCAAATTTCCACAATCACAATGTAGGTGAGAGAGAGTGTGTGTGTTTACTCGTAAGAGAAGAACCTCACTCCCAGCGGGATGCTGGTCGTGGCCACGGTCGGTCGGAGCTCTTGCAGATCCTCTGGACGTGTGCGCTTGCTCAAACTGATTTCCTCAGACAGTTTCTTTATCTGTTGCTGATAGTATGGTGTCAAAATGTTCTTGATGCAATGCCTGAAAGGAGATATACATCAAATGACATGTTATAGCTGTGTTTCTTTCAAAAAGTATGAATTTATATTTTAACGGTGTTAAAAATCTTGTACTTTTTATAAAACTGGTTTGGTTTTTTTTTGAATTAACCTTGATCGAAGGTAACATTTCTCTTTAAAACTCTAGCCATGCAGCTTCAAGGCATATACAAATATCATGGTACACTTCATTTTTAAATTTATGTTTAAAAATCGTATTCTGCTGGCCAAGCTACAATTGAATGGGTCCTCCGTATAACGTTCCAACTGACAAAAACTAAATTTTTCAGGAGGGCCAAAAAACTGTGTAAATAATATTGCACTCAATATATATATTTTTTAAACATTAAACTATGTTCTTATAGTCCATTTCTTAGTTGCTATAAAATTCTGTATCTTAATTACTACTTATAGCAGAGATACAGAGATTTTTACCTCAAAAACTAAGGAAAACGTTCTAACAAACGTTATTGCAACGCTATTCTAATACTATTCTACACTGATGGGTTAGAACTCAATATAGGTAGGCCTCAATATAGATCATAAACTTACGAACTGCACATAATCTAATATTGTTTATAACTAGCTGGTTATGTATGCACTCGTTTTAGTCCTATGTGTTCAATGAGAAGAGAAACAGAGCACGCTACTGTAGGCAGTGACTGCGCAGCATACCAGCGCCTGTAGAAAAACGTTATTCTATTTACATCTGCAAGGGAAGATTTCTGGCGCTTTTGAAAAGTATTTTCCTCGAATTCCTCAGCTTTTCTTTTCTTCTCTTGCCATTCTGTTACACTTAACTTCCGCTTTTTGCCCTGGTTTAACCTATCTCCCGGACAGAACATCGCCGAGTCAGACGACATCTCTGCTAGTTAGAACGTTATTCTCACACGGCGAGCTGTATTTCCCCACTTCGACCAGCTGTTCAGGGCTACCAACATGAAAATATTGACAAACAAAATTTACCACGCGATTTAGAATTCCAATTAGAACGTTATTCCACTAAAACATCAATTTTGAAAAAAGTGTCAGTTAGAACGTTATACGTAAGACCCATTCAATTGAAAAAACGCCCAAATTAAAATTAGCCCGAACAAAAAATGCTATACTTAGAAACCTAACAATAGGTGTACATGGCCCGAACCAAACCCGCTGGCCAAAACCCAGACCAATATATAACAATAGGTAGAAATTTCATAGTTATAACATTTTATGTTTGTTAGAAAAAAATCCCCTTCACCTTGCCTTGATTACTAACATATTCATTTTCATAACAGGTTTTTCACAATGTTGAGCTGACAGTCTGCAGAACTGCTTCCTTGTTGTCAAGACAATGTTGGTCAGATTGCAGGAGTGTGCGAGTCACATTTTTTTTGTTCGATTCGAGCGGATTCAAGTCAAGTCGAGGATGTTAAAAGAAGCTTGAGTTTCAAGTCGAGTCGAGTATTATCGTGTCAACATTAAAAAACCAATTCATTTTGGAGTTAACCTGACAAATTTTACTATTAAATTTAAATTAATTAAAATATTAAATATGAACATTTATACATCATATAAAATCCACATGAAAGAAAGCTAAAGAAAGACTTTGTTAACATCCAAACAAACAGTATGAATCTAAACAAAACAAAAGTGAAACATTAAATCCACAAAATTGATAACTTTATAACTTTCTGCTATATTTTCTGTAGTTTTATTCTGGCAGTATTTGTTTCCAAAACAAAACATTTTTATTTTGAAATGACGACTTTAATACCATTCGCTGCCATCTCTGATACCCCTAGCTTTGCAACGAAATCCCAACTTTGATACTGTTCGTATTTTTGACTCGCTAATGCTCGCGCTTGAAATCACGACTTTGATACTGTTTATGCAATCTCTTCAGTCCCGGCATCACGACAAAATCACCATTATACCTAAGGCAAATTTCTTGACCAAATTTTGAGCTTTACCGATTAGGTCCAGCCGAAGTTCGAGTATTGGTAATACTGAACTTGATAATTGAGTACTCACACACACCTATCAGATTGTCTTGGGAGTCAAGATTATGCTGAGTAAGTAAAAGGTTATTGGCATAGTTGCTCTGGGTTCAGTTCTCTAGGAGGGGTCACCTTTCATGATGCTGCCTCTGGGGAGGTAGGTCCCAACCTTAGTTTCAACTTTCAACGTTAGTTTTTATTTACTTTTAATCTATTTCCAAACCTTTTTGCTTAGCTCTTGTAGTTCAAGTTGTCTCACATCAATTGAAATTTATTTTCTAATACTCTTCATTTAGCTTACATCTTAAATTGAATTACTTTACACAATTAAGTTCAGTTCTTAAAATATTTTACTTCTCACAAATCTTGAAGTTGCTAGGATGAACATATCTTAACATATAGTTCAGTGACAATGGCCCTACATATTATTTCACATGTAATCTACAATTTAATATAGTTTTATATATATGCATTTTAGTTTGTTATTCCTTAAATAAACATAAGTTTTAAATTTGGTTTGCAGTACTTTCACTCAACCATCTGGCTACACTAGCCCTGACCCTTTAGCTTTTAAAAGGAACCTAACAAATTCTACCTTTAGTAGTCTATTGCCCAGATACCTTGGGCAGAAATAAAACTAAAACAGAGAGGTCCCAAAATTTTGTTAAGCAGAAAAATTACTTCAGGAATTTTGGGACAGCAAATTTTATGCTACTATTAAAAGATCCATAGTTACTCCTGCCAATGTCAAATTTTGTTTAGAAGAATGCTTGGCGACAATTACCATCAAACAAACCTGGTCATATATGATCACAGACACCGAATGATCAATCTCAAGTACAAAACTCATGCAGCAGGAGTAACTGTGACTCTTTTAAGGTCGCCAACAAGTTTTATAAATTACTAAGAACTTACTTAGGCTTAAGACTCATTGTAGACCTTGCGGAAACCATTGACTGAGCTGAGGATCCTGAAAACGGCACTCGTCCGCCGTTAAGTCGGTTAAACACGGAAACAGCCTCTCTTGTCAGTAATCCAGGCCTGAAACATATCTACATTGTTAATTTGCACTTTGGCAGTCAGGAGAAGATTTGAAACCTGTAATATTGTTAAAGACAGAAATAATGTAGGGAATCGTCTATATTGATCATTATTTTGATTTTTGACTTAACTGCACAATTTACTGACTAAATTACCTTTGGAATTTTAGATACAAGAGCATCAATAATTAATTTATTTCCAAAAGTACCATTTTTGGGTAACCCTTTAGTTTTTTGGTTGACATAAGGGCTGGGAGCCGACCTATCTAGCTGACTATCACATACTGGAGTATTTTTCCAAGTGAAGGCAGCTATAAAAGGCAGCGCGACTGTCACATTCTCCAGACGGATGACTCACTAGCCTTTATTTTCTCTGCTTCCTGTTCTAGCTCAAATGGCAAAGAAATTAGTCCAATTACCCATCAGTTTTTTCTATATATTCTATATAAACTGTCCAAATCAATTTCGGAGCTATGAGGTACAGTAAAAAAGTTCCCGGAATTTATTTCCAGAGAGACCTAGCGCGGTCCCCGATAGGAAATCCTGTCTGCAGCAGTTAGTACTACTTTAGGGAAGGGTATCTGTTTGTGATCAGTGTCGGATTTTCAATACATGACTTATAAACAGTGCACAAACAATTGAATTTGTTTTGTTTTTCTCAGAATATCAGCTAGTGAAACTCTTCAGATGTTAGTTCAAGGGTATGGAGATAAGGTGGTGAAAAAGACTCAGGTTTATGATTGGAAAAACATTTTATGACGATTGCAAAAGCATTGAGGATGACCTGCAGAAAGCACTTTCAACAAACAATAAAAACATTGAGCAAGTACGACAAGTTGTAGTGCAAACAGAAGAATAACAGTTGACAAAATCCTACTTGAAGTCAATTAAAATTTATTTATTTTCTCAATACTACAGTTTGACAAATGATACAGTTTGTTGAAAACAATACAGCTTACAAATATCTTTATTGTGTTGATTTCTTTAAAGTTTTTAGGTAGTTGGTTAAATATTCTAGTGGCAATGAAATTAAATGTTCTTGTATAAGAGGTGATGTTTGGTTTAAGCGTTCTGTAACTTTCAATATTTCTTAGCTTTGCTTATACACATTTGTGGTATTTTCAAGAACTACACTTCTACTAAAGAATGTCTTTAAAACTTTGAACAAAAAAGTTGTTTCAAAGGTAACATCAGAAAATCTTTTCAGCAATAAATAGAGGTCTGGAGTGTTCTAATTTGCCTTTTGATTTATCAGTCTAATAGCATGCTTTTGTTCAATGTATATTAATTTTAAATAAGTTTCAAAAGTACTTCCCCAAACTATTATGCCATAATCAATCCGCTTTGAATTAAGGCAAAGTACAATAAACGCAGTTTCATTTGAACTTGAACCTTTAGAATTTAGAAAATAGAAATAACGAAGAACTCCGTTAATTTTATTTCTTTGATTCCAACTAGTTTTCTATAAAATGTAGTTTCCAACTAATTCTCTATCTACAATTAAACCTAAGTACTTCAAGTTGTCGGCCCACAACAACATGTTTTGCTTCCAAAATCTTGTATACTCCTAAAATTTAAAACAATAATTTAAAATAAGTAATAACACATACTTTAAAAAATCTGAAAAACTTATACATTTAGTAACAAATACCAGTGGTACTCAGAGAGCTAGATAAATATCTTAAGTCAGTCTACACTCACAGTAACACAGTTACATACTCTCATCTCAGTTCTGGATGTGGGAGGTTTGGGCCAGTGGCGGCTTGTCAAAGGAGGCCCAGCCTCCCTAACACTTTCAACCGAAACAGGAAAATATAAGTTATAGCATTTTCTTTAGTATTTGGAAAATAACGCTTTAATTTAAGAACAATAATATCTATGTTAAGTAAGGAAGGCCGTGATACACCTGCATGCTAGCCAATCGTCAACGTCGTATGAGGCCGCACTAGAACAGGCCTGTCTGTGTAATGATAGTGCGGGCATGAGGGATGTGGAACAGTCAAGCTGGTTAACTGGGAGTCATAGCCAGTCAACCAGCTACTAAGGATGACTCTCCACAGCGAGGTCGAACGTTTAGCAGTGACTATATGTCAACTGTGACGGGTGTAAACCGGAGCCTTAGATCTGAAAGTACTGTATAGTTTATACAGTAGTAATGATGTAAGCAAGCTCCAGGCCCTTTGGTCCAAAAATAGTCAAACTATCGAGTTTCTGTTGTATCTTGGTTAATCAAAACAAGTTATGTTCTTTGATTTGAGTGGAGATTAACTGGCCTGTTTCACCAATGTAACTTTTGCCGTAACTGCACACAATATAGTGCAGCCTTGAACTGCTGAGTTTATCCTCTCTATTTAGGCCGTAATTACGGCTTCACATATAGTAGAGATTGGTGAAGTTCAGCACTTAATACTATATGTTTTTGTGAAATTATTGCACTTTTGTATTATTTATCTTATTTTTAAGACCATAATAGATTTGTCAGCACTTACCTCAATCGATTTTCTACTTTTTGTTTGAAGTCATCATAGTTGTCGTCTTTTATTGGTCTACTAATGGCTTTATGGTATCCATTGATGGGTTTCTTAAACTCATTGATTGGTTATGATCTTCTAAAATGACTTGATCATTTTGATTTTTAAACGGTTCAAGCTTATGACTTCATCTAAAAACGAAACCTTACAATTATAACAATTATCTGTCTTAATTATTATCAGAGCTGGAAATGAGCGGAATTTATCCAACAGAAGGACTCATTGGGTTTTATTTTATATCGATAATCAGGGTGTCTACTAGACTTTAATTTAAAATTCTCAACCTTCTCCTGACCTGGAATTTTTAAAATTCCCAACCTTCTTCCTGTCCTGGAATTTTTAAAATTCCTGACCACTATGTGCTTGTATATATTTACCAACAATTGTTATCCAAGCAAAATGAATATTAATTTTTTTAGAGTACGTTTGTTATATTGTTTGGGAGTTGTTCAAGTCCTTAGGTACCACCCTTGTCTTTAGTACTATTTCATACAGGGTGTCTCAGACCACCGTATCATATGTAAATCTCGAGAACGGGTTGGCTGACTTGAGTGAAACGAAACATTCCAAATTTTAACCGGCTCTAAAGAATTCTGGAAAATTATTTTCTTTTTTCTAGTATACAGGGCGTATAAAAAACCGAGGGTCATGAGTTCAACCTCAAATTTTCAAATATAAAGGGGAGTCATGCTATATATAATTTTTAAGCCCTCTTTAAATGGAAAACAATGATGAGGAAAAAATTGTTTTTGTTGAGCGGTTACAAAATGGCGGCTGAAAATCTAAAAATAAAACCGAATTACAAAACGTGCTGTATTTCCAATTTTCCATTATAGTTTTTCAAAACAAAAATATAATTATTGATTTTTATTTGTCGTAACGTAAGCTTTTCAACGATATACAACAGCATGCTATTTCAAACACCTTAATACCCACTAAAAAACCCCAAATTTTGAAAACTTTTGAAAACCCTCGGATTTTTAACAAGCGGTTGCTCAGACTGTAAGGCTCTCCAACATTGTTTTACATCACTTTTATTTTAATATTGGTTTTAAATTTTAATTGTTTTACCATCTCTAATTGTTCTAAAACTTTCTGTTTTGTTTTTGAAAATGAATTATGACATTTAAGTAGTTTAAGTCATAGTTATAATTGTCTGAACTATTTGAGGTAGGGCAAGAATATATAAGTAATTTATGACAATATTTGCATTGATTGTACTTACCCAAGGTCATTTGCAAAGGGTTGAGGACATGAGTAACATCTTCATCATCCATGATGTCCTAAAACACCGTTCAAAATAATTTGAGATATTACAGTAAAATGCTGATAGAGTCGATAGCAATAATTCAAATAAAGGCTAATAATCCAGAACAAACATACAGACAGTGTAAAACTATTGAAAACGTTACATGTTTTTAGGGTTGTCTTCTTGAGTAATGTTCTTTTTGTTTTGCTCTATATAGTTCAAAAGCATATACATACAATACAGTGCATTTTACAGCCATAGTCAAAATCATTAATAAATACTTGTTTGTACTATAACATGATGTCAACAATACTATAGCCACAAACTGCAACTCTACTGTAGGCCGACAGTTAGCACTCTTGATGCCAAGATATGCCCCGCAAACTATAGTGTACGGACAAATCAATACCACCAGCTGACTTGGTCTTACCCCCTCACACTCAACGATATGCACCAAACTCTTATTGAAGTTACAGGCCAAGTTAACAATATAGCAAAGTACACAAAGCAGTTAAGTCTTGACAAGCGCATCCTATAAAATTAATGTGTACAATATACAGTGTGTACTTAAATATGCACATACAGTAATTAATAATTATTACTGCACAAAATATTAGTTCAAATACGTAAATAACAATGCAGAAATTCAAATTTTGTTTTTTTAAGTCTATTTTAGCATTTTAGTGGGACCGGAGGTAAGTAGTTATTGAATTTGCACTTTCGGATTTGTCAACATTTCAACGATCCTTCCGCCACATTAGTCCGTTCCAAAAGGGTCTAGTGACTTTAAAGACATGGTCAACTGTTATGTTTATTGTATTATAATGATTACTTAAAAGCCTAGCTTTTGCAGTAGCTACTTATCAAGCAAAGGAGCAAAGGGCCACTTCACCCATGTAGAGAGAAAAAAAAACTATAACCTAACCTCTAGATGATTTGTTCCTCAAGTCCACGACAATAAAGGATAGTAAATGGTGCAGTTGTAGACATTAACCCATTTATTTTTTATTCACAGTTAATGATTTTACAATACACTTTGGCCCATAATCTAATAGTACTTATCACTCAGGTTTTATACCCTCTTTATTACTTTTAACTTTTAGCAGGTTGATCGAACCCACGCCACAGGAATGGTAGGCTCTGGTGTCACGCACGATACCAAACTGCCACGGTTCGCACATGTGTGTTTACCCAAAAAACAGGCTTTGATCTAGCCTGTAATATATCCTAATGTTGAATTGACTTAACTGCCTAGCCAGTGGTGATTTTGTAAACTAGCCTATGTCAGTAAAAAGTTTGCCAGTGGTATACAGTTATCAACTGTGGATTAAATATTCAACCAATCAACAAGCTGATTTGGATTTGTTATGTATTGAAACTCCCGAAAGTTGCAGCACAGTCACCTTATTATTTAGTCGACTAGTAAAATTACCTAACCTAAATCTACAGGTGTCTTTTACAGACGTCATGGTAATTTCATTTCCAACTAATAATTAAACAGAATTATCCCGATCAGACATTACAAAATAGTAAATAACATACACTTACGTATTTAGTTATGTTGGCCAAGTTAATTCACGAAATAGTATGGAAATAACCTAGCCTAACCAGCCAGCCAAAGAGAGAGAGAGAGGCAAACATAGAAAAATATGAATATTTGTAGGCCTAGAAGAAAGCAAGTTTACTTTACTGCTTTCCAGCATGCGCAAAACCAGTGTTGCCCCCCTTCTGATCGAACATTTAACATGACGATCGAGAGAAGTACCGTACGTTCTGACATTTAAATTACGTTTACAATTAAATATTACGGGTTTACGTTTAAATATTAAAAGATGGTCTAGTGTGATTATGAATACGAACTCATGTTCTGCTATTTAGCAAAGCTAGTTACTACTTGCTTTAGGCGGTACGGTAAAACGTCTACATTGCTGATTGGGAGTTCTAAATTCGATAAAAGAGCCGTGCCCAATGACTTTATGGTAAACATTTAAAGGGAATGGCCGTGCCTCCCGAGTGCCCAGAGTGGGACCCGCTCTATCCGGCCATCTCTTAACTTCTCCCACATCTTTGAAATACTTTTTACTTTGATTTGAGATACCGACCTCTCCTAGAAGGTATTTTAAGGTGAATTGGGGTGAAGAGTGAGTGTATTGAGTGTTTTGATGATTGATAAGGTATTGTTACAAACTAAGGCCGACTGTTCCCCAATTTGGGCCATTAATTAATAGCCCAATGACCAATGGAATGGACCAACTGGACCAACAGCTTAACGTGACTTCCGAACCACGGGGAGTGGCCAGCGTGAAAAGCTGTTATCACTGCGTCCGGGAATCGAACCCGGGCTGATTTGGTGCGAAGCATGCACTATACCACTTAGCTATGGCCACCCCCATCCAAGGTTAGGTGCCACCTATATAATGATTTTTGAAAAATTGTGCCCCTCATGCGTAACGTTATACCAACCCCCCATCTCTCAAGTAACGTAGGTAACGCACTTACGCACAATCATTTTACTGCAAATGACTAAATTAGAATATTACAGTTACCTTGGTCGAGGGCCTGTAGATCCTACGGTGCAGGTTGTAGTCTATACACGTGTTTCGCAGCGCTTGTGTACAGGCCCTCAACCAACTGTAATAAAACAAGGTCCTGCAACTGGGGAAATAGATATATCCCAAGAGCCCGCGCGGAGTAAATTTTTTCCATTGACAGTTTGGAACTGATATAATGCAGTAACTGTGTGTCCTACTCGTCCTCCCTTCTGAGTATCTTCAAATGGACTCGCCCACTACCTGACCTTGAAGCCGGCACGGCCATGCAGACAGTCGTCTGCCAACTGTGTGGAAGGGAAGTGAGCGTGCTATTTTCTCGAAACTATTTACCCCGCGCGGATTCTCGAGCCAGTGAAATATTTGCATTTGTGAATGTTATTTTGTCGATTCTTTTTACATGTTTTGTTTCTTTGTACAGTAATAATTAGTGCTTAGATTAGACTGTTACAACAATAATTTAGTATGGTGTAGTTTTTCTCGCTTGTGACTATGGCAGGACAAAGTGAGGGCGAAATAAACCGATATCTTAGAAACTGAACATGAAGCAGAAGTTTTGGGAGGCTTTACATAAGATGAAGATGACTGTGAACAGTAGATCACAGTGAGCACAACTCTGATACCGAGCAAAGTGTTGCAAGTGACAATGAAAATATTTCAAATAATGATAGTTTTAGAATGCTTGATCTGGCACCCGATAGTGATTTGATAGCCTTTCAGAGGGTACGTCCGAAGCAAATGCCAATGAGTACTATAAGATTTGCCATTTAGAGTTGAATTTACCTCAGATGAAGATGATATACCATATTCCCAGCGGGTTATGTACTACTCAGGTAAAGCGAAGACAAATAGAAAGGGAGATGTTGTGGAGCAAGGGTGTATATGGTACAGAAAATCCTCAAAAAATGTACGAACGAACAAGGAATTTAGTGATTCATTTACCGGGTGTCAAAGGGCAAGCGAAAAGTGCTAAAACACCACTGCAGGCCTGGAATGTTTTACTTTCAAATGATATTATTTATCATATTGTAGCCTGTACAAACAAGTACATTGAAAAGAAAAAAAAGAACTATTGAGAGAAAGAGATGCCAGCAACACAAGCTATGAAGAAATCAGAGTATTGTACATTATAGGCGCTATGAAATCATCACACAAAAACACCCATGATATATGGGCAAAAGACGGAACCGGAATTGATATAGTCATATCTACTATGTCGAGAAATAGATTCCATTTCCTCCTGCATTGCATACGGTTTGATGATCTGGCAACAAGAACCAATAGGAAGAAGTTTGACAAAACAACTCATATCAGGGAAATTTTTGAAAAATTTGTTTCTAATTTCCAAGCAGCTTATACTATAAGTGAATATGCTACACTAGACGAAAAGTTAGAAGCGTTCAGGGTCGCTGCAGCTTTCGTCAATGTATCAAAACAAACCAGCAAAGTATGGTATAAAGATATTTATGTTGTGCGACTTTCCCGGACTTTCTACACTAACAACATGGAAATCTACGCATGTAGTAGAAACTTGCAGTAACTGTTTTAACGTCTAAAAAGTCCATAAAATATCATTTTTGTCTTTTGTATTGATAGATACGTATAATGTTTTTTAAGTTTTCAAAAAAAAAAATTAATTATTTATTTACTGCCTTTAAACGCGATGGGGTAAAAATACCCGCGCGGACTCTCGTGTTACAGTAAACCACGCGGGCTCTCTAGGATATTTATTAAATTAGAATGTTGAATACATTCGTATTTCTTATACATCAGTGTCAAAAGTGTAGCGTAAAACCCATTTTAAAATTATAACTTAGTGACTCTTGTACGACCCTTTATGCATAAATACTCTCAGCCTTCAATAATCTTCCTATCCGTAATTTATACTTGTACTAATTTTCTATGCTACTACCACTTAAAAGTGGCTGCTCCATTATTGACTTAAGTTGTCGGACAGATTGTGAAAGCTAGTTTATATCTGAATGTCGTACTTTTTCAACATGCTATTGGTAAAAAAGCATAGTCGAGTAATTAGTGCTACTGCATATAAAAAGAACGAATGAGAAATTCTTTATAAAATATTATTTTATTATATAATTTTGAGTAGTAGGTTTTCGGTAATCTAGTTTAGCTGATACCATTTATTCTGATGACAAAGCAGCAGCATCAATATTATTTTACCATCTTATAAGCAGTACTACTTTAGGCCATACGGTTCAAGGCGATACGCTCGGTTGAGTTTTGCCTGACCCGGAAAAGAAGTATACAGAGATGTTGTGGGTTGAAAAAGACAGAATGCCGGCCTGGTAAATTGCTCGGAGGCTACTCGGCATTTCATTGAAGGGTTTGCCACTCACTTCTAGTTCTTTCAGCCTGTTCAGTGTGTGTTTAGCATTCTTGGGTGGAACAGTTCCTTATATTGTGTCTTGTCCTAGATTGCGGTCCTTTATACTTTTAAGAAGTTCGTCAAATGAGAGGCCACTGACATTCGGAAATAACAACTTATTACCGTCATCTCAAAGCTCTATGAAGTAGAAAAGCACCATGGAACTGATTTAAAATAGATGAGAGAGCCCACACATTCTTTACACACCATATTTTACTTTCTTCGATGATGAAGTAAACAAAGAAAAGCTACTTTTTTTACGTCTACAGTTCCATATCACTGCCAAAAGACTGACGTATTTATAAATTATGATCAGAGCTAACCTAGTCCGGGCACTGCCCGGTCGTGTTCTTGATTAATTGTCTCCCGATCCGATAAAACTCGACCGCGATCGCCCGACCGTGTGGGTCTCCGCCTTACCTGTGTCATAAATACCGGGCACGGTAAAATACACAAGAAAACAACTATAAACTAGGCTAGCTGATTAATTAAGGTATTTCTAATTTCAAAATAGGTCCTGCCACCGGAACTTAGTTTCACCAATTACATGTGTTTTATTGTGTTGTGAACAGTTCCATAAAATATTTGTTTTGAAAAGGCTTGCACTTCTGCTGATGTCGTGATATTGTTTGCCTTTAAGGGCTTCGAAAACCGAGGGCATTTCGCCAGCGTAATGGAACACTGGAACTAGATTATAACCTAGAAGACTCTTTATTGATTTACCATATGTTTAAAATTTTACACGAGAGTTCAGACACGTGTTTAGATGAAGGCGCACATTGAAGTTACTTTCATTAGATACAGTCGTATATTTCGCTAAACCACTCTTGCGCTACAAAGCGTCAGATGGATAATTTTTGATTGGCAAAATGCAGCAAGACAATTTATCAGTGAAGGTCCAGAATGTTGTTATTCAGCTATGGAGCAGTTTAAACGGATGTGCGGCTCGAATGAAGATTCAGAACAATGGTAATAGTTATGGCATGATAATTAATGGTACATTTCAGCCAACGGAATTAGTTTATGTTTACATTTTGTTCATACCTTAGTGATGCATGGATCTACAACGAATAACCAATGCTGTTGCGGCGTAGTGCTGTAGAAATCACGTAAACAACCAAACTTCCTATTGTTCCAGTGGTGTGAAAAATGCAACAATAATTGTTTTCTAGGCATAACTATGAACCGCATGAGTCCCTTTAATTCCTAGCTTATCCAATAGATGTCAGGTGCTTCTCTGTTTGTGGATTTCAATGTAGGATTTTCTAACATCGGTGTGGTTTGTTCTTTGGCAACAGGTGGGCTTGCGCTTCTTATAGCCTACGAATACATGGATTTTAATGTACGGATGAAAATCAAGAACTCTCTGCAAAATAAAATAAACTACACATATGCATCTCCGTCAATTCGATAGTAAGTCAAATGAAGACGCAGTTGGTTGACTAACACTTTCGAAGTTTCAGTTGGGAAGATTAAACACGTTGACACGCACGAACATAATAAATATTAAACACGAACTTTACAGTTTTTACAATTTACACGGCCGAGACGGGAAAGAGCGCGATGCCGGTCAGTGCGCGCAGGGGACTGCAAATTGTAATTATGTAATTTAATTGTAATTATGTTCGTGCGTGTGTGTGTTTGTCTTCAACGTGACGATGACGAAGCCTACGGCTGAAATGAAGAGGGATTCGACAATGGGTTAGTCAATCCGAAACGCGTCATCCAAACTGACACTTATAGACAGATCGACGGAGGTAAATACCATATTTGTTGAAACAGTCTGTCTTGGGGCCATAATGAATAATTTTAATATAAACTAATACTTATAACTATAAATTTTATTATAGTTAACCTATCACAATATTACATTGATGTCATTAATGTGACATATAACCACTCGTAAAACACATTTCAGTGTTAATATAATACGATTTTAGTAATCACTTCTATTTTGGTTCTAGATTGGGTTGGACAGATGATAGTTTGATGTGAGCAAAATACGTCCTTGTGAGATCAGTAATGAAGTAGGTTATGTACTTAAACTTAAATTTTCTGTGGAATAGACATAAATTTTTTATTGAAATCTTGGTCCGTTTGCCTCAACGGATTTTGTAGGTTTGGTTGGGCATACTTTTGTAACAAGTGGTACACTGGTACTTTTATAAATGGTCCTGTAAAATATTATTCAAATCAGATCATAAAACCATTTTAGAGGTCAAAATATATGTTTTGAGTAACTTTTGCCATAAAAGAGTATTCTAGAGCTAAGTCACTTAAACTTACGATAGCGCTTATGGCTCCCGTTACAGATGACATTTTCTTAGCTGGTAGTTGGATTTTAGGTACAGATGAAATTTTCTTAGTTGGCACTTGGGGCATGCGGACCGCAGCGAGAGATATAGGGCGAGGGGAGGTTGGAGAGGCGGACAGGACACTTCCAAAAACATCGGTCTTTCTTGGACTTGTCGACTCATAGGGTTGATGACCACTATGCTATGATCTTTGCTTTTAAACAAAACTGTAAATCACCGGTTTGAATTATCCGATTGTAATGGGACAAAAAACAGAAATTATTGGTAAATCATTTTAAATTACAATAGCGTGATTATCAAATTGATATGTGATTAACTTTTTTAAATCACATTTAGAACTAGGGTGTTCATGGAAGTGTGCTAATAGGATTGTCTCAACGGTCCGGACGGGCTAGCGATGATTTACAGCCCCGACGAGGGGTGACAAAGATGCCTGATGTTTTCTAGACGACGAATACAAACTTCTTTCTTGTACGTCGGGTTTCATTACGTATTTGACCAGACATCAGGAAGCTTGTGAGTATACTAGTGTAAAGCTTGAGTTCAAAGGAGACGCGCGGACTCATGACATTGTGATGATACCATGCAACTCAAGTGCTAGCTGACAAAGGCGTCATTCCCAGTTCTTGTTAGACCAGCTCTACTACTCTTCTTGTTCTGTGCGTCAGTTTAATTCACCATTCATCCAACATTAAAACAATCTTTTAGTGTTGGTAGGCTAGTCAATAAACGACGCGTTTCATCACAGCTCCTCCGATTATGCCTTGAAGAAGGGTTTAACTCTGGATTCAAAGTAAAAAAATCAAAATTGTCGAAGCATTTGCTTTAGCCGTGTCAGTGTGTCACACAAAAAGCTACAGAGTGACTCAAAAAGTGTATATACGATATTAACAGGTAGATGTAATTTGTATTTCACTAATTAAACACTTGAGTGAATGATTTGTATTGTTTCTTGTTGCTATAATTTGTAAATGTTCAAAATTATGTCCATTAACGTTCATACAACTAACACTTCGTTCACTAATAGACTGTACAGTGCCAAAAGTGATGGCATTGAAAGAATTGGTGACCAAAGACAACGGCACTTCCAGCACTTTTTCAGACTAAATTAAATACATACATACTATTATATAGTTACATTGTTGAAAGTAGAAGTTTTAAATCAGTTAGTCAAACTTCAAGACACGATTTTATAATGTAGCTAGCTACCTTTAATTGAAATGTGTACTCGTATACATTTTATGAGACACTCGTTATTAAAAACAATTACTTCTTATACCAAACTTACATACGAGTAGATGAACAGTTGATTAATCTCTATTTTCATATAGAAGACTGCTCTAAAATGCCTTCAAGGATTTCACGCATTCAGGCAATGAGGAATACTGGTAATATCATTTCAAATGGCTAAAAGACAAGTGGTTTAAATAATATTACATTTAAGTAAAATTGTAAGATTTTGTGAACACATTCCAAACGATCGATCTTTGTACTACGATTGGTTTTAAGGCTGCGCAATACGAACAAGTGACGATGTAGAGTGTTGTAGTTCAACAAATGCCGTCGCGATAAATAGTATTATTGAGAGTTTTAAATGATAGGTAAATATACTCTATTGGAAGCATACTTTTCAAGTTATGTTTTTACTTTATTATGAAGAAATCAACTCCGAAATAAGTGCGAATACAATACTTTTGAGCTGTAAAAACCTACTTAAAAGTGGAATTCCAAAATGGTGACTCTAATTCGCCATAAACACTTTGTTTGAAATAATATAAAACTATAATACATACAGATTATAGTTTTGTATAATACATACAAAACTATAATACTTAAACACGTTTATTAAAAGTTGACGGCGAGGTTTTGTAGATTTTGCCGCTCCCCTAACGTATTATCTGTTTACGCTTGTAGACTACAGTCAACGGTCAGACTCAATCGTCGTTATTTGACACCCGTACTGATTTAATTGTTATACTTATATATAAAAAATGAGATGTGTGTGTCTGTTCCTCAATCACGCAAATACCACTGGACCAATTTTAGTAAAATTTTACAGGAATGTGGCTTATATACCTGGTTAACACGTAGTTTGATAATTTAATTATTTTCTAGATGGCGGTCAAAATAGGACCTCACTACATGTGAAAATTTATAACCCCAATACTGTCACGTAAAATTCTAAAACACCATAAAGGTATTTAATTTTTGACAGCCCATACGAGCTTTAAAATTTAACTTTCTGTATAGAAGAGTGAGGATGAGACCTGAGTAGTTGGTGCTTACATCGGCTCTCGCAGCATTTATAGTTTTGGTGGGTAGTAATTACTATTGCAGTCTAAAAGTGCTTACATATTGTACAGATATCTCATACAATCAGTTGATAACGAGTTTGTGTAAGTAACGTTTTCTACCCGTATTGAGTTTGAATGCTGTGAACCGTTGTCCAGACACGCATTATCATGTCGGATAGCCAAGACGGCAAGTCATACGGCCCGAGGCTTACAAGGAAAACATCCAAGTCTGAGGAGAATGAACCAAGTTTGTTATCTATAGATAAGAAACTGAATTCAATCATTAGTACTCTTGAAACCACCAGTGCAGATATCAGGGACCTACGGAAGAAGCAAGGTGAGCTAGTGACGTCAGTCGAGTTGTGTCATGATAACATACAAGGCATCATGGACAGTTTGAAGAAGCAGGGTTTAAAGATTGATAGTTGTGAACGTGAAATTGAAGTTGTGAAGACTGTTAATGTTACTTTGGAGCGTAAAGTTAATGTTGTGGAAAGTCAACTTAATGATATTGAGCAATATTCTCACAGAAACAATCTGATAGTTTACGGTATTCCTGAGTACAGCAATGAGAAAGTGCTCGGTGTTATCAAGCGGTTAGCAGAGGTGATAGAGTTTCCTGAGTGGTCCAGCAGTCTAGTGGATGCAGTTCATAGGATGGGTTCAAAGGACGGTAATGGTAGACCTATCATCATCAAGTTCGTGAGTCGCCTGGACCGAGATATGTTCCTCCAGTGTCGGAAGAGGAAGGAACCTTCGTGCTTCGGACTTGGGATATAGCAGTGACAGTAATGTGTACGTGAATGAGTCCCTAACACCTGCAAATAGAAGGCTGCTGCTGAAGACGAGAGAAGCTGCCAAGAAGAAAGGATATGCGTTCGCCTGACCTACAACTGCGTCATCTACTGAGGAAATCTCCTGGAGAACCAGCCCGGAAAATCACACATGAAGATGACCTGGAAACCCTGTGAATGTGCTAGTGTTGATATTTATTTTAGTGTTTTTGTGAAGCGTCATTGTAATAAGGTAGGCCTAATTTATTTCAATTGCATGATTTGGGTGTGGCATGTTAACTTTAAAGTAAATGAGCAATAACTCGAAAGTAGTAAATAATTTAATAATTTATTATCAGAATGTCAGAGGGCTAAGAACTAAAACTTTAACTTTCAAAGGTAATTTGGTTTCCGATTTTGATATTGTAGCTCACTGAAACCTGGCTAATCCCTGATATTAGCAATGGTGAAATGTTTAATGATGAGTTTAGTGTGTCCGAAGGGACAGGGATAGGTTAGCTACAGGGTTAGCCATGGGAGGAGGGTTTTATTAGCCACACGTAATAGCACTTTGCATTCTGAACAAATTTTGTTTGACAGGCCTGAAGAAATGGTTTGGGTTAGAGTTAATGATGGGAAAGGGTTTTCCTTATTAATAGGCGTAATTTATTTCAAATGCAATTCTAAACTAGATGTATATATATTTTTTTGAATTTGTTGGAAGGCTTCATGATAAGTATAACTGTAAAATGTGTATTTTTGGTGATTTTAATTTACCAATTTTTCCAAACGAAGATCTAAATAAAGGTAATAATTATCTTAAAGAACTAAGCAATTTTCTGAGTCTAGAACATTTGTCTATGTATAACTTCATTCAAAACTTTCAAGGAAAAACATTGGATTTAGCTATATCAGACTGGCCACAGCTGGGCTTAGCTTCCATTTGTAGTGACCCACTAGTAAATGAGGATAATTACCATCCTGCATTGATATTTGAATCAGAGATTGTGTACCATAACTGGAATAAGGGGGAAAGTAAATGTAACAAAGCTGACTACAACTTCAAAAAAGCAAGTTTTTTAAATATCTATGAAGATTTAAGAGTTGTTAATTGGTCGTTTTTAAAAGACATTAATGATCCAAATTTAGCTGTGGAGCTTTTTACAATGTAATTTACAAAATACTGGACGATTGGTGTCCAAGAAAGTACACACAAAATTGCAAGTACCCAGTCTGGTATAGCCGTGATCTGATTTATCAAATCAAAACAAAACATAAGTTTAGGAAAAAGTTCCAACGTAATGGAAAGCAAGCTGATTTGGATGAATTTAAAAGACTGAGAGGGTTGTGAAGCGCAAAATTAAGGGTGATTATGCTAGTTATTTAAATAATGTAGAAAACAACGTTAATATAGACATTAGAAAGTTTTGGGATTTCATAAAAAATACAAGGAACCACAGTAATGTGAGTAGTAGTATGACTAAAGATAATGTAGATTTTAAAGGCGATAGTCAGATAGCAAATGCATTCGCTGAGCACTTTAAACTGACCTTTGCTGCGCCATCCTCTTTAAATATGGCTTTTGACTGAGCCACAGCATTATTTTTAAACCTCTGTTTAAGTCAAAATATTTGTCCAGACGCTAAGCTAACTAGAGTTCCTATATTTAAGAGTGGCGATCAAAAGCAATTCAAAATTACCGCCCTGTTGCGGTGTTATCAACTCCTTCTAAGATATTTGAGATTATTTTATGTGAAAGAATTACGTTTTATCTTAAACCTGTTATGTCTGATGCTCAACATGGTTTCTTGGCAAAAAGTCTATTGTTACCAACGAGATGAATTTTACTGAATATGTTTCTACTAAACTAGACCATAATTCTCAAGTAGATGCGATTTTCACAGACTTAGCTAAAGCATTTGATAGAGTTGATTATGGCGTACTTATAAATAAAATGCATAATGTTGGTTTTCGTGTAGTTTGTTAAACTTTTCAAATCTTACTTCTTTGAAAGAATACAATACGTTTCATATAAAGGCTGTGATTCGAGTAGATATATTGTGACTTCGGTGTCCCTCAAGGGTCAAATCTAGGCCCGTGTTTATTTAACTTATTTATTAATGATATTGCAAATTGTGTAAAACCTCAAAAGTTCTTCTTTACGCAGACGATTTGAAACTTTATAAGGAAATTATAACTAATGACGACACGCATGCATTACAGGAGGATTTAAACGCTGTTTTTGCGTGGAGCTGTCAAAACAAAATTTCATTCAATATTAAAAAATGCAAAACTATGACGTTTACAAAGAAAAGACTACCTTTTGTTTGATTACTCAATAAATACTGAGATACTAGAAAGGGTAATCGAATTTAGAGACTTAGGTATTGTTTTGGACCCTGCATTAAATTTCAATCAACATATTGTGACAATGGTAAATAGAGCCCTAAGAAATTTAGGGTTTATTTTGAGACAATCACGTAATTTCAATTCCATAGGAACTCTGAAAACTCTTTATTTAGCTCTAGTTCGATCACATTTGGAATTCTCTAGTGTCATATGGAATCCTCATTACTCATGTTACATTAATTTGATTGAAAGGGTTCAGAAAAATTCTTACGATTTTGTATTTTAGAATGACTGGATATTTTACGTTTGAGATTCCATATAGTGAACTTTTGAGTGTTTTTGAACTTGACAGCCTTGAAAAAGAAGAAAAGTTGCCAATTTAGTTTATCTTTTAAGCTTGTAAGATGTGAAATCGAAGACTCTTATTGTCCAAAATTAATTTTATGCCCCAGCATTTTACAATAGGTCACAAATGCTATTTAATATTAATTACTCAAGAACTAGATCTCACTTCTCTTATTCGTTGAATACAATGATGCGTCTGTACAATGTTTTGCCGCCAGAAGTAGACATTTTTTTAAATACTTTAAATTGTTTTAAGAAATATTGTCAGATATATGTATTATAAACTATGTATTATAAACTATATTTCGTAATTTATTCGTGTGTACAGTATTAGGTTTGGCATTTCATCCGTGCTCAATTCTCCGGTCATTGGCTCTGATAACTTTACTGATGGATTGTTTTTCAAATTTATTTTATAGGCTACAGGCCTAACTGTTTTGTTCACTCTAACTTTTAATTATTGTTATTATCATTGTTATTTATTTATTGTTACAACCGTTGAAACGTTAATATATTTGTGTCGTTATTACTTGTTAATTAGTTTGATATTATAATGTGGCTGCAAATTTTATTTATCAGTCTTTATTTATTATGTATAATGTTTACAACTAGTCTGTTTTTTTCCATAAGTCCATAATTATGTGTAAATTTATTTATATTTGCGCTGGTTCCACAGTTAAGTGTTTTATTAAAATATGAATTATTTTGGATATAGGTTATCTCCACTACAATGTGTAATATAATATGTAATATGTATGTACTGCTGTAATTTAATTGGATTTAATCTGTTTTACAGCATGTAAATTAAATAAATAAATAAATAAATAGATGGTCCTGAGCACTGTTTTCGTATCTTCAACCGATTGTTTGAAAGTTTGATAAACAACAGCTTATGATAAATTTCAAATACATTTTGTACCATTGCCATGTAATTTTTATTTCAACTAAGCAAGAGTAGTTAATTTGGATTTCAAACTTATGTGGTTTGTCATGATAAATTAAAATAAATGTACTATAGCCATGTAATTGTCCATTTCCAACCAAAGAAGAGTAGTTTATTTCGGATTTAAAACTTATGTGGTTTGTCATGATAAATTAAAATAAATGTTGTACTATAGGGCAGCCAAAACTCATAAGGAGAAGATGGTGAACTAACTGGTTTTTCTAAGGATAAATAGGAAATTGTTTTGTTTACCTACTTTAAATTTGCAGTTTTATTAAAATATACAAACAGCTATGATAAGAAAGCCCCGAGGTGAAGCGCGGGTACTCTCAGCTAGTACTTAAATAAGATGTCTATTAAATAATACGACTAATGTTTGTGCTGATGCAAAAATCAATTTTTTCGATCACACTTTATTGAATACGGCTATTATTTCAAACTTGTTTACATGGTGCGTCTCTTTGGTTCACTATTGATAAGTGTATCGGAGTATCGGCAGCTCCACAAGCAGAGCCGTTAGTGTGTGTCGATGTAACTTAGTTACCATAACCGCCATCATCAGCACGTGAGCTGAAAAGAAACAGAGTAACTTTTTTTAACGAAAATTACATTCAGTGAGGACCGTTAAGTGAAATTTAATAAAGTCTCAGAAGTTGAACTATATTGGGATTTTTCATCGTTAGTGAAAGGATCACGACGTTTCGGGATCTGCAATCTGATCTTGTCTTCAGGTGGAAATAACCTAAAACATAACACAGAACATTAGAAAATGAGCTAGCTAAAGTAGTCAGCAGACAAAACAAGTTTGGTTTTCTAGGCTATTCCTAAATTATTCTAAGATTTAATTTGTACATGTTGTTTGGTAGAGTTTGACTGGTCAGCTACGCTGACTACTTTAGGCTAGAGCTTTCTAATGTTCTGTGTTATGTTTTAGGTTATTTTCACCTGAAGACGGGATCAGATTGCAGATCCCGAAACGTCGTGATCCGTTTTGTTCACTAACGATGGAAAATGTCCGCAATAATAGTTCAACTTCTGAAATCCTCCCATCGTCAACAACAAACTTCAAGCAAAGAATTAATAAAGTCTTTATTATGTTGGTATGTCTGAAAAGGTTTGATTTAAATACGCACCTCCACTCGGTTTTTATGTTTGCAACATCCTGGCAATTGATTACACAAATACGAGTACTTAGTGAGGTCAGTTCGCCTGAATAAAATTAGTCTGTAACGTGTAGTGTTCCTAAATAAATGATGGTATCGGTGCAACTACCACGTCTTGTAAGGCTTATGCTCACTACCCAACTACCGAAGCACAGAAACTGAAAACTACTAATAGCACAACGTGACACTTTGGTTTTAATTTTGAACAAGTGTTCTTTCAAGAAAAATTGATACAATTGTCTTTAATGTCAAACAATTTTAAGAAACAAATTTACAAACAAACGGCAACATTTGATAATATATAGCAAAGACCATTCAAGCTAACGAATTAACTTTGACAAACGAGTGTTTAAAATCTCCTTTTGCAAAATGTTGATGTCTTTTAAACAATTTGTTTAACCTGTATGATTTTAAAATGTTGGTTTATAAATACGTGTTCAAATAAAATTTATAACTTTGTAACTTCGCAAAGAAGTATAAAGTACTAAAACGTAAGATAAATCTTATTTCTAGAGGAAATCTTCACAGTCAGCTTCGAACTTTACTACTGATATGTGTTAAAGTCTAACGGCCTCAAGGCACATCACATTTCCAACTATTGTTTTAACATTTATCCTAGGTGTAAAATATCCACACATTTTTTATACAGAGTTCTTCGAATAAGAATATTTTACCTATCATTTGTCACTAATTGTTGTTATGCAAAACACTTCTGCTCATTTACCTACACTTAAATTTTAGGCTGTCGCGGCTGGTGCCACAACAATAATTTAGTTCTTCCGGTTCACACTGCGTCTAAGCTCAGCTTGAAATATTCCGGTCACGTTGTGGAGTACCATCTTCAGTTACTGATTGGCTGAAATTGCAGCCCTGTGACCAATAGTAAACAAAGTTTTTTAAATTGCTCACTTTCAGCCAACTACTGATTGAAGATGGTACTCTATACCGAGACCGAAATATTTCAAACTAATTATGATAATGTTTTGACGTGACGCGGTGTGAACCGGAAGAACTAGATTATAGTTCTAAAAGTAGTTATAGTTATAGTTCATTTAACTACTTTTGTTAAAAGGAAACTTCATAAGATAACGTAATCCGTGAACTTATCAATGATTGTGCAGAGTTTATTTCCATAACTAAATGAATCATGCATAAAGGAATACATACCTCGTGTTTAATAGTGGAAAGGAATTACATGTTGTGAAATCGTTCGGTTTCATTACAAATTTTCGACAAATTCTGACATTGACCTTCCTTTAAAACATAAAAGTATGTTACAAATAATAATAAACCCTTTGGAGAACAACTTAAAAAGACACTTTATTTCAAAAGACAATCCCAACTATTGTGATTAACAAATCCACGAAATCAAAGTTTTCTTTGTTATTTTGGTTACGTTTGTTTTAACAACCTCTTTTTAAGAGGATTCCCAAACTTTTATTATTTTTTAAGCTAATTTTTAAGCTTAAGGTTTAATAAGCTATTACTTGATGTACACGTGATACTGCCCCCTTACCGTAACTTTTGAAAAAAAGAACAATTTTTGGGGGATGTTTTTATAGAATTTTGAAGTTTGTTTTGGCCTACTTTGCGTCACCCACCCAAAAACCGAGGGGTAGGGCCCCTTCACTTTTTAAAAAATACAACCCCCCGCATGAAGCACCCCAAAAGAAAGGTAGTTCAACACAAATTCAACGACGCAGAAAAATATTTGACTTCAACTCGTCTTTAGTTAAACACTTTTAGAGATTATAAGTTATTAGGTTTAAAATGCGACATTTCACATAGCCTACAGTTTATTTTTACTGACCCATTTTTCTCCAAAATCCTCAGAGGGATTATTTTACAGGGATGTGACATTTCCCTCAGAGGGGTTTGAAGACAAATTTGTCTGTCAAAATAAATTGTATGTGAAATGTGGCATTTTAAACTTATAACCCTTAAATAAGTATAACGAAAAAACGAGCTTAGATCGAAAATATGTTTTGCGTCGTTGAAATTATCTTTCTTTTGAGTATGGGGGTTGTTATAAAAAGAATTACAGGGGGGCTCCCCTGGCTTTTGAGGGTGGTTTGGGAAACGCAAAGTACGTAAAAGCAAACTTCAAGACCCTATAAAATTTTCTCTAAAGGTTTTCAAAATGTTTCCTTTTTCAAAAGTTAAGCGGGGGCGGCATTTAAAACTCACCTTGTATGACAACACAAGTCATACAACGAGTTTATTTAAATCGATTAATTAATTAAGAGAGGTCGGGAGCTAAACTTAATTGAGAAGTACCATCATGTAGCATGAAATGTGGTTTAGTCGCATTAGTATCCTGCTGTAAATACAGTAACATGCAACTATGTAAACCTTGCGTCATGTAGCCGTTATTCGTGAACATGTGTAGCTTTTAGTATTTATATTCTAGATATGATTGTGGCCAAATGTAGTGTTAGTTCTCGAGTCTTACAGTGGATTATTTTATGATAAGTAATAATACAGTACTGTAGTTGTCAAAACCGAAATGCTATAAATGACATTGAACAATTAAACAATATATTTAACAAATACATAGAGAACTATGCAAATGAATTAGATAAATAACTAAATATTTAACCGTGTCCATGTAAGTGTTTTGAAACGTATTTAAAACAGAGGCTTACTACTATTTAATGTTTTTATAGTACTTATACATAATATTAATTTAGGTTTTTTGGCCCCACTTTGTATAAGTTTTCATAGTCCTGCCCGCGTAAAAAGTTAACATAGTATATTTAATTTATAACCTTAATCAAGATTTTATGTGAAAAATGAAGTTTTGTAATAACAATACACGCTCTGCAACATCCTTTGGCCGATAATATTACCGATATTCACCAAAGGGATGCCTTGAATGTCACAGCGTTTGAAAGGACATTTATTTCAAGCTCTTTGTTGGAAATGTGTATTTTTCGTACAAACGCATATTTACCCAATTCTGATGCATATTTATACGCTCAGAGAAATCTTACCATCAACAATAGCTAGTTAGACTTATGGGAAAACCTAAGCCATTTAATAAGCGATGTTTGGA
Organism: Matsumurasca onukii; assembly: GCA_018831715.1. Lineage (NCBI taxonomy): Eukaryota > Metazoa > Arthropoda > Insecta > Hemiptera > Cicadellidae > Matsumurasca > Matsumurasca onukii. The sequence continues at coordinate 34,646,994 of CM032059.1, read as the reverse complement.
ATTCCAACGATTCTGAAAGCCAAGAGATCTCAAATGCAACTCACATCGCATAAGAATGCAAATCTGTCGCGCTTCTCAGGAGCTTGCCAACGTATTTACAGTAAATGTGAATACTTTCTTCTGGAGGCACGATACAAAAAACTGCCTCTAATATCCATATACAGTAGATATTTCCACTCTCATCTGTTATATGAATGATGCCTGATTACGTTGAAAGTGTGTAGAAGTTGCTCGAAAAACATGTTTACTATCTAGTATGCCTTAAGTTGCTTAGTCAAATTAATTCTATGGTGATTTGTTTATTCGTTAACTGCTTTTAGTTTTTGCGTAGGCCTACATTAATTCCTACATTGAGTACCATATATCAGCGTTTAAAGTACTTTGAACATAAGTTGTTATCGTACGAGTTGTATCGTTGCTATCGTATCGATTTACTAGCTATACTGACGATAGTTTTTAACCTTTTTATTTAAGCTTTAATAAAAACACTTTAGTTCAAATAAAACATGATGGTGAAAATAACTATTTTGGTTCAAAATAACACACATTATATAAACCAATATCTATATGGGGTTCCGTACAAAACACCTTAATATCAATACA
>CM032059.1:34614860-34636695 GCA_018831715.1 Matsumurasca onukii | reverse complement strand
TTGCCTGGCCGTTTTACAAGTTTTAACAAAATGGAGTGTGTCTGTATTCCTGCGATGTCATTGCCAAGTTTGGACCGTCAAGATAATAATGTACAGTGCCAGGATGTATGTGCTATAAAACCCCAAAACATGACTAAATATAAACGCACTGGACAAGAAAAATGCGACAATGAACAACTCGTTGATTCAAGTGTGAGTACAGAGTAATAGCATCGTCTATAGTTAGTGTATTTCTATTTGGAAAAAGAACCTAAATGATTTTATCAAGTAGGTTCAAGTTAAGCTATAGCTTATTCTTTATATTTTGAGACCTTAACACAGAAATTTCTATGTTAATGTAATAACTCTGGCATAATAAATTTTCAGCAATTTTGAGGCAATTGGATGGAAAACGAAAATAAGCTTTACATACGAGTATATCCCTATTTACTCAAAAGTATTATGTGTGTTAAACCCGTTTTCAAGAAATCTATATCGTAGGCAGCCTGTAAAAAACGCCCTTTTTGAGGGGATAACACTCTATGTCCCTTATTGGACAGTTAGACGTCTTAGATTAGATTAGTGGATGGGGAAATTTAGTGGTTCAGGACCACGCGCACGTCAACCCTTTGGTTTTGTGTGCTGGCTCCCTTTTCTCCTAATTACGCAGCCCCACCCCCGTTTGCTTGCAAAGCTGAGGATCGCGCTACCCAATTCTGATGGGTGTACCTCCTGCCTTCGAGACCTAAGACCCCTTCTCCTGCCTCCAGGGACTCGCATTCAATAAGAATGTGTTTTGCGGATTCAGGAGTACGCTCACATAGCCCATCTGGTATCTCCTGTGTAGAGACCCATTTTCTAGGTGATTTCTGAAGTGCCCATGCCTGTGATATAAGCTATTACCAGTCTGATGTTCTGGCGACTAAGACTGGTCAGATGTTTGGTAAGTATCCTTGATGGATTCTTGACTAAAAGTTTGGCGGGTTCCTGGCATGGTAGCTGTTTCCATCGCTCAGTGTGTCGCGTATTTGCCCTATCGTATAGTTTTCACAAGAGAGGACTGATTCTACCGCCGGTTCCGGACCGGCAAAGGGTGACAACGCTCCTTTTCTAGCCAGCAGATCGGCTTTTTCGTTCCCTTTAAATCCTTGATGCCCCGGTATCCATTCAAGCCGTACATTATTACAGCTTGCTAGAGCCCAGGCGCTTGGGAGCATTGAACAATGCAGGAGTTGATTAGCGGACAGTCCAGCGCCCTGAGGGCAACCTGACTAATCCAGAAAAGATTAAGATATGTTTATCCCTTGGCCAACAGATAACTCTATATAGGTGCAAGTGGGTTTTTTTTTTTGCTGTCTACGCCAATGGCATTTTAATGGTTGCCAACTTAGGGGTTGTGGGCATCACAAAACGCTTTTTGAGGAAAACGGTCAAACCTTGTGCCTGCGCCAGAATCGAACCCGCGACCTTGCTTTGCAAACCGTGACTCTACCCACTGAGCCACGGACGCAGGTAAAGTGCGAAGACTTCTGCTTGTACAAAGCCTCCCAAGCTACCTGAGAGGTTACACCTGGGCCGGATCTGTATGCCCCGTAGCCAGCCTTTCCTTCTATCAATGAACCGTCTGTGTACCAGACCCACATACAGTTATTAATAGTTAAAGGGATTTGTCAGTTGACCACTGTAGCCGTGATTCTATGCTGACTATGTAGGTTTTACAAGAGGTATTGCCCCTCCATATAGTCAGACGGTCAGACCTCATATAGTGAGGAGCGGTTCCTGGGAAGGAGTCTAATGTCCCACATGTCCTCTAGATCATCACGAACACCGACGCCACCTCTAGCGACACCGCACGTCACCCCATGTACATCTACTCCCAGCCACTGCAACTTGACTTCTCTCTCAGAATCTATCACCCCTTCAACTTCAACATTCGATACACCTATTGCCCCTGTCACCCTTGCCACCTTCTCTGCAACCACCCCTGTTCTTTCCTCATCTCCCGATCCTCTAAACAAGAACGAGCATAAGACTATTTTAGATCTACAAAATGAAAACTCTTCTCTTATAAAACAAATTAATGACCTGAAAATGGAAGTGCAAAACCTACTTGAACACTCAATTGAGTCTGACCAGCGCCTGTTGCAATACACGACGCAGGTATTCCTACACCCTACACCAACAACAGCCCCAATACAGACTAATATTTCCACTCAAACTTCCCCTGTACAGTGCAAGAGCTGTAAAATTTACAAGGAGGAAGTAACGAATATGATCCACTCGTTAAGATCACTAGAAGAAGAAAACGTACGGTTAAACCATGAAATCGAAAATCTTAATCGCTGTAACCAGGCTGACTTAACAAATCTCCTGGAATATCACAAACAATATCCCAGAGATAATTTCAGATGCCTCTCTAAACGTCTAATGACTGAAGCTGATATGTACAGAGACAGAGCAAGAAGATTACAAAAAGAAAACGAAGATCTGAACTCAAAAATGAACAATATTAAAAACAAACTGGAAAAACAACAAAATCTTTATGACAACAAATTTCCCAGCTCACAATATCCACAAATACAAATCCAACCCACCCTTTCACCTACCACGCCTACAAACTTCACCATCCCACTCCAAAACAGTTTCAATGCCTTAACAGACAATAATCCAGATGAAGATGACTCCGAATTTATATTCGTCCAGAAGAAAAAGGAAAAACATAAAAACAAATTAAACCAAAACAAAACTAATAAAAACAAGTCAACAAGAAAAGTATCAAACAAAATACAAATACATGCACGAAAAGTCCCATTCAAGAACGTCACAATATTAGGAGACAGCCACGCCAGGAACCTCGCTGCGCTGACGAAGGAGAGGACAAGCCACCACACCACGGTCACCGGGATGTGTAAACCTTCAGCCAGCTTGATGAACATCGCCCCCACCTCCTCGCCACCACCAGAGCACTGCTACGTCATTCTCGCAGGAACCAACGATTTGGCTGCTGGGAGGCAAGACATCGTCTACAAACACCTTGAGGGTGTGCTAAGAACATGCGCCAAGACTTCCAGAGTCCTTGTGTCAGCGTTACCGACCAGACATGATTTGCCTCGCAGAAGCCCCGTCCACAACACCGTAGCTTTGGTGAACAGCTTCATAGAGGAACTGTGTGAGCGTTTCGAGGGTGTGGAGTTCCTTGACCTGTCTCGATTATCCCGGGACCACTTCTCAGCACACGGCCTACATCTTCGTGCGAAGGGGAAGCGACTAGTGGCAGACGTCATAGTGGAAAGACTGGCTTTGATGACACCTTTCCTACCCCGTCCACCAAGACTCGCAAGGAAACCACCTTCATCAGTGCCGGAAGTGTTTCTTCAACACGAGACCTTCGCCGCAGCTGTTAAAAGACTTGACCACCCAACTACCTATTTTAAAACTACTCCTAATTCACACCCTACTGTCACTCAAACGACTACATCTTTTTTAGGGAAGCCACCTCTAGCACCCGTTCAAAATTAACAAAATTGGTATTTGTGCACCAAAACGCACAAATTGCCACAAATAAGCAGGATGAAGTTTCTCTCATATGCGAGGAACTTCATCCTGATTTGCTAGTTATAACCGAGCACGGTTTCACCAACAGCAACATTAAAAACTTCAAAATTCTAAATTTTCAACTTGCAAATTTTTATTGTCGCAACTTCTCTAAAGGAGGGGGTGTGGCAATTTTCACAAAAAACAATTTTTCCTTTACCCCTCACCAAATTTGTACATCTACAGAAAAAGACTTTGAAATTACGGGGGTAAAGTTACAAACCAAACACTCTCAAATTGAGATACTTGGTTTGTATAGGTCTCCCAACGGTGATCAAGAATCCTTTTTTTCAAAATTCGAGCAACTATTGTCAGACCTGACCAAGAGAAACCGCGACTTTGTGATTATGGGGGACTTTAACATCGACGTCTTAGATGCACAAGCCCCTGTGACAAAGAGACTGGCAGACTTGTTAAGGTCATTTGGCCTTAAGTGGTCAGTTAACTCTCCAACGAGAGTGACAGCCAATTCGGCGTCGGCAATCGACAATGTCGTTTCAAGTTTTTCAGATATAGAGGTTTCGGTGATCAACACCGCGATTTCTGACCACTACGGCCAACAGGTCATCATTAATGGTCACGAGCCAACTAGGGATCAAATAAATAAAAATACAATCAGGGACACGAGGCCCACAAACGTCGAGCTTTTAAACTTTCTTCTCTCGAAGGAAAGTTGGAGCTCTCTAAATTTTGTAGATCCCATTGAGCTACAGTTTCAAAACTTCGAACAAACTTTCAACTACCATCTAAATGTGAGCTGCCCTGTTCGACAAATTCAACAAAAGCCGAGAAGAGAAAAGTGCAAGTGGATTACTAAAGGTATCCTGGTTTCGAGAGAAAAATTGTTATTTTTATCCGAGATCAACAAGCACACATCAGCACAAAATTTCAAAGTATTTTTTCAAAATTATAAACGAATCTATAGAAAGGTCATTAAAGCTGCAAAAGCTTATGATGTAACCAAAGCCATGCTCACGACAAAAAATATTTCCAAAACCGCCTGGGCCATAATTAACAATAAAAATACTAAACCACAAAAACAAATTCAACTTCAAATCAACCTCCTTGGCTTTGGCTCCGGTCACAGAGGAGGAAATTGCTAGAGTGATAAGAGAGTTCACGTCAAAAAAGTCAAATGACTCAAGCCACATTTCAACGTGGCTCCTTAAGCAGTGCTCAAAGCATTTATTGGCTCCACTCGAGCATTTGATCAACTTATCTTTTCACTCCGGAACATTTCCATCCTCTCTCAAAATTGCAAAGGTCACACCGATCTTCAAGAAAGGTGACCCCTTTTCTACTCAAAATTATCGTCCCATCTCAATTCTACCAATATTCAGCAAAATTTTTGAAAAAGCTTTCTTCACCCGATGCGTTCAATTTTTAGAAAAAAATCATCTGTTATCAGCAAACCAATTCGGATTTCGAAGTGGTAAATCGACAACAGACTCAGTTCTGCGTCTAGTCGAGCTGATAGTAGAGGGAATCGAGGGTCAAAAAGATACGCTAAGTGTATTTCTTGATCTATCGAAAGCTTTTGACTGTGTTGATCATCGAATCCTAATCAGCAAGATGGAGTACTACGGGATTCGAGGAGTGCCCCTCAGGTGGCTTGAATCGTTTCTCTGTAATCGAAAGCAATTTGTAGGAATTTCAGATGTCAGATCAGGGGAGGAATGTCTAAGATATGGAGTCCCTCAGGGTTCTATACTCAGTCCGTTGCTCTTTTTGATCTACGTCAACGATGCCAGTTCAGCGGTACAACAAGGGCGAATCGTCCAGTACGCTGATGACACGACTCTCTGTTTCAAAGCGAGTTCCATCGAACAACTTGAAATCGTGACTTTTGTCGAGCTCAACAGAACAATTCAACATTTCCACGAGCTCAATCTCAAAACAAATTCATCAAAATCAAACTTTATTCAATTTTGTTTACGGGAAAACGACTCAGATAGTCCCACAGTAATAGTGGATGACACTGAGATCGAAGAGGTCTACACAACTAAATTCCTTGGAATACACCTTGATCGAGGTTTGACTTGGAATACTCACGTAGACCACGTTTGCTCAAAACTATCCTCAGGAATTTATGTTTTGAGGAAACTGTCCGAATACTGCCCAACTCAGGTACTGATGACGGCGTATTACGGAGTAATTTACCCACACTTATCCTACGGATTGACTTTGTGGGAGGTTGCACTAAAACAAATTGGTCTAGGATTTTATTCTTCAAAACGAGCAGTCAGAATAATCGCCAAATTGCGAAGGAGAGAGTCGTGTAGAGAGGCATTCAAAGTCTAAAACTGTTGACTCTACCTTGCCTCTACATTTTGGAGACGTGTCTCTTTTTAAATCAAAAGTAATACCATAAGAGGTACAGACGTACACTCTTATGAAACTAGAGGCAGGGACAGCTACCGAACTGGGAGACACAGAACGGTAGTTCATGAACGTTTGCCTTCCCAGGCAGGAGTTCATTTCGTCAACAGACTACCAAATTCGTTCAAAAATGCCCCTGAGCCTAAGGCATTCAAAGCTCGTCTTAAAACAATTCTGATTTCTCAAGCATTTTATGATACAGACGAGTTTATGGCATTCAATTGGGAGACCCTATGATTCACTGATTGAATAGGGACTAGAGTGGCTACATTCGAATGCATGAGAGAGAGTGAATGTAAAAACTGTATGTTTGAATGGGATTTAGATGTAAGAGTGCAAGGAAAATTTTAGATATTCAAACATTTGACGATTGCGATACATTTATTGTAAATGTCCAATATGCACAAAAATTTATTTAAAATTTATTAAACTGGTTTGTAACTCTGAGAGTTACCAACTGATACAGACTCATTATTGACCTGACTCCGTACACACGAGGCAACCGATCAGTGATCTAAATCCCTAGTCTGCTCAGTGGCATCATGGATACAGAACACCCAACAAGTGTTTTGTTTTGTTGATGTAGATTGTCACCATATAGAGTATGATGAAACCCTACCTTTTGAGGATATTTGATAACATGAAAAGAATATTTAACTATTAGGCACTATACTTTTGCCCAAAACGTATTGAAACACTGTTTACCATCCACCCTGTACATACAGGGTGTCCCATAAGTAAAGTGCCAGACTCTAGGAAAAGGTTATATGGGTCAAAATACAGGGTAAATTAAGAATAAAAAATTTCTTAGTTAACCAGATATTTGCCATTTTGTATTTGTCGCTAATTATTTATTATCTCCCACACCCCTTATCGGATTTGACTCAAACTTAGCATAAATTTGTATCTAAGTAAGACAATTTATGGAAAAAATTACCAGTATGATCTAACGTATCATTTTAAAACGGTGGCCTTTTATGATATTTTAGGGAGTTGTTGGTGTTTATGAATGAATGAATGAATGAATGAATGAAAAGCCTTTATTTACGTGGCGAAGTTAGACTTCATAGTCCTCTACCACTCTAACCACACGTTAAATATATACAATAGCAATACAACAAATCAATATACATTCCAATATAAATACAAGTACATTACAAAGATATTTCAAAATTAGGTATTTAGATATATCATAAGACAATGAATAAATAAAACAAACGCAGCACCCCGTCAACAGATTTGTATATTTGCAATGACGACAGAGTTATGGTATGTGTCCTTTCAGTAAAACCATTGACAGTTCTATTAGGAAAACCTTTTCAAACTCTAAATTTAGACTGACCTACAAACCCGAAATAATGCGTTCCAGATGATCAAAGTGTAGAATATATATTTCAAGATCGAAGCAATAAGTATGACCAATCAGGGATTTACAGAATCAAATGTTCAGACTGTCCAAGCTTTTACGTTGGCCAAACAGGCCGAAGCTTTAAATCAAGATTTCGTGAACACATACAAGCTGTAAAATCTAACAACATCACAACAATGAAATCGAACTTTGCTGAACACATCCTGAATGAAAACCATTCTTACAAGGGCATAGAAGACAACTTAGAAATTTTAGATTTTGAAAGAAAAGGCAAACTAATGAACTGTAAGGAAGACTTTACATTTACCTGAATAATTTAAAAGATCCGATATATACTAAATTCTACCCATGTAAACATAAGAAACCCAATTTTCGACGAAATATACAAGATAAAAACAAGAACGGTTCATCATGAAGAAAGATTTACATTTACATATAAATTGAAGCCATATGTTTTAGCTGTTTACTCTACAATTTAAATACTAGCTTTTATTTTATTTTACGCAAGGGATCTATACCACCTTTATGTTTATGACTTGAATAAATATTTGTTTTTGTTACTGGCGAGATTATGACTTTATAGTCTCTACCACTTCACGCAATATATACAATAGCAATACAACAATTCAATATACATTCATTATATAAATACAAGTAACACAAAGATATTTCAAAATAGGTATTTATATATCATAAGACAAACTTAACCAAAATTTCTGAAGAATAAAATAACTTGATTTAATGAACATAGCCCTAAAAACACACACACTTAAACCTTTCATACAATCCACTCCCATAAACGCACACCAACGACCCCGACCACCCCTACCACAGCCCCCGCAGCATACCGTCCCTGACCACCGCCCCAAAGCGAGCCCGAGATTCGATCAATTTGACATTATCAGGAAGGGCGTTCCATAGGCGACATGATGTGACAATAAATGATTTACCAAAAACTGCTGATCTATGCTGAGGAATTGATAAAGAAGAGCTCTTCGAGTGTTACGAGAACTAATTTGTGACATAAAAGTAAATTCTTCGGAAAGGTAAGGAGGCATTTTCAGTCTGAGGATGGTGTACAGTAGAGTTAAAATGTGATACTCTCGGAGAGGCTTTATTTTGAATATGGAAAGCTGGTCAAAGTAAGGAGTAATGTGGTCATCACGTAAGTTAAAAATAAAGCGGATGCAGTAATTTTGAACACGCTGCAGTCTGTCAGAAAGCTCAACTGTCATGTCGTTTGTGACGACGTCACAGTAGTTAAAGTGGGGTAGCGCCAAAGTCTTTACCAGCATCACTTTCACGTTAAATGGAAGAAACAAAGCAAAGCGCTTCAAGCTGTGAATGCAGGCAAAGACTCTGTTGCAGGTAGCAGTAACGGTTTCGTTCCAAGTAAGTGATTCGTTAATTATCAGACCAAGGTTTTTGACTTTGTCAGAGTAGTTCAGTTCGACGTCATTGAGCTTAAGTTTTGGGAAAGTGAGCGGGTCAATTTGTGAACGTAGACGAGTAGTACCTATCAGTATGGTTTGAGTCTTGGTTTCGTTCAGTTTTAGTCCGTTCCTTTGTGCCCATTTAGTGATTGATGTAATGTCGGAATTCATTAAAGAAACTGCATTCGCTGAGTCTTTTACAGGAAAGTGGTAGTAAATTTGCAAGTCATCAGCGTACAAGTGAATCTTTGAGTAACGTATGTTTTCAGTCACGTCATTGATGTATAGAGAAAATAACAATGGGCCAAGGACCGAACCCTGGGAACCCCTCGTGTGACGGGTCTCCAGTCCGATTCTGCGTCCCCAGCCCTCACACGTTGCTGTCGTCCAGTGAGGTACGACTCGACCCAGTTCACACAACCCAAGGAGAAACCAGCCATTTTTAATTTGAAAAGAAGAAGGGGATGGTAGACACAGTCGAATGCCTTCGAAAAATCAAATAAAGTCAGGATAGTTAGGTGTCTCTTATCCATGGCTGATCTGATATCATCGGAAATCTTAAGAAGAGCAGTGGTCGTGCTATGGTTGGAACGGAATCCAGACTGGAATTTTGATAAACCATTATTGGTGTCCAAATAAGAAACAATTTGCTGATGCACGACACGTTCAAGGCACTTGAAAGGGCAGCAAGCTAATAGGCCGAAAATCAGAAGGTGATTGAGGAGAAGTGCATTTTGTAAAGGACGAACTACAGCTTGCTTCCAGAGAAGGGGAAAGTCACCAGAACTTAAAGATGAGTTGAAAATAAAAGTTATTATTGGAAGAGTAACAGGCAAGGTATTCTTGATGAAACGGATAGGGATATTGTCGGCTCCGACAGCATTGCTGGTCATACGGACGATAGCCTTTAGGACTTGAGCCTCCGTTACTGGAGAGAAATTGAACTGGTGAGGTGGGACAATCAATGGAGAATGTTCGAGCTCGGCAACATAGTTGCGTGCATCAGACAAGTCGACAGGGATGTTTACGAAGAAGTCATTTAATGAATTTAGTTCAAAAGAAATTGGGGAATCAGATTTAGATTTACTTATTCCGAGCTCTTTCAGTTTGGACCATAGTGTTTTTGTGGGAAGTTTACGAGAAAAGGAAGTGTAGTAAAATCTGATTTTTGAATTCCTTATTTGTTGTTGAGTTAAGTTTCTGAGACGCTTATAGCTTGTCCAGTCTTGCTGAGATTTAGTTCTTTTGGCGTGACGGAAAGCTGAATCCCTTTGTCTTTGAAGCGTGCGAATGTGGTCAGTCAGCCAAGGGGCAGGACCTTTAGTAACCCGTTTTTTGACGATAGGTGCATGTTTATCAAAAAGATTAGTTAAGTAATTGTTAAACCTTTCAACCATCAAATCAATACTGGGCGAATAAACAACTTCATTCCAGGGTAATGCTGCAGCATCAGTTAGAAGATCAACTAGATTTAAGGCATTAAAATTTCGATATTGAATAAACTTGGGCGCGGGTTTTGGTGGGCGGAGTTTGTAAGCAACATAAATCAGATCATGTTTCGAAAGGCCAGGAACAGAGAATTGTCCGTGGTGTGCAACTAGGGTCGGGTCAGTAACAGCCATGATGTCAAGCCAAGTGTCGGCAGTGGCAGTGTGGTGAGTAGCGTCCAGTGGCAGTATGGTCATGTTACACGAGTGAAACATCGTAGTCAAGTATGTTTTGTCATGAGTAGCAGGTCCAAGAAGGTCAGTGTTTAGGTCACCAGTCACAAGAACATGACGGTAGCGAGGCATTAGGTCTAGGAGAACTTCCTCGAACTCGGACAGAAAACGGAGACCAGGAGCTCTGTAACAAACACTAACAAGAAAATGGGTTCCATTAACGCTAACATCAAGAAATAAATATTCAGGCCTTCCTTCTCTAGAAGTGTCGGAGGCGTGAAGTACGGAAGCGGGAAGGTGAGACTTGACGTAGATTAAAACACCTCCACCCCCCTTGTGGACCCGATCGTTTCTATAAACAGAATAGCCCTGTAACTCGATTGGTTTATCATTAATATAAGGTTTTAGCCAAGTCTCAGATACAAAAATTATATCAAATAAATTAGCATCAAAGATAGTATTAAATTCATCAAAGTGGCAAACGAGAGATTGAGCGTTGACGTGAGCTGCCTTTACGAAGTTATTATAGGGACCGAGAGTTTGGCAGAGATAGGTTTGTGGGGAGGGTGAGGAGACTGGCTGTGGGACGGGGAAGGGGTCAGTGTTGGTCTGCGGCAACGAGATACTGAAGGCAGCGGCGAGCGGGAGACGCAGGCACACGCAACGGGAGTGAACCATTCATACAACACACACACAAACAGACGTACCTAGTTACTTGAAAATAAAAACAACATAATAAACTACTTTGTAGCAAATCACCATTTCGGCTCATAATCCTATAGCACTTTGTTTACATCAGCTCCATATGCTAACATCAATGTATGGATTCAATTTTAGTAAAAAATAAAACACATATTTAAATCTATCAAAATGTTTTGACCTTGTATAAGACTGTATACAAAACATATCTAAGAACGGACTACTGGCTTGTAAATGCCAAAAGGAAGCAAAAAATATATTTACAATTAAATTTAATTATGTTCGATGTATACACAATTGTATTTAACTCACAACTGAAATAGATAATTCGTATGCGAAATTATGATAAAATAATTATAATAAATAATAATTATAATAAAAAATAATAAATTAAATAAATTGTAATAAATCAACAACATACTTCAAAAACCAAAATTTGCTAATATACTTAAAAAGGATTTTACAGCAAGAACAAAACTACTCACAATGTAGGCTTTAACTTTAAAGTTTTAATATATATAGTTTTGCTTTAAATGTGATTCAAAGAGAGAGAGAAAAAGTTTTAAATATTAGTTTTATGTATTTTGGTTAGTTAAGTTTTAACTGGCTTACTGTTTGGCTCAAACATCAATTTCGGGTAAGTCCTCCACACGAGTCGCGGTCCCTCGGTTGCCGTCACCGTCGATCCACATCACGCGTCCATCCATGGTCCAGGTGTTCTTCCCTCCGTGAACGGCGGCCGCCCTCCTGAACACTTCCAGCCGCGTAGTGGTCAAGTCCCCTGATGACGACTCCACTGCCCTTCAGCTTCTTCTTCTGTGCGAACACACTGCGCCGATCACGGTAGCTGACAAACTTCACAATGATCGGCCGGTGTCGAGGTCTTCCATCATTGTCGGGCTGCGGCTTGACACCAAGGCGATGTGACCGGCAGATAGCAGTGACGGGCAGGTCAACGTCAAGCTTGTCCTTGCAGAGCTTGACGATCAGCTGGTCGGTATCCTCCTCTCGCGACTCAGGAACACCAAACACCCGGATATTGTTGCGTCGCTGGTATTGTTGCAGGTCGTCAGTTCTGTGTTTCATCTCTCGGTCCAGTAGTTTCACAGAGTCTGTCAAATCTTTCACCTGTGCTTTGAGACGTTGAACTTCCAAGCTGAGTGGTTTCAGTGACGCATCTACAGCCTCCTGCACAGCCATCTTGATATGTACAGCCAGCTTGCTCACTAACTCCTCTACAATCTTGTCACTAGATAAATATTTCTGTACATGATCTTCAATTAACTTAGTATCGACTTTGAGAGCAGCAGGAGTAGGAGCCATGGCTACGGTTTGTTTACCTTTCTTATCAGTTGGTACAAAGTCCAGAGATAGCGAGCGCCTGGCTCTCTCTTATCAGCTGATGTCTTGCGTCGAGTCCGAGCGGCTGGTGGCGAATCAAACATGAAATGTGAACACAAAAACTCGATTTCACACAGTTTTACTGAACAATTGTAAGAAATAATCACACGAGTCACTGTAGCACCAGCAATCACACGCACAGCCCAAAAGTCAAAATAGTAGAATAAGAAAACCCACTAAATCAGTAAAATAAGAGCGGAGCTAATTGAAACACGCACTCACTCCAAAGTCATCTCCATTTCTGAGGTGTTACACCCAAAGAATAAACGGTGATTTAACGGTAACCATAATGAATAACGTTTTAGAGAATTATTACCTATCTATTGACATCAAGATAAAAACATCGATGAATAATCAACAAAGTAACAGTTGAAACCCGTGGCAAACCTCAAGATAACAAGGTGGAATGTTGTCTGTTTTCAGCCAGAGTTTCCCCAAAGCTTCGTAATTTCCCAAATGATTTTTATGGCTTTATATAGATAGGTAATAAAAATTCACTACAAAACATGAATTTTGTAGTTAAACTCACCGTTTAACTCTCTTTACATTTTATCGTTAAACTCACCGTTTATTCGTTAATTAAGGTGTAACACCAAAATGCCCCAAAATTACCATAAAAATAGCCACCGTTTTAAAATGATATGTTAGATCTCCTTGGTAATTTTTCCATGAATGGTCTTACTTAGTTACAAATTTTTGTTAAGTTTGAGTCAAATCCGGCAAATAGTATGGGAAAAACAAATACTAGTGAAAATATAAAATGGCAAATATCTGGTTAACTAAGCGTTTTTGGAAAAAATTTTATTCTTGATTTTCTCTTTATTTTGATTTATATAACCTATTCCCAGAGTCTGGCACTTTACTTATGGGACACCCTGTATAAAGGAATTTTCAACATTACACATACGACAATTTTACCACTTCGCCGATTTTGACCCATGCCTTCTCGGTTTTGTGCTTCTTGGAATAGCCAGGAGGTTTTAAATTATACAAAACCGGACGTTTTTAAACTTCACCCACAAGCAAAAGATTGAGTTGTTGCTAGTTCATCCAGGAGACTGGAAACTGAAATCACCGAGTGACTCGACATGTCAGTCACTAGGGGACTGGTTACTAACCGATTTCTGTCGCGTCCGTAACCAGTAGCGCCGTGTGTGGAGCCACATTGCATTACATTGGAGGTTACTCAAAATAAACTAGTTAGTGATTTGAGTCACTGATCGTTCTTTTCAGTAGCTCCGTGTGCAGACGGCCTATATGTCCAATATGAAATAAAACATGTATTTATTTATTTATGTCCCGAACGAGTCGGACCCTTAAAAGGCCCGAAAGGCCCGAAATAGAGAGTTTGTCTTAGAGCAGCATTTATACATTTTAAACTATTTTAATGAGGGCGCTTACTGCTTTAGAGAACGAAACATGTGGCAGACCCCGAGAATTTCGGCCCGCATGTTGTACGACTTCCGGAAAATTTCTGCTCCCCGTGAGAACTTGACAGTGCCCAGTCATTGCAAAAATGCGGCTGCCGTGAAAAAATTAGTTTTACAATCATGTTTACGGTTTAGCGTTTTAATAGTCAATAATTAGCCAAAATGTCTTGGCGTTTTTTTATATACGTATGTAAAATGCATTTACAGCAACAGCTGTAACGAAGTAGAACTTACAGTGTCACACGATGTGCTACCGTGTCTGAGTCCAGTAACACTCCGAGAGCGATATTTTATTAAATCATATAAAATAGACTTGTCAGAAAGCGTTATGGTACAACACAGTTTTCATGAATAGAGGGAAACGTGTCATAATTTTAGATGCTTTGAAGCGGAGGATGTTTGTTACACGACAGAAAATAAACCCTGGTTCTCTATTGTCAGAGATAAACTTACAGTTGAGTCAGCAGCTGAGTTTATTGTAAAGGTGTCCAGCCTCTTTTGTAAATTACTTGTTGAATTTTCTTGTCAACGCTTTTAAAAACCATACCAAACTATTGAGATGATACGAGTAAAAATATTAACCAACTACGTTGTGCTGGATAGGTTTAGTTGGATTAAGCTTAAGTAGAGATTGGGATACCTCAGATGTATTCAAACAGAAAAGTCAAAATTTAAAGATTTGATAAAGACGTTCATTTCCGTTAAGTTACTATAAAATATAAACTTGATGAAGTCTTTAGTTACATAATTATGTCTTGTTTCTTGTGTACAAATTGCAATTATTATCATAGCCGTTAGCGTACGTAGTATGTTTGATCTTAACTACCTTTATACAATAATTATAGGCTGTAGAAAATGTAGAGAAAAGAAACTTTGCGTATAGAAACTTCTTTAAAATTTAACTATTGATACAGAAGGGTTGTGCGTTTTCACCCAACCTGATCATGGCATCAAATCTCAATGTTCATAGTTTAAATATCTTTATTTATAGGGCCTACAATTCAAAATTTTATCTTGCAGTTTTCCAATGGGCACGTAGGCTCGTGCGGCTCCTCATGGCAGCCGGGTCCCAAATAATTAGACTAGGTAAGAGATTAACCAGGCCGACACGCAGCTAAGCGCTAAAGCGCGGCTTGCATGAGTGAATCGAATTTCCTTTGCAATTTGTTACTCTAATTCTCTCCACTCACAGCCTCGCTTCGGCCTTCGGCCTCAGATTTTTATGTTCTATTACGACGAGTGTTACGAGGCTGTTCCCTACGCTCGCGGCCTAGCTTCGGCCTTCGGCCTCAGACTTAGAAGGGGTTTTTACTGGAAGTTATATATCGTAAAAAGAAAACACACTATAAATTTCAATAAAATCGGACTTCTCATTCCATTGTTATAGCGAAAAATCACTTTTTTGGCCACCATTTTGAATCGACTTGATGGATTTTGATAATTTTTGTTATTTTGATGTATGATAACAAAGTAATATTCATTTTATCAAAATTGAACGAAATGTACTATTTTATAATATTAGAATCCCCTTTTTTGTAAAAAGTCCTCACCAAAAGGGGTTTTTTGTAGTACGAATTTGATGGATAATGATGTAGACCGAGATATTTAAAAAGGAACATTTATGCCAAATTTGGTGAAACCGTACAAAGAATGCGACTTGTAGGCCTACAGATGATACACATAATACATATATACATACATTATGCATACAAAGTTTTGAAAAAATGCTCAAAACGTGCTCTAGGGTTAGGATTTGTACTCATTTCGTGATCCTGGGCCTCTATATCCTACCTTAAATAATGTTTACTTTAATTTTGTTGAATTATAAACGGCTAGTGATAAACCAAATTGTTATCGTTTTCTAATTATGCAAATATTTGACAAAATGGACAGGAAGATAATGTACGATGTCGAAACAAAGGATTATACGTGTCATTAATGCTAATGTGTCATACAGTATTAAAATTATTATAATATTTTCACATAATGATTGGTTTTAGAATAAATCAAAACTGATTAATGTGGTGGCACTATGTTCTATTGTATGATTATAAAATTAATGTAAATAAATAGTAAATCGCCAGCTGTTTTCATTGTTTTATAAAGCCATTGTTTACAACAACATACAAGCACTGTTTTATTATTCGAAAGTAATTTGAGCGCCCATAGTCTTTCTCAAACTTAGCTAAAATGTTCATCACTCAAGCTCGAAGAAGGTTTATTCCAGCACTCGTTGTAGTAATGGGCCTCTTAGAAATCGCCATAAAAGTGTACGGCAACTCTGCCTTAGAACCGTACCTGAATAAGAAGTACAAACTGGAATATGTCGATGAACATTTTGATGAAGTGATGGAAATACTGGGCGTGAACTTCATGAAGAGAAAGCTTGGAAATTTGGCAAAACCCGTGATGGAACTGACAGAGAGTGGCGGTGAGTACACATTGACTTCAGAGTCTCTGTTCAAGAACTTAGAGACGAAGTTCAGACTTGGGGAAGAGTTCCAGGAGGAGACGGCGGACGGTAGGACGGTTACATCAATATTCACTCAAGACAAGAACACACTGACCAGGTGCAGATAGGAGACAAGGTCACCACCATCACCCGAGTTCAGTCCGACCATGTCAAAGTCTTGGTGGAGGTGGACGGCGTTGTCAGCACCAGAATTTACAAACCTATTTAAACTTTCTCATTTGTGCATAGACGCCTGACTTCTCGAATTATGTCATAGTTAGTCATTTGTTTACATATTATTTCAAATTCAACGGAAAATCTAGAAATTCAAGCTTTATAAGTACGCATTTGTACATGTTCTGAAAGTTGTATCTTAAAACTAATATAATAAGTCAAGTTTTATTAATTTTCAACTTGGCAAGGCCGAATTCGATTACTTAACTGTATTGATGATAATCATTTGCTGGAAGAAGCTGAATCAATAGCCATGTGGCTTTACATAGATAAGAATCTATCTTGGGATAGCCATATTGATTATATAGGCAAAAGATTTCCTCTAAAATTTTTCTTCTTAGATACTCTCAACATTGCCAGCCACATATACTGAGATAAACACTTTGGTTTAATACAACCATACATAAATTATGGTATAATTTTGTGGGGTTCTTGTTCAGAATATAAACTCTTAAAAATTTTTTATTCTGCAAAAGCTATGCGAATAGTATCAACATTACGTTTGAGGGATTCTTGTGAAATATTTAAAATTATTAGGTATTCTTACCCTACCTTGTATTTACATATATGAAACAATATTTTTTCCATAACAAATGGTAGTTTGGTAACAGGCCATGATATCCACAACCATGACACTAGAAATATAGTAGTCAATATAGGTTGGGATATCATAGACAAAATATCTCATAAATTACCGTCCCAAATTGGAATTAAATTTTTAACAAATTACCAGACTATTTAAAATTATAAACAGTATAAACTCTTTTAAGTCGCTAAAAACATTTTAATTCAAAATCATTTTTATAGCGTTAGGTGAATTCATGGATGATTCGAATACAACTATTTTTTCCAACAACATTTCACCCACGTAGCAAGTAGTACTATGGGGAACAGTATTTGGTGATGAGTTTACCTTATTTGTTTTATATTTAGATTTGTTTGTTGTTGTTGTTTTTTTTGTCACACAATTCAATTTTGTATATGACAAATAAAGTTATTTATTTATTTATTTATTTATTACTCTCGTAAGGATTTGGTTCCGCTAAAGTATGGAACTATGAGCGCAGCTTATTTATTGCTCTGTACATGTTACTCACTTCAGTTAAATCTCATTGTTAACATATAATAGTGTTACGGTTAAATAAAACTTATTTTTGATTATGACTATGGAAATTGAACTTCTTCTTTAGGCGTCATTCTTTAGGCTATGTCAATGTATGCCCGGTGGCTACGCTGGTGATGGTAAAGCCAGTGTATATGAAATAGCATAGTCGTCCTATCCTGGCTATTTTCTGCCAAAGATTACAGGCTCATAGCCATTAAAGTTCCTTAGGCTTAGGCTGGTGTTTGGATTATTGTAAAAAATCTCTTTACGTCAGTACAAACGATAAACTCTTCCATTTTCCAACCTAAATAGATCTTTTTTCCCTCTCGACCTATCGGAGGTGTAACGTATGTCAACATAGCTCATTTAATTTTAAATGATCCCTAATTTTCCTCTTCCTACCAATTTTCTAATCACCACCTACTCTTCAAAAGGAAAGAATACAACAAAAAAGATTTGTCGAAGCTGCAATCTGTTGTACAGTTTCCCAGACAGAACAAGACTCTGCAACGTGGAAGTGGGGTAGGTTTGTCGTGCGCATGCTACCTGCAGCCACCTGTAGCATGAGCTGGGGTGAGGAGAGGGTAGCAAGGTGACAAGGCTAGGTCAGTGTGGTTCAACCAGTGTGCCAACATGAGCCTCGTGCCTACAGCATGGGTTAACTTAGTACACACACCTCTTTATATACGTATCCCTTTTAAATTAGTTTAGAAATATTTTGCATTGCACAATAGTCAAGAAAAATATTTAAATTTGATGACAAATTCATTCAGACTTATGTTGGGTTTTACATAGTAATTCATAAATTATGTCGTATATAAAGAAAATGTATCATTATCGAATTTCCTTTTAAAAAAATTAGATATTTATGCCGTCAGCATGGTAAGACCCAGAACCGGGACCGTGAAATGAGCACCGATCCTGACCCTCAGAACTAGTCTTGAGCATTTTTACAATTTATATACATATGTATATACGTGTGTAATATATAATTATATATGTGTATGTGTGGATTCAGTGTTGTTTTAGTGGCTATTGAAATAATGTATATATGTAAATACTCTTTACAGGTCGCATTTTTGTCCGATTTTCATAAAATTTGCTCCAAACGTTCATTTTGTAAATAATTCGTCGGCCCGAAATGTATCCTTTCCAGTTCGATGTTTATACTCATGGAATATTACGACTTGGACAGTCATTCGGCAAATCTGAGTCTGTGAGACGCTTTAAATTTACGGGTGAATTGCAAGGGGACACTTTGCTGTACATGAACCTTATACAGATGCATAATTCCTGTATAGCCTTTTCAGAATCTTTGTCTCTCAAGGAAGTATGCCCATCTTTTATATGGTCTCTACGACTGGATAACTATTTTCACGTACTAAAACTATGAAATGGTGAACTGGCAGGCAAATAGTATAAATTACAAAACAACACGAAAATGAAATTTCTTTAGAAATATTTAGGTAAATATAATAATATATTCAATTTTAAAAGCCCGAAGCCCGGGTACTGTCAACTATAGTTCGATAAAAATAACGCTGAGCTGAAAGGAGAAAAACATAATAATAATAATAATATTTAGTTGAAATTGAAAGGTGTTTACAGACGGATGATGATCATGTAGACATTTTTTAGGCTACGTCTGTGGTAATAAATTATACATTTTAAATTTATACATTTTATTACCACAGACGTAGCCTAAAAAATGTCTACAAATAATAATATTTATTGCCATGTACAAAATCATTGTTTGACAAAACAAACAAGAAACAAATTAAAACAAATAAGTATGGCAAAATCACCATCAAAGTACAGGGTAAAAACTAAAGACTGACATTGGACTAATAATATTCTTACTGAATCAGTAATTTTAACAAAAGAGGGGTTTTATTGGTCCAAAAATTTACTTACATTTAAAAAAAAACCATGCTGAATCAAATAATGTTTTAGTCTAGTCTTAAAAGTGTTTGAATTTTGTATATGTTTTAGATCTTCCGGGAGTTTATTATATAACTTCACTCCCATTTGACTAGGTAGTCTTTGGAAGATGTTTGTTCTGTAGTTTTCCAATCTACATTGCGAATTTTTCCTAGTTTTGTAATTATGAATATCATGACCTCTAATTAAGTTGTTATGGTTTAAACGAAACATAATTGTCTCATAAATAAAATACACGAAAGAGTTAGAATTTGCAAATTTTGGAACATTTCTTTGCAATAATCCCTATATCCTAAGTTTGATATAATTCTGATTGCTTTTTTGAAGTACAAATATCCGAGGAAATTTGTAAGTAGGACTCGAACCCCAGAAAATAATTCCATAATTTATGTATGAATGGATTAGACCAAAGTAGACCGTTCTTAGAATATCTGGCTTACAATGTTGGCATAGGTTTCTAAGCAGAAAAGTTCCTGAGGAAATCTTTTTACCGATATAATCAATGTGGCTGTCCCACGAAAAGTTCTGGTCAATGAACATCCCAAAAATTCAGTATACTTAACTTCTTCAAGTATATGATCATTTATCATAATCGTTGGGCCAAAATCAAAATTTGAACGCTCAAATTAAAATTAATGTAGTTGGATTTAGTATAATTTGTTTTAAGACTCAAGTTTTCAAAATATTGGGAACAAATATTGGCACTTTCAAAAGCTTGGACCTTTAAGAGTTCTGTTGACCTGGAAACAACACTGATGGTCGTGTCATCAGCGTATTGAATTAGTTGTCCTTGATTTATGCCACTATAACATCAGTGCATAAAATAACATGTTAACTGGGCGACACTTGTGTTGCCCAGTGAAGGGATTATGTCGCCTAGTGGCTGCAGGCTGCGCCGGTTATGTTTTGGTTCAGACATTGATTTCAAATGTATAGGGTTCAGATTTTAAAGATCAAGTAGTTTTTATGATCAAGCTTTCCAAGTTAACAATTGACCTCATAAATTTGTATGATTATAACGGTAATAAAGCAGTAAATGAGGTTAAAATTTATTTAAAAATGCGGGACAAACTTCTGTTATCGTACTACTCGTAATGTCTGGCCGCGGCGGTATAGTACTATGTGGCGCGGGCAGCGAGAGAGTGAAGTGGAGTGAGTGGTGTGTCCGGTGTGGGCAACCGCCTGCACGCGGTACACTGGACAAACTCTTCAGCTGGTTTTTATGTTTCTACTTGAAATAATCCCTCCTTCCCTCCTCCAAAAAAATTAAATATCTAATTATTTCATGCGTGTTTCTGAGTCACAATAAACTATTACTTTACATTAGTGAATTGGCTTATGGTTAGAGTATTTTTCAATCAAGGATATATTTTCGTATCAATATTTGTACAGGTGGTGGTTCTTGAATATATTTTGATTAATATATAATACTTCATAAAAAATTTTAATTTTGAAATAATTTAGGTTTCTTTCAATAAATTATATCATATATTTATATCATCATATAATTATCAATTATTATAACCATTTCTAAAACAAATTTTCCTAGATGGCTATTTAGTTTATTAATTTCTGGTACCCTTCTTTATAATTATAGTAGTTATAATACGAACTTTTGACGTTATTAGGGTGGTGGTCTCAGGTAAATAAAAGATGTAGTTTGTTTGTCTTTCAATTTTTACTTGAACTGAGTGATTTGATTCTAGGCGTTGAAAACTTAAGTTATGAATATTCGAATTCAATTTTAAAAGTTATGGCTAAAAATGTCAAAATTATCTTAAAATTTGGCTTAAAATCAGTATTTTAGGTATAAAAAATACAACACATTCACTTCGATCCTCTTGCTGGGGTATTTCATATTTCATAACCCTCAGCTGATTTTTGCTGAGTATGCATTGTTTGGTAATATTGTCTGGGATGATATGAGTTAAATAACAAATATTGAAAATGCTGTACACTTTTTTACGACGAGATAGAGTGTGTTTTTGAACAATGTGTTCCGGTCAGAAAGCCTAGCAAGAGAATTTTACCTTATATGGTTCCATCGAAAGTAATTTAAGCAAGCAGTAAAGAAAAAAGAATTTATATGAAACTAAGGTGTAAATCTGAATTTGATATGTATATGTTCAAACAATACAGAAGAGAAGTTAAGTGTTTA
>CM032059.1:34585270-34614760 GCA_018831715.1 Matsumurasca onukii | reverse complement strand
AAATTGAATATTGCAAAAAGAAATAAAATTGTTCTGATCATAACCATTACTGGGCTGTAGAAGGTCAGGGTTGGAAAAAATTTTTATATATGGTCGGAATGTTAATTTTCTAGCTGTAAGCCTCTAAGAAAAAAAAGGTATTTTCGAAACTTTGTTGCTAAGGCGAAAAGTATTATTTCTCCATGACAATTAACATCCTCGACTCTTCTACAAGCACAGACTGCACAGTGAATGGTTGTATGATCAGATTAGTTTATTTTGCCGAATCGCGCAATTTTTTCAAGATGCATAAAATGCAAAATCTCGATTTTTGACCGAAAAAATAAAACGTTCTATCGTTACCATTTACATTCTTTGGAAGGGTCAGGGAACAATATATATGGGAGAAATATTTTTCGCCTGGGCGATGTAAGTTTTTCTGAAAAAATAGAAAACCCTTTATGAGACTTTACCGTGACTTCTTCCGACCATATATGGTGTTTTGCATCCCTCGCTCAACTAAACAAGCACAGTGAATTGGGTTATGATCAGATTGGTTTTATTTTTTGGGGTGCTAATTTTCACGGTATGGTATGCAAAATCTCTCGATTTTGACTGACAAATCAACGTTCTAATGTTACCGCGGTTATATAGAAGGGGTCAGGGGTTACAATTTTTAATTTTTCATGGCATATTTACATATAATAATAATAATAAATCATAATATAATATTATTCATATTTTATATTATTATACTTATTTTATATTTATATATTTTTTATTTATATCAAGATTGGAATTGGTGACCAGCAAATTTTGATTTCATAGTTGTACTATTGTTATTTGTTTATATTTGTTTAACTATAACTATTTTGTTTATTTAAAATATATTTAATATTAATTACATTAGTTTTAAATAATTAATATTATATTTAATTCCAGAAATGTGGCGGCCGTGCCTTACAGTAACGCTGGGCGAGCCGTACACGGCTTTGAGTTATTGACAGGATATACTCACAGTTAAAATTAGTGACCGTGTTATAAAGAAGAACCTCATCCCAGATAAAGCCACCGTGTCGGAGACCACCTGCTGATAGAATCTGGACATCTGTAGAAACAAAACATTCAGATTCAAAAATATAATGTGCTTTCTTTTTGGACTACGGACTAAGTCAATTTCAAAGTATTGTTTACCTCTTGATCATACTGAGATGACGGCACAGAGTTGAGCACTTGCAATGGTTTCTTGCTCTGATCATGGACATCAGACAACGAGAACAAGATGAACAGGAAGTAGCCAGAGTGATAGAACAAACTGAACAGAGCAGAAAATGTCTTCTTCCTCGACATTGTGGATCTGTGGCACAAAGTGGAGAGGGTTGGACACAAATAAAACGGAAACATGTAGCCTATCTAAATAATTTTCTATCCCTTAGCAAATTTCGATTTCATAGTTGTACTGTTGTTAAATTTTAATATAATTGATTCATTCTTACAATTTTGTCTATTTAAAAATATATTTTATCTTTAATTATATTAGTTATTAGTTAAATAATTTATATTTTTATATTTTATTCCAGAGATAGGTAAGTTGTTGAATAAAAAAAGTGAGAACTTGGTTGTAGTTGTATGACTAAAAAAAGATTTACTAAAAATAAATTATTGATAAAATTTTGTAAAAAGCATTTAATATGAACAATTCAAATAGTTTAAAAAATGAATGTTTGCAAGAAACAGATTAAAATCAAATATATTCATAATACCTAATGTAACATTTCCACCTACCAAAAACCTTTAGTTTTTGTTCTCCTATTACGAGCTTTAAATGGTGTTTGGTTTATTTTATTTCTGATTCCCATATTCCTCCAAAATGTGGGGTACCTGGAGGGTTAAAATGCCAGTTAATATCTTTTGCAGCTAATTTATTAGAAATATCTTCTTGGTTCTTGGGTTTGTTAATACAATATTACAATTCGTCGAGGGTTCTCTGAGCTCCGATAAAGTTTGTGCCTTGGTCACTGTAGACATCATTTGGTATGGTGAGTCTTATCAAAGGAACTACTTTAGATTTTGCAATTACAAGATGCGTAGATACATTGTTGTCTTTACTAATAATTCGAAAATAAGGATCTATAGCAAAGCTAACATTGAAAACCCCCCTCTAATACCAATCAACAACACTCTGGAAACAAAACTCTGGAAAAGTGTCATATTCACTGTGAAACTTACGTGTGACTATTTATTGGGACTATAACTTCAAAGCCGCTATTATATTTCCTCATTTAATTATAAATAAAAAAATTAAACTAAAAAAACTCCATCAGTGGTTGTGTGCTTAATACCTGCTCAGATTGCTTTAAACTGGGATATTTAAAATAGAGTAGTCCCACAATTACTGTGCAGCTTTGTATAGTGTCCAGATGTTGAACATGCTCCGTTACCCACCAGAGGAGGTTGGATCAGATATCAATGTGAGGGGACGCTGCAGCAGAGTAGACCGCGACTTAAAGTTGGGCTTGCCATAATCTACCGAGTGATGGCAATGCTCTCCATGTCTTTGGGGTTAGAGTACCCTAAGCTGTTGACAGCGAACTTGATTGTTGCTTCCTCTCATGATTATCTGGTCGGCCAAACCCTGTCCCATTCCTCTCCTGAATCTGGACTTCCTTTCATTCCGGTGGTAGCGCAATTTGCCCAACAGACGAGCAAAAGTGTAACCAGTCCCTGACCACTACATCTAACTAAAAACTCAGATCCACCTAAACTGGTGATTGGTAGGTGAGATTACCCAGAGAGATTGATGAAAGCACGTTGTTGGTAGACTCTACGATGCAGATGGAGAAGATGACGGGAGACAGCAGTGAGTCTGCTACTCTTGTGAGTTGTGCCACTCCTGCGTAATCTCTCGAGCCACTCGCCAGAACCTCGGCTAACCAACACAATCCAAGACTCCCGTGTATACAAGTTTAAGTATTGTTCATACCATCAAAAGTCCTCAAATCATGTAAGTTCTGTACAATTAAGCGCCGCTGGTGTGAAGTAAATTTCTTTACAATTTGTTAACAACTTCTGTTGTTTGGGTGACGCAAAGTACGTCAAAACAAACTTTACAATATTGTATAACAACATTCCCTAATGGGGTTTAAAATATAACCTTTCTCAAAGTTAGAATGCAGCCACGTTGGTGTGCAAACAAACCAAGACAATGAGTATGGTAAGTAGACTACGCATAGATTACATGGCTGATACAAAAACGAACATAGTTGTGGCTGCCCGAGCGCTGCCATCCTCCCTCGGCTCCAGCTAGAGTTTTCCGATGTAGATGACTTAAATATGACCGAATCGTGCGATTTTTGAGAACGAATGAACCTGCGCGTACATCAGGGATCTTCATGAGACCCTTATATCTGTGCTCGAGTTGCCGCAACCATGTTGACTCAGCCATAGAGTTGACAGGCATCTATGCCCCATCTTCTACTATAACAATACCTGAATAAACTAAACAAAAAAACATTACACTTCACCTGGTGTCATGTGGTGCGATGCACGAGAACGTGGTTGAGTCTCCTCAAGCGAGCCGCAAGACTGAGAGTGATGCCGACAATGATCATGGGACCACACGACCACTGGAAGCACCTGAGCACCTTCTCCAGCAGGCCGAGCAGTACCTTGAGCCAGAATGGTGGCCACATGAGCGGCATCATGGTGTGGTAATGGATGAAGAAGTGAGCACAGATCACCTCCCACGTAGACTCTTCTGAGAGACAGGTCGCTAGGTCGGACACTGTCAGTACGTCTGCGATGCAGTTACACACTGAACCAGGACGATGTGTGTAAAACATTGTTGTTCCAAGGGACAAAATTCAAGGTCACAGCACTGTTTTAGCAAAGGGAGTTTCAGAATATCTGACGATCGCATTTCTCTAAATAAATATTTTGGTTAATCTTGAGACAAGAAATTTAGTGTACAACAATGTGTGTGTTTGAAAAGTCATGGAAAGGCTGGACATATTTGCTACATGATTACACTATGCACACTTAATTTCTTTTTAAAGGTAGGCCTAGATATCCTGGGCAGATATTCCTTTAAAGAGGTATTCAGAAATCATGCAAAAGTGATACACAAGAAGTAGGATAACACTTTGGATAGCATAGGTCGTAGTGACGTACATCGCCCGAGGTGCAATGGTTTTGTATAGAGTCGACATTTTGATGTTGGGCTTGTGGCATTACTCGCCTAATGTATGATAGGGGCCTATAAAGACCTTTCTATAGACCTATTTGACCCACGGGGTGTGAAGTTTACAGCAAGTCAACCATGTTGGGCAGTTTGATTCAAGAGGCTTTCAAATGATTCCAGTATATCAGGTATTGCCAATCAGCTAATATATTCTTCTATTACACAAAGTGAAAGAACAAGTCTACACTTTAAGACACATATAGCTTATATTTCGCCATATTACATGGCTTAATCATAGTTAGGCTATGATTATTATAGTTAATCATCACGAGTTAGGCTAAGATTAAGCCATGTAATATGGCGAAATAAACCATCTTTTCTTAAAATGTAGACTTGTTCTTTCACACTGTTTAATAATTCAGTATGTAAGATTAAGCAATTCGTATTCAAACTATTTTACAGTTAGGCCCTTTATACAGTACCATAAAGTATGTCATGGTAGGTAGATAGTGCACAGATGCAACATGGTTGAGGCAGGCCCAACCCAAGCACAGATAATGCTGCGAGGGGTTATTAAAGTCTCAAGTAGAGTCCCAGAGGCACGCGAGTTGTTCGTTCGCACGATTTGTTCATATTAAAGTCATTGAAATCTCGCGCACATGGAGCCGAGGTTGGAATGGCGAATGATGCTATGTTGATTTTCCTGTCTCAATCATGTGGTATCTATGTGCTATCTACCTACCAATAACATTATCTTTGACAGTACTCATAAAGTGGACCAGGGTATCACCAGCGAGAGACAGTTGATGCGTCTAGCAAACTTGTCGACTGGGAGGAGTCTGGAATGAGTTTCAATTTCCCTCCAGTCCGCAACAAACTTGGACCATTTTCGTGAGATGTAAAACGGATTGGGAAAACTATGAGAGGAATACCAGCAGTTCTGATGAGGTCCACTGAAACAGTTAAATACTCATAGATTAAACCAAAGATATTGTTATGGTGGTAAGTAGATTGCGCATAATAGCTACATGGTCGAGGCAGCAAAATCGACACAGTTCGGCAAGCACATATGCGCTGTCAGCTCTCACCGTATTTCTCCCCCGTCGGCTCCGCACGGTCAAATTTATCCTATGTCGATGACTTAAAAGTGACCAAATCGTGCGATTTTCGAGAACAAACAAACTTGCGCGTGCGTCAGTGGCTCTACTTCAGACTCGCAGCGCTATCCGTGCTTAAACTGCCGAACTATGTTGACTTTCCTGCCTCAGCCATGTGGCACCTATGTGCAATCTACTTACCATAACACAATCTTTGACAATACTCAATAGAGCGTACCCTCATATCATAAACCGGATCGTGTTTAAGAAAGTGGTTAACAAACGTGTAACAATTTTCAAAACAACAGTTTAAATTATTTAAAATACTATTCAATAGGAGTAATCTTACCGTAAAACTTCGGAACGACGTTCCAAATGTAAACATATGCAAGACAATAAAAGCAGCAATTTACCAAGAAACTATCCACATGACAATGCAGTATATCTTTAGCAGTAGAGAACGTTTTTTGTACCTGAAACCAGTCAGTCCAGTTAGTTCTCAGTGTTGAACTCTCCTTGCAAGGAGGTTTGCAAGCAAGTGTTGTGCAATATACTTACATTTCTGCAAGAGGGGGTGCGTTCTACATCTACTCGTATAACTTTAAACTTTTATTAGTAAAAAGAAATAATACATTGATTACCCCGTTTGGAATCTACTGGTATCTTTAGCTTCTTTTCGAATAACTTATCCTTTGCAAAGATAAATATTGTAAGAAACGTAATTAATGTTTTCACACACGTAAATGTTTTAATATATTCAATCACAGTATTTATATTGTTCCCGCTGAGTTTCAATAACACATTATAACTAATGTCGTGAGGCAGGAGAAAGCACTTTACTATACAATAGTTACATTCAGTAACGATGGATTGTGATTAAAACCAACGCACCAAACATTTCCACAGGGTTTCTCAATCGTTGGAAACAGTCCGACGATTCTTGCTAGAAGGAGAGCATACTTTATGCTTGATTCTGCTGAATGCTCACTCATTGCTAATTTGTTTATAAGGAAAAGATTATTTAGACCACTTAAATACTGATACAGTAGAATTTACTCCTTTTTAATACAAATACCACGGCAGACTAACACAACAGACTAATCGTAACTGTGTTGTTCCTGCTGTAAAATATGCATTAGTGAAATACATTAGAAATACATCTGGACAGGTCAAGTAGAGTTGCCGATGTAAGCAATAATGTCTGGTGTCAGTCCACCGAGTAAATGTTTAATGTCAAGTTATTACAATGTAATTTTTTTTCAATACAACTAAATACTTTTATTCCACAAGTAAGACCCTAATTAATCAAACAATTTGGGGGTTTTTAGTTTTAAATATTCTTAAACTCTGCAATACAACAAAACATTTGGGTAAGGTAGTTCAGCGTTTGTTTTTAATTTCATCGTGGAGCAACTTTTATCGTTGTCAGGAAGTTTATTATACAATCTTCTACCGGCTTCAATGGGAAGTTTATCGTACAATTAAAGCTTAAGGTAGTTTGGTGGGAACGCATTTTGATTTCTCTTGTTGTATTGATTAATGTTCCAACAGTAGTACCTTAAACACCAACAATGTTCCAAAATTAAATGTTCCAAAATTGATTAAGAATAGTTTTTAATTTTGAAATATGTGGTGACAGATGAATACAGGTAGATAGAGTGGGTGAGTACCTTGGCCGTGCAGCGTAGATAATAATCCAGCGACTGTTATAATAATAATTTATTCATTTTATTGTGTTGTCACTGAGTTTTGAAAACAGGTGTGTGGTTTTATGGCGCTGATGGCGGGTTTAGAATGAGAACAATTAGAAAGTACAGAACACGATCTGCTGCGTGTTGGAGCAGTCATGATAAGAGAATGGGGATGACTGATAACGTGCGTCGCGTGACGTCATCCGTGCTGCTGTCATTGGTTGGATTTTCACCAATCATATCTAAATATATTCCTTTTCTTACAACTAACAGACATGTTTTCTTTCAACACAAAATAAAACTTTTGATATTAAACACTATTAATAATATTCTAATTGCTCTTTTATACAGCGTGAGTTTAAATGTCCCCATATTTAACCTTTTAAAGGAAACATATCTTTTGAAACCCTTTGAAGAGGTTTTATAGTTCTTAAATTGTTTTGGCGTACTTTTAGTCACCCACCCCACCCAAAACCAGGAGGACCTTTCAGAATGTTTGTGGCAACCTCTTTAAGGCATATCAAAGAAAGAACATTTTATTACAAATTCAAGGACAAAAGGGACCACTTTATCTCCTTCGTTCTTTTGTAATACCCATAGAACAAGAACTCAGCTACAAAATGCCACATTTCACATACAATTTTTTTAAATACCAATTGCTTAAAATGCAACAACATGACATGTACATTATCTCTAATAACTAAATGAATAAAATATATTGAAAGAAAATGTGTCATTTTTTTAAAATGTGAAATTAGCATTTTAAACTTGTTTTGCTATTTTTTAGTAGATTTTACTACAAGAACAGTAGAGATAAAATATTTAATGTGCGTCGTTAAATTTGTTTTGAAATTCTCTTTCTTTTGAGGTGCTCAAAGGAAGGGTTGCCATTCTTTTTTTTGGGTGACGCAAAATACGTCAAAACAAACATCAGAATACTATACAACATTCTAAGAACAAAATATTCCTTTTCAAAAGTTATGGGGGGCATTTAAAACTCACTCTAAATAAATCCTGCCACAGTTTCAGGCAATTATGCCATAACCATAATCCGTAAGATAAATAGAGATGCATGGAGATGCTCACCTTGTATATATACCTGAAGTCTGTATGTGCTCATAGTTGATGCAAAGCTCGTTGTAGACTGAACTAACAACACAGCAACTTTCCTCATGAAACTGGAGATTAGAATTGTGCATCCTTGCATATTACATTCAGTCTACATCCTTGTTACTTCAGTACATGGAGATGCTCACCCTGTATATATACCTGAAGTCTGTATGTGCTCATAGTTGATGCAAAGCTCGTTGTAGACTGAACTAACAACACGGCAACTTTCCTCATGAAACTAGCTTTACTGGAGATTAACATGAATTGTGCATCCTTGCATATTACATTCAGTCTACATCCTTGTTACTTCAGTACATGGAGATGCTCACCTGTTATATACTGAACTGAGTCTGTACATGGAATGGGTTTGTAGCAGACTGGGACAGCATGGCAGACTGGTTGACATTATGGAGATGCTCACCCTGTATATAGAGTCATGTGCTCTGGATTGATGCAAAGCTCGTTGTAGACTGAACTAACAACACGGCAACTTTCCTCATGAAACTAGCTTTGGAGATTAACATGAATTGTGCATCCTTGCATATTACATTCAGTCTACATCCTTGTTACTTCAGTACATGGAGATGCTCACCCTGTATATATACCTGAAGTCTGTATGTGCTCATAGTTGATGCAAAGCTCGTTGTAGAGACTGAACAACACGGCAACAACTTTCCTCATGAAACTAGCACTTTAGATTAACATGAATTGTGCATCCTTGCATATTACATTCAGTCTACATCCTTGTTACTTCAGTACATGGAGATGCTCACCCTGTATATATACCTGAAGTCTGTATGTGCTCATAGTTGATGCAAAGCGTTGTAGACTGAACTAACAACACGGCAACTTTCCTCATGAAACTAGCTTTACTGGAGATTAACATGAATTGTGCATCCTTGTATACATTCAGTCTACATCCTTGTTACTTCAGTACATGGAGATGCTCACCCTGTATATATACCTGAAGTCTGTATGTGCTCATAGTTGATGCAAAGCTCGTTGTAGACTGAACTAACAACACGGCAACTTTCCTCATGAAACTAGCTTTACTGGAGATTAATGAATTGTGCATCCTTGCATATTACATTCAGTCTACATCCTTGTTACTTCAGTACATGGAGATGCTCACCCTGTATATATACCTGAGTCTGTATGTGCTCATAGTTGATGCAAAGCTCGTTGTAGACTGAACTAACAACACGGCAACTTTCCTCATGAAACTAGCTTTACTGGAGATTAACATGAATTGTGCATCCTTGCATATTACATTCAGTCTACATCCTTGTTACTTCAGTACGGAGATGCTCACCCTGTATATATACCTGAAGTCTGTATGTGCTCATAGTTGATGCGTTTGTAGACTGAACTAACAACACGGCAACTTTCCTCATGAAACTAGCTTTACTGGAGATTAACATGAATTGTGCATCCTTGCATATTACATTCAGTCTACATCCTTGTTACTTCAGTACATGGAGATGCTCACCCTGTATATATACCTGAAGTCTGTATGTGCTCATAGTTGATGCAAAGCTCGTTGTAGACTGAACTAACAACACGGCAACTTTCCTCATGAAACTAGCTTTACTGGAGATTAACATGAATTGTGCATCCTTGCATATTACATTCAGTCTACATCCTTGTTACTTCAGTACATGGAGATGCTCACCTGTATATATACCTGAAGTCTGTATGTGCTCATAGTTGATGCAAAGCTCGTTGTAGACTGAACTAACAACACGGCAACTTTCCTCATGAAACTAGCTTTACTGGAGATTAATGAATTGTGCATCCTTGCATATTACATTCAGTCTACATCCTTGTTACTTCAGTACATGGAGATGCTCACCCTGTATATATACCTGAAGTCTGTATGTGCTCATAGTTGATGCAAAGCTCGTTGTAGACTGAACTAACAACACGGCAACTTTCCTCATGAAACTAGCTTTACTGGAGATTAACATGAATTGTGCATCCTTGCATATTACATTCAGTCTACATCCTTGTTACTTCAGTACATGGAGATGCTCACCCTGTATATATACCTGAAGTCTGTATGTGCTCATAGTTGATGCAAAGCTCGTCGTAGACTGAACTAACAACACGGCAACTTTCCTCATGAAACTAGCTTTACTGGAGATTAACATGAATTGTGCATCCTTGCATATTACATTCAGTCTACATCCTTGTTACTTCAGTACATGGAGATGCTCACCTGTATATATATGAAGTCTGTATGTGCTCATAGTTGATGCAAAGCTCGTTGTAGACTGAACTAACAACACGGCAACTTTCCTCATGAAACTAGCTTTACTGGAGATTAACATGAATTGTGCATCCTTGCATATTACATTCAGTCTACATCCTTGTTACTTCAGTACATGGAGATGCTCACCCTGTATATATACCTGAAGTCTGTATGTGCTCATAGTTGATGCAAAGCTCGTTGTAGACTGAACTAACAACACGGCAACTTTCCTCATGAAACTAGCTTTACTGGAGATTAACATGAATTGTGCATCCTTGCATATTACATTCAGTCTACATCCTTGTTACTTCAGTACATGGAGATGCTCTGTATATACCTGAAGTCTGTATGTGCTCATAGTTGATGCAAAGCTCGTTGTAGACTGAACTAACAACACGGCAACTTTCCTCCCATGCTAGCTTTAGGAGATTAACATGAATTGTGCATCCTTGCATATTACATTCAGTCTACATCCTTGTTACTTCAGTACATGGAGATGCTCACCCTGTATATATACCTGAAGTCTGTATGTGCTCATAGTTGATGCAAAGCTCGTTGTAGACTGAACTAACAACACGGCAACTTTCCTCATGAAACTAGCTTTACTGGAGATTAACATGAATTGTGCATCCTTGCATATTACATTCAGTCTACATCCTTGTTACTTCAGTACATGGAGATGCTGATTTCCACCAACACTTTGTAAAATACGAGGGCTATTTAAAAACAAAACAAGCTCCGTTCAAAAATAATAAAACAGACATCTATTCTTGAAACGGTTCTTCTTAAAGAGCATTCTTTCACCTATACTTTAACATATTCACTTTAAAATTCATGTATCGTACCAATGCACAACGTTTTCTGCTATGCATGGTATTCCATCGCCAGGGCCAATTACGACAAATGGACCCAATTCACTCTTTAACCTGCTTTAGTTTACAAATCCCTGGATTACATGCAGCCATGTAAAGTTAATGTTTGGCTAACCAAGGATGTTAAAACCCTTCTGGAAAAGTTGGACGCCAAAAAATATTTTTTTAAGTTGATGTTATTTGGCCGGCGGGAATAAAACATGTAGAGATAATAATTTGATATTCAGAGAGCATAAAGATGACAAACCAAAGTGTTAAGCATACTGTTAGAGTCAAAATGAGTCAGGCTTTCTAATGACATAAAAGTTATACACATTGATTTGCTACACAACAACGGAAGTTAATTTTGGAACTGCCCTCGTATATTTAACGCCAAGTATCTGTTAATTTGGAAGCTTTGCTGAATATAGACTAGTCATTAGTGGATTTTCGTGAGAGAATTCATGTCCTGACGGTTCATATACCAGAGATAACAAAGCTTTGAGCTTCCCCGAGTCAAACTGATAAACTTTATAAAATTATACATGTTTATAACGAAATAAACGTAATTTAAGTAAATATAATACCAGAAGGCTAATTATATACTACAGAAGGAAATTTGACAGAACAATTTGTGGAACGAACCGGAATTTGAACCAGGATCCCTCACTTGCCGGGTAACACACTCGCTCGGCAAGTCAGGGATCCGGGTTCAAATCCCGGTTCGATCCACAAATTGTTCGATCAAATTTTCCTTTGTCCTGATAAATTGTATATTTTCTGGACCGCCTCGTCACGTTGAACACGAGTATTTAAGCCCCATTCCTCTGCCTTGTTCTGTTCGGAAATCTATTAAAAAACCGCCAGTCACTGGTGAAAATCTTTTTTATAAAACCAATCATTGCATTTAATTTTAATATAGTTTTAATTTTAAAACCTTTAATTTTCCTTAATTAAATTTGAATTTGACTTTGATTTAAAGCACGTAACAGTTAAGGTCTCGATGCTTAACACAGTAAAAATGCACGCGTAGGTGTGCACTGTACACCATGTAACCAGGAGACTAGGAAGCTAACTGCAGGGTTAAAAAGACGACAAAAATATAATTTATTACAAAAGTATTATATACACAGCAGAGAATGTTAAACATTTACCTTAAAGTAATATGTACAGTTCTAGTTTATCATTTGACAGCCAATACGTAGTATATAGTTATATATCTTTAGGCAATTTTTATACAGAATTTCAAAACTAAAAGTAAACCCCACGTGGTATAGTATACTGTTACGGGTGAAAAGGACTGTTTTGTACATCAAGTGACTCTTTCAAATTCATGTGGTTTATAATAATCTATAATATTTGTAAGGGCTCAAAACAATTAGTTAGCCCAACGAAATTATAAAAGGCAGAAATACGCTTAAGAGGCGGCCGGATGGATATAGTTACCACTATATAGTCTTGGACATCAACTACTATTTATCACAATAATACGTTTAGTTTGAGTCTTCAGTATAAGACTTTAAACAAATAGTAAACATATTGTTGGCAATATATTGATTAAAAATATTATTTGTTAGAGATATTGTTTCTGCAAATTGAACGGATTGTTTGCAACAAATTAAATTTTGCTTTAGATACAGCTTCAACTATTTTTATGGTTAACTAATAATATTTCCACACAACACAACTGGTAGTCGTGTAGTAATTAAAAAACTTTATATAGAACAATACACAGGGCACGACTTTCGTTGTTTGCAAAAGCTTATGTTAATCAACTAAGTACTATTTGTACTATGAAAAACAAAACTGTGCTGTTAAGAACCTTAACTTAAAACTCTTTCTGTTTCGAAAAGGTTTTGGCTATAAAACGTGGAACTATCTGCAAACTTCTGTTACATTTATGCCTCGTTCTATATTTTATGAGACGCTTGTCTATGCAATCGTGTTTTACAATAAAATGACGACTTTGACTTTGTCTATCGCCAACACTAATTTTGCTTGGTTCCAAAATTTGTAATATCTCATTGTCTATCTAGGCTTATGTAAGCTTTTTCCATGACAAAACAAAATGAGTTAAATAACAAAACAATAAATAAAAAAACAGCGCCATATGCTTACTTACAAATATATCATTTATAAAATCTAAACACAAATTGTTAAACAATGAATCCATGCTCTGAAGTTTTAAATACAGTTGAATGCACAGTGAAGATCATTGATAGATTAGTATTTTTGATATATATTCTGCACAAGTGGATTTTGTGGTATTTTTGGTGACAATCCCAATATTTTCTCACTAGCCACGTGTAAGAACAACTACAATATAGTTCTTCCGGTTCTCTTACTTTGTTGTTGATGAACCTGTTTTTAAGAGCCTCATTAAAAGTAATGAAGGTCAATCCATTATTTCTTATAATTTGTCTCAAACAACTAAAACAGAATAGATGGAAAACCACAGTGAGACCGAAATGTTTCAAGAATATTATTATGATGTTTGGACGCGGTGTGAACCGGAAAAGCTAGATTCTAGTTGTGACACCGGCCGCAAAAGCTAAGAGTTAAGCGTGAGACCAAGTAGGTGCCAAGTGGTATTGACATAAACAAGTTTTCAAACGTTAAAACTAAATTATACATTTCAAACTCATTTTGAAAGCTGATAAAAAGATACATTTTTACAACATTTCAGTGACCTTTATAGCTCAACAGCCATAGCCTATATTTAATATATATTTTTATAACTTTAATATTTACTATGTTATTAAAAATATATGTTTCGTAACATTTATAAACGTCAATATACAACAATTCCTATTCTATTGAGAGAATATCTACAACAATATGGAAGGCCCTTAGACACATTGATAAAAGCGTGTTTTCTGAATTTCGTCTTTTGCGAAACAGGAATGATCAATAATATAAAACTGACAGAACAGAACTTGGCTTCTACAAACCTTTCTCTGAAAGCAAGACGCCTCAATTGTCAAGGTACATAACTAAGGACATTTGTTTTAAATGTAAGTCTAAATAAATATATATGATCTGACAAAAAAGTTATTTGAATTTTTCTGTTAGTTATCATTACAATTTGTTATGTTAGAAATGAAATTAAATTTGTGATTCGAGCTTACAACTTTCCAAATAAGGTTTGTGAAGTAGTTTATACAGGGCGTAGAACAAACAATAGTTTTACAGCGTCTGGGAACCTCTCGACGTGACTTCTGAACCCCCGCTCTGCTGCCATCTAGAACATTGGACACAATAATATGATTCAGATGAACTTTGATACGTTTAACAAATGTAGTAACATTCTATCTTGGTCGTATTAATCTTTAATATTGTTTATTTCTTACGTCAGAGAGTGATTCAGAAAGTAAGGAGTGTTAGTACAGTGCAGATCCACTATCTTTATGATCACATATTCAGCTGACAGCTTCATTCCTTGCCTCGGTTTGGGCTGAGTTGTGTTGCCCTACAAACACGCGTCACCGCTCTACAACGTCTTTAGTTAGCGAAACGTAAAAATACAAGCGCTATTTATATTAATTTTTTTGTAAACAGCAGAAGTTTCCTATGCAAATTTATGGGAAAACTAGCTGAGAGTACCCGTTTTGCCTCGGATTGTTAACATAACTATGTGTATATTTAAAAAATTGAAAACTTAAAGTAAAAATTAGTTTCTTATATATTGTTAAAAATACCATTTATTTTGCCTGTTAGTTCACCATCTTCTCCTTGTAAGTGTTGGCTACCTTGTGAGTGTCATAGTAGCCATCCCGACCGTTTTAAGAGCCGCTTTGGCTTTTTGCAATTTATTTTGAGGATGTTATATGGACTTCAAACGTAGCTAAAGACACACTGCGTGGTTAGCTCAAACCTTAAACAAAGTGTCATTGCCACAGTTTCAGCCAATTTTTTATAAGCGGTCCAAAACGCCTAACAAACTTGTTCAGAGCCAACCTTGGTCCCTTGCCACTTATTTCGTGGATGTTTTATTGACACAAAACATAAGTAAAGACACACTGTGTAATGGCCCAAGCTCTTAAACGAAGTTTCACTACCATACCTTTAGTAGATTCTGAGTTATAAGCGGTCTAATATGCCTTAAAAACGTTACAGACAGCCAGACAGACTCGATTTTTTGACGCCAGTTTCGGTCTATGTAAAGTATATAAATACCAGATGACCAAAAACCGATGGATTCTATGCAATACACAGACAAAAGTGTTATTTTATTTATATCGATAATATTTCTTTATAGTAATTATCAATGCATTAATCACACACTCTTTAGATAAAACTACTTCTAAGAGAAACCACTATGTAAACTATGAAAATCAATGAACTTCATGTTTTAGCGGCAGATTTGAAGATACTTGAGTCCTGCCTAACAAGTGATTCCTGGACTGACGGAGAGCGCCGTACTACTAGAGTAGGCAACACCCGCCACACACAACTGTACTGCAGGTATAGTCTAGTCAGATAACGCACGGCGCTATCCAAGAACACTTACCCGATATCTGAAGTCGCATCGTTTACAAATTTTAACCGTTGAGTTTCAAACTGCCGTTATTTCGTTATGAATCACGCTTTTTAAAATGACATTTATTGTGGAATTCGGCGCTACTTTTAAAGCATATTAGTTTGAAGTATCAAGGCCCACAGGTTTTTTTTAAGTAACCACTGACTCATATTACATTTAATCAAATTTAAAACCACCTTCCGAAATTACTGAAAGCAAGCAGGTGACTGGCAGAACTTGTTAACTCAATACCGGTAAATAACCTTAACTCTTCGAGTAGTTAACGTTTGTGGTTCCTTCTAACTCTAAACGTCTCGGTTCTAAGTTTGTCTAAACAACGTCTAAACAATTCAGACAAACAACAAACTAATCAATGTCAGCCAACCTCAGCCGCCAACTTTGTAGACATCGAGTTCAATCATCGACTTCAATAATTGAAAGGAAACAGTTACTGCAAAGCGTTGTCTTCATTTACACCTGCCTTTAGCGGATCCGTGGCTGATTGGTATCGCGCGTAACTCCAGAACTCATCACTCCGGTGGCGCGGGTTCGATCCCCGCAGTCATCACTTAGGTCGAGGTTGAGTGGTAGAGAGGACTTTGTAGTACTAACTTCGCTCGTTAAACTTGTCGTCTTGACAAACCTTACCATTTTGCCTTTGTTACATGTTGTTCATTACGACTACTGATTGCAAATGTATATACCGGGTGTACACCTTCCCTCCCCTTTAACTCTTGACCAAATGAAAATTTTGAACATTCTTTGACATTTATATTAAGGGCCAACTGAAGTACCATTTGGCGTATTTTGGGGTTTGCCTCCCGCCCTTTGAAATAGTTATTTTACAACATCGAACCCTCAGAGGGTATACAAGCACAAATAAATTGACACCATTAACAAATTGTACGATACCCTTGTTCATAAATTTCATTGTTTTATATTCAAAACCCTGTTACAATCACCACCATTTATTTTGCCTGTTAGTTCACCATCTTCTCCTTGTAAGTGTTGGCTACCTTGTGAGTGTCATAGTAGCCATCCCGACCGTTTTAGAGCCCTTTGGCTTTTGCAATTTATTTTGAGGATGTTATATGGACTTCAAACGTAGCTAAAGACACACTGCGTGGTTAGCTCAAACCTTAAACAAAGTGTCATTGCCACAGTTTCAGCCAATTTTTATAAGCGGTCCAAAACGCCTAACAAACTTGTTCAGAGCCAACCTTGGTCCCTTGCCACTTATTTCAGGATGTTTTATTGACACAAAACATAAGTAAAGACACACTGTGTAATGGCCTAAGCTCTTAAACGAAGTTTCACTACCATACCTTTAGTAGATTCTGAGTTATAAGCGGTCTAATATGCCTTAAAAACGTTACAGACAGCCAGACAGACTCGATTTTTGACGCCAGTTTCGGTCTATGTAAAGTATATAAATACCAGATGACCAAAACCGATGGATTCTATGCAATACACAGACAAAAGTGTTATTTTATTTATATCGATAATATTTCTTTATAGTAATTATCAATGCATTAATCACACACTCTTTAGATAAAACTACTTCTAAGAAAACCACTATGTAAACTATGAAAATCAATGAACTTCATGTTTTAGCGGCAGATTTGAAGATACTTGAGTCCTGCCTAACAAGTGATTCCTGGACTGACGGAGAGCGCCGTACAACTAGAGTAGGCAACACCCGCCACACACAACTGTACTGCGGGTATAGTCTAGTCAAAGAACGCACGGCGCTGTCCAAGAACACTTACCCGATATCTGAAGTCGCATCGTTTACAAATTTTAACCGCTTGAGTTTCAAACTGCCGTTATTTCGTTATGAATCACGCTTTTTAAAATGACATTTATTGTGGAATTCGGCGCTACTTTTAAAGCATATTAGTTTGAAGTATCAAGGCCCACAGGTTTTTTTTAAGTAACCACTGACTCATATTACATTTAATCAAATTTAAAACCACCTTCCGAAATTACTGAAAGCAAGCAGGTGACTGGCAGAACTTGTTAACTCAATACCGGTAAATAACCTTAACTCTTCGAGTAGTTAACGTTTGTGGTTCCTTCTAACTCTAAACGTCTCGGTTCTAAGTTTGTCTAAACAACGTCTAAACAATTCAGACAAACAACAAACTAATCAATGTCAGCCAACCTC
The DNA here is from genome assembly GCA_018831715.1 of Matsumurasca onukii. Classification (NCBI taxonomy): domain Eukaryota; kingdom Metazoa; phylum Arthropoda; class Insecta; order Hemiptera; family Cicadellidae; genus Matsumurasca; species Matsumurasca onukii. The sequence continues at coordinate 34,596,915 of CM032059.1, read as the reverse complement.
AGCCGCCAACTTTGTAGACATCGAGTTCAATCATCGACTTCAATAATTGAAAGGAAACAGTTACTGCAAAGCGTTGTCTTCATTTACACCTGCCTTTAGCGGATCCGTGGCTGATTGGTATCGCGCGTAACTCCAGAACTCATCACTCTGGTGGCGCGGGTTCGATCCCCGCAGTCATCACTTAGGTCGAGGTTGAGTGGTAGAGAGGACTTTGTAGTCCTAACTTCGCTCGTTAAACTTGTCGTCTTGACAAACCTTACCATTTTGCCTTTGTTACATGTTGTTCATTACGACTACTGATTGCAAATGTATATACCGGGTGTCCACACCTCCCCCCCTTTAACTCTTGACCGAATGAAAATTTTGAACATTCTTTGGCATTTATATTAAGGGCCAACTGAAGTACCATTTGGCGTATTTTGGGGGTTTGCCTCCCGCCCTTTGAAATAGTTATTTTACACCATCATGTGAACCCTCAGAGAAAAGGGTATACAAGCACAAATAAATTGACACCATTAACAAATTGTACGATACCCTTGTTCAAAATGGCGGCTCAAAACGTGTTTAATTGTTTGAGCAGATAAACGGACTTTGTCGCTATCGTTTTCCAAATGTTGGAAACAAATTACTCATCCAGCAATGTGGTTGAACCAACAGTTATTAAAGCTTAAAACCCATATGATACAAGACAGATTTGAATTAACTATTTTTAAAAAAGGTAAGCGTTTTAAACTTTGGAAATTGTGTCTTGTATCATATAATTTATGATACCCAAAAGCTGAATCCGTACATTTTCTCAAACAATAAAACACGTTTTGGGCCACCATTTTTTATCAGGGGCATCGTACAATCTTTTAATAGTATCAATGAATTTGCGTTTTATAACCTTTGAAATAAAGGTTCATATGTTGGGGTTATATACCTAAATATTGTATACCAAACAAATTTTAAAAGGTTCATGCAATAAAATATTTATTTAGAAAATAATAAAAATTATAAAAAACAAGCTTTAAAAAATCTAGAATTGATCACAGTTATTGTATTAGCAAACTCTGACAGTTCGAATATTCCAAATTAATGTAAATCAAAAAACTTTCCTGAACTTTATTTTGAACTTTTTTGGGAATTTAGAACATTATCAGTCAGAGTTAACGTGTTTGTATCAAAATGTTTTATCTTTAGACACGATATGAGACTTTTTACGATTTCTACGAAGGCATTCTCTGAGTTGAGTGTTTAGCACTTGGGGATGAGGAAAGTTAGTACTCTGAACAAAGCCACTAACTCTTCACTCTTGAGACGAGATTCACTTAAAGAAGACATTTATCGCTCTTCCACTAAGTTAGATTTATGTTTCCATCAACAGTCTAATACTGTCTGTATGTTCGCTACTGCAAACCTGAGAGATTACAGGAAATATACACTCAAATCTACGAGTGTTAACATGACAAACAAAGTTACTTTCAAATTAAACTATAAGTTGATACAGTTAAGCTACGTGCACTTGGATTAACTCTTGGATTTTGCTTTTATTACGTAAAGAATACTCACTCTTAGATTAGAGAAAACAACAACTTAAACCACTTTACAAAATGGAAGATTTATTGGATGTATACTTTGTTGGCTTAAAAGAAGCAATTTCATAAAGTGCTTGTCCAAAAAAGTACTCGTCGTTTTATGGCATTTATTTTATTTAATAAATAAAACAGAATTTATCTCAAAACTACATGCTCGACATGTTTCTTCCATTAAGTTAGGCATATTCCATACGTCTTAACATGTTTGCAACCATTCCTGAACATTCTCGAGGTGATGTCCATTAAAACTGATGTTATGTTTTGATAGCAACCAAAACTGCATACCATGCCCTATTTGAGAGTCACATATGTTATGGCTTGGTTCTCTGGGGAGGTTCATCTGTTGGCAATCTCCAGCAGCGAGTATTGATCATGCAAAAACAAGCAGTGCAAATCTTGGCAGACCTTCAATATCCTGAGAGTTGTAGGAACGCCTTTAAGACATTGGGTATATCAACAGTTGTGACACTGTACATTTGTGAAGTCATTAAACATGCTCGCACACAACATCTGATAAAAATGGGATCTCCAAAACTATAACACAAGAAGAGCGAATGACTTTAGTCTCCCAGCACATCCTCAGCCCTTTTGCCAAGAAGCCATCCTATGCCGGTGCTAAGCTTTACAACATGCTTTCAGATGACATCATAGCCAACACCCTCAGACTCTAAAAAGACTATTTTGAAGTGGCTAATAGTGAGTCGATCTACAGCCTTGAAGAATTCAAGACCATTGCTGCAGCCAAACAATAAACTTCCAGCACCAACGGTTTTGGACTGAATTTATACAAAACTAATTGTAACAAACAAAATGTAATAATATGACGTAATTCTGTTCTTGATGAATACGAAAATAAATATATTTGAGTATTGAGTATTGACCTTCAGATTTGGAATAATTTAAGGTTCTGTCTAAAACGCTTTGTCTTTATTGCTACCACAAAAGGCATCGAAAAGTGAAAATCAGCATTTCTTGCTGGGTATGAGAAGTCAGCTGAATAATAAACCACCTCAAATCATTCAAAATCTGAAGCAAAACATGACATTAGTTCTAATAGATATCACTCCTCGAGAATATTCAAGAATGGTTGCAAACATTTTAAGACGTATGGAGCATGTCACAGTCAATGGTTGAAAATATGTAGAGTATTTAGTTTTAAGATAAAATTAATTAAATTAAGTTAAGATATTTAAATTTTGTGTACCTAATAAAAGAAATACCGTAAAATGGGGAGTATACTTTTTGTACCGAACTGTATGTGTAACGTAGTCTACCTTAACAGTTGGCGTCAGCGGGTGCTGCGGGGTCTGCGTATCCGTCCAGGAAGTAGGTGACCATGGTGCCCTTGCCCTTGACCTCCACGTCTCCTCGGCAACTCAGAGGGTATCCCTTGCTGTGCAGGATCTGGTACACCTCTTGCGTCACCTGAAACACACAACATCTTCAGTTGGTGTAAGCGGGTGCTGAGGAATCTGCGTATCCCTTCAGGAAGTACGTGACCATGGTGGCCTTGCCCTTGACCTCCACGTCTCTTCGGCAACTCAGAGGGTATCCCTTGCTGTGCAGGATCTGGTTCACCTCTTGCGTCACCTGCAACACGCAACATCTTCAGTTGGCGTCAGCGGGTGCTGAGGGGTCTGCGTATCCGTCCAGGAAGTAGGTGATCATGGTGCCCTTGCCAAAGCCCTTGGGAAGCCAGGCTGTAAGCAGAGTGAATTAAAGTAACAAATTACAAAGAAAATTCGATCAACTCATGCTAGCGGTGATTTAGACCTTAGCTGCGTGTCAGTCTGGTTTTATCATTAATAGGTTCTGGCTTGTACAGAAAAAAACATAGAATAGAAAATTCATTTATTGATTGTTATTTTGAATGCCAAAAAATCAATGACTAAATCTACATCTATTTAATAAACACAACTAGTTGAACAAGAACAGACCAAGCAAAAATAAGAAAACCTGGTTGTGGGTTTATGCCGAAAAATTCTCATGTATTTTTCTTTACTTGCGTTGTGGAATTGCTCACTAGGGAACCTTCGAGACTAATAGAATTATAACTATTGTAACTTTGCTGTTTTGTTACTATGCACGGTATAACTCTGACATTTGGAGTTGTGATAAATTGTGCGATAAATGATATGGAGTTGGTAAAGACTTGGACTGATTTGATTTGTATAAAGTTGGGTACCTGGATGCAGTCCAGAACGCCCGTGGAGTCCATCCTGCTGGCCACGTTGACAGCGTTGCCCCAGATGTCGTACTGAGGCTTCCTAGCGCCAATCACACCGGCCACCACAGGCCCTATGTTGATACCTGACCAACAAACATAAATACGATGAACCTGACCAGAGAAAAAACCTACGACGAAACTTTTGGTAAAAAAGAACATGGTACAGTGTTTTAGTCACATATGATATTTTAGAGAACAATAAAAACTGGACAAAAATTGATAAACAAAATATTTACGAGCACAAAAGGTAGGAGCGAAAAGAATGAAAATAGTAGACAAAACTACGGAAAGAGATTTTACAGTGCAGGTACATGTTCTGAACCAAGCCTAACAAAACAAAATACTGACCTATTCTTATCCTAAAGTTGTTGAAGGAATGTTCGTTGACATATTTCAGTTGCTCTCTCAACTTCAAAGCATAGTCCGCCATCGCGGTCACGTGTTTCAAGTCTTTCATGTCACACGTAGCCTTGGTCAACCCTGTAACAGATATAATCACACCGCGTCACACATACAACCCCTTATAAACCAACCGCCGCGTTTTGGGCCGACTGACCGATCACTAACTCAACCACCCACCCTGTATAGTGTCGGTACTCGGTACTCACCCGAGGCAGCCATGTAAGTAGCTCCGGTAGATTTGATCTTCTCAATGGAGCTGAACCTCGCCTCGGATAGGAGTTCGTCAAAGTCAGCGATGATCTCGTTGAGCAGCCTGAGACACTCCACTCCCTCGTTGTTACCCTCCAGCTCTATGTAGAACTCGGAGAAGTTAGGGATGGAGGCGAACATGATGCACACGTGGTCACACTGCTCGTGGTACAGCTCCTGTACATACACAACGGATCAAATGATTTCGTTTTTTCTAAATGCTTAATCCAATATTTTTCATCCATTTTCACAATAGAAAAAACAACAGATTAAATTCTCAGATTCCACTTCGAATGAATTTTTAGTACAGTCTGGCGTCTCCCAAGGTTCAAATCTGGGCCCACTACTGTTTCTGATATTTATGAATAATGTTGTGGATTATGGGAGGTGTAGTAGAACTCTTTTGTACGCTGGTGATATGAAAGTATTTCATGAAATAAATTCCTTGACAAACTTCTACAAAATGACATAGACCGTCTAGTACTCTGGAGTCAGAACGACTCAGGTTATATGTTGACAAATGTTTTGTGAAGTTCGTGGATTTTCAGTATAATATTAGAAAGATTTTCTTGGTCATTAAAAGCCAAATCAAAGATCTTGGTATTATCTTTGATGAAAAACTATACTTTTCTCATCATTTCATTGAACATTTTAAAACTGCATATAAAGCAAACAAATTGACAAAACATTGTTTTGATTCACATAAAAGTCAATCAAAACAAAGTAAAAAGAAACTGACTTAACCTCTTCTATCCGTTCGCTCTTGGGATAGTTTTCGATATATTTTATTTTCGTTTCATTTTGAAGGAAATTCTCGGGGTTTACTTGCTAGTAGTGAAATAATTCGGAAAATGATAATTTATGCGTAATTGTTTTTCTTATGATCTGATTAAGTAACGAGCAAATATGTCTTCGGTTCAAAGAATATATTGATTTCAACTATTCATTCATACCTGGATCAATTTAATCCCCGAAACTTAACAACTAAACAGCTTAAGTGTCTACTGGACCATTCTTCTTCAATCTTTGAATATTACCAAATTTCCAGAAATTTCAGATATTCCATTAGATCTTCTGAAGATAAACTTAGGCAAAACGTGTTAAATAAAAATAAATACTCAACGGAATTAAGAAATAAAAACCTTTATAGTGTTTTAGTTATTTAAAACAATTAATAAGACATTAATGAATTCAGCTTGATGACTTTAATTAGTTTCCTCTAACAACAAGTTCATCAAAAACAATAGTAATAACGTTAATTATAAATTAATAATATTTGGTTTTAACATATGTTTCTGTAGAAAACGTATAAGTATACGTATTTTATACTATACTAAACATCCTCCCCTAAGTTTTTTCTTTTTATAAGTTGTATCTTGATGGTTTCTTGATAACTCTTTTAGGCCTTTGTTGTCCAGGGTTTTCCACATTCGTGTTTAATGGCTCTTTTGGTCTAGGTTCACCAGAATCATCAACTTGGCCAGCTGGAGTTTGATGGCTTTTCAGTTTAGGCCAATAATCGAATTTTTCATATTTTTCATTACATGTTGGCTCAGTGCTTCTATGCGGTTCATTAAACCTTTTTAGGAAAAAGTTATTCCTTCTTAACGTTTTGCCATTAACTTTAGCAATGTATGAGCGAAATCTTAATTTTCTATTATTTCTCCCTGCTCCCAATTTTTTTTTGAACTTATCAAACACTAAGACTTTGTCGTGGACTTCAAATTCTTCTGGTTGTTTGCAATTTTGATTGTAGTAAACTCTTTGTTTTGTTTGTCTCTGATGTAAATTATGGTCTTCATATCCTGTGGCTACAAAGTAGATACTTAGCTCTTGTTTGAAGAAACTAAAATTGACGTCCAGATTTCCACTGGACACGTTTAAAACTCCTGGTCTTCTAAACTACATTTTTGTTTTTATCTACGAATACGTGTTACCTAATCAGCTATGATTACATGTAACCTGATTAGATACAACCACTTGTCAAATAATGGTCTACAACTGCGTATTATATAACTAGCAATAATTACGTGTTACCTAATTATCTACGACTAGGTGTTATCTAATTAGCTAAGATTACGTGTAACCTAATTAGCTACGATTACATATTACCTAATGAGCTACGACTAAGTGTTACCTAATGAGCTACGACTACGTGTTATCTAATAGCTACGATTTCGTGTAACCTAATTAACTACGAATCGTGTTACCTAATTACCAACGCCTACGTGTTATATAATCAGTTACGGTTTCGTGTAACTTAGTCACGATTACATGTTACCTAATTAGTTACAATTATATGTTACCCGATTAGATACAACCACTTGTCACCTAGTTAGCTACAACTGTGTATTATATAACCAGCTACAATTACGTGTTACCTTATGAGCTACGACTACGTGTTACCTAATTAGCTACGACTACGTGTTATCTAATTAGCCAAGATTTTGTGTTACCTAACGAGATACGACTACATGTTACCTAATTAGCTACGATTACGCGTTGGCTAATTAGCTACAGGTTCGTGTAACCTAATTAGCTACGACTACGTGTTACCTGATGAGCTACGACTACGAGTTACCTAATTAGCTAAGATTAAAGGTTACCTGATTAGATACAACCACTTGTCACCTAGTAAGCAATAACTGCGTATTATATAACTAGCTACAATTTCGTGTTACCTTATGAGGTACGACTACGTGTTACCTAATTCGCTACGACTACGTGTTATCTAATTAGCCACGATTTCATTTCGTGTTACCTAATTAGCCACGATTTTGTGTTACCTAATGAGCAACGACTAAGCGTTACCTTATTATCAATGATTACATGTTACCTGATTAGCTATGCTTACCTGTTTACTAATTAGCTACGATTACAGGGTACGTAATTAGCTATGATTAAAGGTTAACGAATCAGCTACAACTAATTGTTACCCAATTAGCTACATCTACGTGTTCCCTAATTAGATACAACAACTTGTTACCTAATTAGTTACAACTACGTGTTATCTAAGTAGCTACAACCACGTATTACCTAATTAGAAATAACCACTTGTTACCTATTTATCTACGAATACGTGTTACCTAATCAGCTATGATTACATGTAACCTGATTAGATACAACCACTTGTCAAATAATGGTCTACAACTGCGTATTATATAACTAGCTATAATTACGTGTTACCTAATTATCTACGACTAGGTGTTATCTAATGAGCTAAGATTACGTGTAACTTAATTAGTTACGATTACATATTACCTAATGAGCTACGACTATGTGTTACCTAATGAGCTACGACTAAGTGTTACCTAATGAGCTACGACTACGTGTTATCTAATAAGCTACGATTTCGTGTAACATAATTAACTACGAATCGTGTTATAATCAGTTACGGTTTCGTGTAACTTAGTCACGATTACATGTTACCTAATTAGTTACAATTATATGTTATCCGATTAGATACAACCACTTATCACCTAGTTAGCTACAACTGTGTATTATATAACCAGCTACAATTACGTGTTACCTTATGAGCTACGACTACGTGTTATCTAATTAGCCACGATTTTGTGTTACCAAACGAGATACGACTACGTGTTACCTAATTAGCTACGATTACGCGTTGGCTAATTAGCTACAATTACGTGTTACCTAATTAGCTACGACTACGTGTTACCTGATGAGCTACGACTACGAGTTACCTAATTAGCTAAGATTAAAGGTTACCTGATTAGATACAACCACTTGTCACCTAGTTAGCAATAAATGCGTATTATATAACTAGTTACAGTTACGTGTTACCTAATGAGCTACGACTACGTGTTACCTAATTCGCTATGACTACGTGTTATCTAATTAGCCACGATTTCATTTCGTGTTACCTAATTAGCCACGATTTTGTATTACCTAATGAGCTACGACTAAGCGTTACCTTATTATCTATGATTACATGTTACCTGATTAGCTATGCTTACCTGTTTACTAATTAGCTACGATTACAGGCTACGTAATTAGCTATGATTAAAAGTTAACGAATAAGCTACAACTACTTGTTACCCAATTAGCTACATCTACGTGTTCCCTAATTAGCTACAATTACGTGTTGCCTAATTAGCTACAACCACTTGTTACCTGATTAGCTACAACGACTTGTTATCCAATTCGCTACAGTTAAATGTTACCTAATTAGCTACAACTATAAGTGTTGCATAATTAGTTACATCTACTTGAGACCTACTTAGCTAATTACATGTAACCTAATTATCTACATCTAATATTAAGTACAAATTGTCGATCTTCGCCATTTAATTACTTACGTCATTATTTTTATCACTGGACAAAAAGTGCTCAGCAACGTGTTCCGGCAGGATGTTAGCTAACAACTTCCGGTTGTATGCTTGCAGATGCTGCATGTCTTCTTTTTCTTCTGCAAAATAAAACATAACCGTGAGAAATGAATCTGCAAACCTTCAGTGGTTTGACGAATCTGGTTTTATGCTAGCATACGACCTTTAAAGAGTTTGTACGGTCATGCTTAACATACAAAGTACGAAGAGAGTAGTTAAACATACGAGGGTCGTTCGGAAAGTAGTACCCGTTTTAATCTCTGTGTTGTCTATGTGCTGACAGATGATTGAATCAAAGTCAGTTGGTTTTAGCATCTTATTGGTCAGCTGTTTACTGAATTTCGTTTCAATACAACTCTTATTACCGTGTTTGATGTAAACATACAAAATGGAGAAGAAAATCCATAACGCCGCCAGTTGTGAATTGAGATCAGTTATTCGATTTCCGAATGAAAAAAACATGCGCTCAAGTGAAATATACCGCAAAATTAAATCCGTGTATAGTGAATAATGGACGAGTCAACTGTGCGACGTTGGTGCCGAAATTTCAATGAAGGCGTTCACGATGAGGATCGAAGCGGCCGCCCGAGTGTCATCACGGTAACGCTTGTTGAAACTGTTGACGCGTTTGTGCAAAAGGATCGGAGATAGACTTTCGATGAAATTACTGAAAATTTTCTAAATGTTTCACGCACTATCATTTACGAAGTCCTTACAGAACACCTCAAGTACCGTAAAATGTGTGCTAGGTGGGTTCCGATGATCACAAATTGAAACGAACATCTGCAGCGCTAAGCTTTTCGGGACGCTATTCGAAAACGACCTCATGCAGCTGAAAAGACGAAGCAGTTACTCAACCACTTCCGATGGGATGTTCTCGACCATCCTCCGTACAGCCAGACCTAGCCCTAGTGACTATCATTTGTTCACAACACTTTCTTTGGGTGGGAAACGTTTTGAGGATGACGACGAAGTCAAACAAATGGTACTGGCTTATTTCAATGGATTGGCGGCAGAAGACTACGACATAGGTATTTAAAAGCTTGTAACAAGGTACAATAAACGCTTGAATTTGCAACAAAATTATGTAGAAAAGTAGGTTAAGATATAGAAATGTAAAATACAAAGTTTCGTTGAAAAATTTTGGTTTTCTACGTATTATTGGAAAACGGGTATTACTTTCCGAACGACCCTCGTACATTATACAGCATGTGCTAAAATGTGCCTAGTTGAGTACGCAGTGCCTGTCAGCCGTTTTGTTTTTGTCCTATAACAATATTAAAACAGGCATTTTCTTGAAAAGAAACCCTTACGTCTACAATTATTTGTATTAGATGTTTTTGAAATAAGTTTCATTTGAAAGATAAAAACAAACTGCAGTGGCTTCGTTGACCACTTTTTGAAAATGTTACTGATTTAAAAAGAAATTTAAATACAACGTTTTGAAATACTCAAATACAATGTATAAATGATAAACTATAAATTTGACTCAGCGGAGCTACTAAACAATTTAATGTACTTTAAATCAAAGTTTAAGATCTATAATAAGTCATTTGACACAGTATTTAAATTCTGTTTGTAGTATTTCCAGCTTGTTGATTTAAAGTCACTATTTGACAGTCACATGTTTCGGATAAACATTCAGATTTAAGTACTTATTTGAAGGCAGAAATAGCTGGGCCGGATGGTGTAGTGGTGAGCATAACCACCCGGCAAGCGGGAGACCCGCTTGGGACCCGGTTTGGACCCGGTTGCGTCCAAATATTTTGTCTTCAAATTTACTTAGTATTAAATCAAAGTTTAGTTCATTAAACTCCGATGAAAACTATAGGTCTGGGTGACCCAAGGAAATGCGTGTTTTCTTTTGTTCTTATTGGACATAGTTCAAGGTCACAATTACTACTGCGCAGCCTCAGTAAAATTCTGAATACTGGCCAAGAACACATTTAAAATCATGTGGAATAATACAAGTGATGACAGAATTTCACAATACAAATCCAGCCCTGACATCTCAATAAACAGGAAGCTCTACATAAAGAGGCAGACCGGAAACGCAGATAATGCACAACGGGTGATATCAGCTCCTGTCACTTCCGGTATACCGACATCACGTGACCTACTTGGAGCATCGAGGCATTGTTAGTCGAGCGGGTTAAGTTATTCAAATCATTGTCCATGTATAATTTGTGAGATCTTACACGGATGCTAAAATAGATATGTACAATTTTGACAGCACATCTGTGTCGTTATGGTTCGATCCCAGTCATCACTTACAATTCGTGAAATGACTATACGGTAACACTAGGTAAAGGTCGAGGTTGAGTGAGAAAAAAAGAACTTTGAAGTCCTAACTTCCTTCATTAAACAAGGCAGATTGGTAATAGATAAGGAAATTATCGAACAACCTGTGTGGTTAAGTCACAAGGACAACATATTTTTATAACATTGTTTCTTATAGGTTTATTATTTCCTTTGACATGGCTTAAAGAAAACCAGGCCGACACGCAGCTAAGCGCTAACACGCTGCTGACATGAGTGAAGCTAATTTCCTTATTACTATAGTGGGTTAAGAGATTCGACCTTAGACTTACATGACCTTTTATTTCACGTTTTACATAATAAAAAACTCAATAGATTTTCGTATTTTTGGGTACATTGAGTCATACCTTCAAAATATATATACGTACATTACAAATTTCATTTAAATAGAACAAAATTTACTCTTTTTAGATTATTAAAACACTTTTTATAAAACTCCCCTCTAAGGTCACTTTCGGTAGTCCGATTTTATTTTTTTATTTTATTTTCCTATTAACGGTCGGAAACCAATTTCAATATATA
>CM032059.1:34565622-34577909 GCA_018831715.1 Matsumurasca onukii | reverse complement strand
ATGTTATTTTAGTTGTGTACATTTTAGTTTAATACAGTGTCTGAAAGAGTAAAATGTGATTTTTTTGTGCCTATGTTCTATGTACCGCGTAGTTAAATGCTATCAGGTCTTGTAACCATCATTCGAGTACCCGTTTACCTTTGATTATTTCCCCAGTTTTCAGTTCTCGCCTGTGCAGCCTAATTATGTATTCACTTAACAATTGACGCCAACCTAAAGTTTGCAGTCACATTTCACTCTCCTGTACAGGAATAACCATGTTCTTAACTGCGCCAAAGAAAGAGATTATTTCAATTTTACTTGAACGGATGTCTTGTTAGTGCATGATTCCTAAACGCATTTGGAACAGACAATTACAATACATTATTACAGGATACAGATTACACGTAGACACGTTAAGGTTTGTTTGCCACAGTACCTCGCAGGTTCCTCCGTTTTAAAGGTACTTCAAGTAATGAAGTATACAGTAAAAGCGGCGTTGTGAATCTACACTATTTTGTGTTAGATTGACAGAATTTATGTTGAACAGAACAAACTGTTTAAATTTATTTTAAAAATACAAATTTATTTTTAATGTAATTCACTGATCAATGATCAATTGTTGAACCTCTACACTGATGAAACACTAGCAGCAATCGTGGAGTACTTTGATATAGTCATACTTTGAGAGTCTATAAATCTCATTAATTGTTTTAGGAGACGTCGTGTCTGATATTTGTTCAATGTTGTTATAGATTTATTGGTCAAGAAAATTGGTTTCAAGGTAATGTTTTATCCCAACGAAAACAAAATTTCTTTGAGTTTTTATACAGTTTCTTTAGGTTATCATTGGCTCAAGTACGATGTCTAAGTTGTTCAGCACTTTGGATGTGTTGGCATGGTGCGTGGAGGAGGGAGAGGGGCTAATGAACTGCACTAGCGGCGTGTTGCGGACCCGTGCCGCATATGACATCCACACTCATAATAATAATAACACACACACGCACCAGTGTGTACTTTGTACGTATTTTCATTAGCAATACCACAATAGTGTTCGCCGTCCGAGGATATTTGCACCTCAATATTTGCCTATCCCGACGGTAAAGATGGTAAGATATGTGCAGATCGTGGCAAAGATATCGCATTAAATGGTTTAGTTAGCTGTGAAGAATTATTAGTCATCCATATAATCTTAATTATTTAACAAATTCACGCCCATACAACTGTTACCAAGACATTCAAATATATAATATATCCTACGCAGTCGGATATAATACAATAAGAGACATTATAAATTGAGATGTACTGCTAGTGTGACCATTCCCAAGACTGGTATTCATTGGCACTAAGATAATGCTGATAGTACTGCAACAAAGATACCTTCAATCGTAATTTTTGGGTAAAGCAAAGAATGAGTCTATTATTGAACAGCCACTAGTACGAGTAGGTTGTTTATTTCTATTACACTGTTGCCCTTGAAAACAGATAACTTCACAAGAAAAATCCTTTTGGTTTTGGAGTTGCGGGTTTTTTAGTCGATCAGAGTCATTGGACCTTAACGTGGGTGATTTCTTCAGGTTACATCAAAGGTAAGGTTTATGTCCCACCTTGCCCGCTACCATTCAAGAACTCGGGTTAAGGGATAACGGAAGCAGTAGACTCCATCACTCTGGCCATGCACTGTATCTCCTTATGTCGAAAGGCAAGAAATGGACTACCGCTTCTGAACTATAATGATATGCCGTGCTACACGTGGTGCGCATGTCCAATGCGTGTCACAACATAAACTTTAGACCTCAATATATTTTATTGATATAACGTTATCAAAATATGAGATTTGTTCTTTTCATTTTGAAACTACCTGTATGTTAATTTGAAAACTCTTAGATATTGAAGCTGAAGAAGTGCAAACATCAGTAATCACTAATCAGATGCTCAGGCCAGAAGTAATTAGTAGTGTTACATATGCTATATTAATATTATTCCATATGACAAATTTCTAATTGTTATGTTGTTTACAATTAATGCTATTATTCAGTTTCACTAAACATTGGCTCAACGCACATGTACTTCATAATTTATTACACTGGCGACGAGCCAAAAGCAATTTAAATTAGACTTTTGTTTTTTATAGTTTTGTTTATTGTTATTTTTTTTGTTATCTATTATATATTTCTCAAATACCACTCACTCACTGACTGACTGACTGACTGACTCATCATCACTGTATCACAAAAAAGTACTGAGCGTAGGGTTGAAACTTAACATAGTGGTTCCTTATATGCTCTAGATGTGCAATAAGGCGGGATTTTGAAAATTTTGAGTCTAAGGGTAGTTTTCACCCCTAATGATAGGCCAAACAGACGCCCTTTGCGGCATCTAAGCTTTTCGTATATGAGCTCTAGCGTCTAAACCTTGAGTCCGATTTGAAATCTGATGAAATTTTCATGGTCCAGAATTAAATTTTCTATAACTTTTTATTTAAATTTTTTGTAGCTCTTACGGTTTTTCCAAAAATGGCTTTACTTTCAAAATTTAGGTTTTTCGAATAATTTCAAGAATATCGTACTTACTCTTTAAAATATAGGTTTACATACAGTATTCTAGCTATGACTATCAGAATCATTTACCGTTTCATTACAATAACGTTCAACACACTTGGAATGAATCAAGCTATGTATATATTACTTATGCCAAATATCATACTCTTCCTATGGTAGAATACGTTTATTTAATCAAGTGAGGTAATAGCAGCCAGAGGCTAGGTAGATCAGCTGTTTGAGGTGGACAGGAGGGAGGCGGGGGAGATAGAGATAAGGTGACCAGTGTTCTCTGCCTAGCCAGTTATCGTTGTGCTCTTGCCTGCCACACTGCTACTGTCTATCGTTCACTCTACAACCTGCTACACCTTGCTACACTACACACTACACTGCTTTCCTGGTAATCCTACTCACCTTTTCTTACCTCATTATTTTCGCAGTTGTTACACTTTATATTCTATCACACTTCTACACTACACTCCTTTCCTGGTAATCCTACTACCTCTTCTTATTTCATTATTATTTTTACATATTCTACACGTTTCATTACACTTCTACATTTCACTATTTTCCTGGTATTATTTACCTTCCAGTTCTTACCTTATTCTTTTACAGTGTCTAAATTTACAGTCTTAAATTCTATCACACTTCTTAATTTCACGTTATACGAGTGTTATCATTTATTGGACTGTCCCTTTCGTTAGGGTTAATCAATGACCATATTGTTTTAATATTTGCTCAGACTTATCTAAAATAAATTGTATTAGCAGGTTCTTTCTTTAAAAGTTGATCTATTTTCTGAAAAGCTTTGGTTAGTCTGATTGGATTTCAAAGTTATCCTTAAAACTTTGCTGGCCTACACGTAAACTCTTCTTGCCTACCAAACGTCATACCAACATCTAAAAGTATTTTCTTTTACAAACTCACTCTTTTCATTTTTACTCTTTCATACATACACCTACCATCAACATAATGGAAGGTATTGAAGTTGACGGGGTTATGGTGCCTCACCTGATAGTTCCTGTGGGTGCAGATGGGTCATGTTTTTTTTACTCCCTTTCTTACCTCATGTATGGCACTGTCTCTCATGCCACTGAGTTGAGAAACAACGTTGTGCAGCATATCACAAATAACGAAAGGTTTTGTTTGCACACAATGTTGCCATGTGGCAATATTTACCTCTGTGGCTGAGTACCGTGCTCATATGTCCCTAAGAACGACGTTTGCGACCCACTGTGAAATTCAAGCTGCCACAGAAATATATGCTTGCCATCTGGTTGTTTATCGTGAAGGTGAAGTAGTTTTACAGCCTGAACGATATGAGGAGGGAAGGCCAATTACGCCTCAAGTGTACTGGCCATATGATGAGCGCTCATTTCGAACCTCTGATTCCTCAAAAATCCCACCTACCCAAGATTATATGCCCTCTAAGCCAGACCCACTGTTAACCTTGAACCTCTTCCTGATCAACAATTCTACTCAACCGATGATGAACTACCTCTCATTCATTTTGTAAATCCTGCCAATCCACCTTCAAAAGATTCTTGCACTTTAGCTCCAACAAATCTTGGTTCTTCTTCTTCCTCTTTAGCCAGCTATACAAATAATTTAAATTCTGGAAAGAAAAGAAGGAAAAATCGGCGCTCAAGGGTGAATGATAGAATAAAAAAAGACAAAAATAGAGAATCTGTAAAGAAATATATTGAAAAATCCCGAAGTAAACCGAGAGGCGGTAAAAAGTACAGTAAATCAAAACCCGAAGTTCATAGGGAGTCAGTAAAAAATATAACAGATCAAATCCTGAGGTACATAGGAGTCAAAAAATATAACAGATCAAATCCTGAGGTACATAGGGAGTCAGTAAAAAATATAACACATCAAATCCTGACGTTCATAAGGCGGTAAAGCTGTATGATAAAAAATAATCCTAGCGTAAATAGAAAGTCTGTTAAGAAATACTGTGAGAGAAATCCTAACATCAACAGAGCTTCTGTTTGTAAATATTCTAAACAAAATCCGGATGTTAACAAGGAATCCGTTCGGCGATACAATGAAAAAGAAAAACAATTCCATGGTCCAATAAGTTTCAATCGGGTTTAAATATGACAGTACCATAGATTACAGTAATGACAAGGTGGTTTCTCTTGGTCAGCGTATCGCATGCAAGTGGTGTCACGCATTAAAGTGGAAAGATGAAAGTCCAGGTTTATGTTGTAGCAACGGTAAAGTTCATCTTCCTGCCATTGAACACTTTCCTGAGCCACTGCACAGTCTCCTTACAAGTAACCATCCCGAATCTTTACATTTTTAATCATATTAGAAAGTATAATGGATGTTTCCAAATGACTTCATTTGAGGTAAAGAAATAAGTGAAGGTAACTTTATGCCAACTTTCAAAGTCCAAGGACAGGTTTACCATAGGATAGGCAGTCTATTACCATCACCACAAAAGTCCATCTTTTCTTCAAATATATTTTCTAGGCGACGATGAAAAGAAAAGGAAATTAGAACAGATCTTTTCGATGTTGTATATCCGTGGTTAGTTGACCAGCTTCAAAAACTTCTGCATGATAACAATCCATACATACGAGAAATACGCAATGGAAATCCCAAAGGGTCAAGATTTTAAAGTAGTTATTCATGCTGATAGAAAGCCTGCGGCTGGTCATAGGGTCGTTACAATGCACCGTCGTCAAGGGAGGTAGCTTTGGTTATTGTTGGTCAACAGTTTGAAAAGCGTTCTTCACAGCAGAGACACAAAGTTGGTACGGATCAGTGAAACTCATCGCGCTTACGACACTCTTCAGTACCCTCTTATGTTCTGCCGTGGGAAGATGGTTACTCTATCAACATTCCACAATGTGACCCAGTATCTAAAGCTCCTCTCAAGAAAACTGTTTCTGCTGCCGACTTTACGCCTACCGGATCATGGAAAGAGAAGGGGAACACAACTATATCTTACTTTATCGTCATCTTTTAAACCAGTTTTTAGTGGATATGTACGCGAAGATAGAGACTGAGAGGCTTAACTTTGTTAGGTTTCATCAGAGTAAGCTACTGAAAGTTACACTCATGTAAGAGATGCGATGTGTAGGCAAGACGGCGATGTTGCAAACATTGGCAGAATAGTTGTGTTGCCATCAAGCCATGTAGGAGGGCCCTGCCATGCATGAACGCACCAGGACGCTGTTCGCCACTATGGTCGTCCTGATTTGTTCATAACATTTACATGTAACCCTAAATGGTCCGAAATTGAAAGCCTATTGAAAAATGGACAACGGTCTCACGACAGACACGAGTTGACAGCTCGAGTATTTAACTTGAAGCTGAAGAAAATGATAAACATTCTGGTTAAAGGTGCTATTTTCGGGTCAACTAGGTGTTACATGTACACAGTTGAATGGCAAAAGCGGGCCTCACGCTCATATCCTCTTGTGGCTTCATGATCGAATAAGGGCAGATCAAACGGACAGTGTCATACGGGCAGAGATACCTGACCCTAAAGAAGACCCTGAGCTTCACGAAGTGATTAAATCAACAATGATCCATGGCCCTTGTGGAAACCTCAACAAAACTCGCCTTGTATGGTTAATGGTGCCTGTTCGAAAAAATATCCACGTCCTTTAGTTAGGGAAACTCAAACTGCAGACGACGGCTACCCTCAGTATCAACGAAGGTCTCCTGCTGATGGTGGCTTTACTGTCAACATCAAAGGAGTGGAACTTGATAGATGGGTAGTTCCGTACAATCCTGTCCTTTCACGTACACAGGCACACATTAACGTTGAAATATGCAATTCTGTCAAGTCAATAAAATACATATGTAAATACGTGAACAAGGGCAGTGATCAAGCTGCATTTAGGTTGGAAAACGAATTCGACGAGGTATCCAGGTACGAGGCTGGGCGGTACATAAGTAGTTCTGAGGCGGCTTGGCGGATATTGTGCATCCCAATCCATGAGAGGTATCCTCCAGTGATGCATTTGGCAGTGCATTTAGAAAACGGCCAAAGGATTTACTTTAACTCGGAAAACGTCATGGAAAATTAACAAACCCGCCAAAACAACACTTATTGGATTTTTGAACTCTGCCGATCAACTTTGCCACAACCCTTTTATACAGTGAAGTTCCAGCTTATTACACGTGGAAAATAATAAGTTTGTCCGGCGTAAACAGGGAAAGTTCCAGGACACCACGGTGTGAAAAGGACCAAGTCCTTGGCCGTGTTTACACCGTACATCCCAACAATGCAGAATGCTACTATGCGTCTTCTCCTCCATGAAGTTAAGGCCAACTAGCTTTGAGGATCTTAAGAGGGTGTCTGGAGTAGTTCATCCTACTTTTCAATCCGCCTGTAGGGAACTCGGTTTATTACAGGACGATAACCATTGGGCCAATACATTGGAAGAAGCTGCTGTGTCTGAGTCACCCTCTAAGATCAGACAGCTATTTGCTGTAATCTTGGTATTTTGCAAGCAGCAAACCCCTTGGCTTTGTGGGAGAAACACAGAGACAGTATGTCTGAGGACTTTAGAGGCAGATGGAAAGCAATGTTCAAGGTTTAGATGGGGCTTAGCATTGCTTATAATAAATGTCTTGAAACCTTGGAAACCTTATTATATTCGATGGCCCATCAATCTCTTCTAAACTTTGGTCTTCCTTCTCCAACTACAGACAACAGTGTGTCAACCAACCGTGAGTACCTCAGAGAACTGTCTTACAACGTAGACCTATTATCCAACATGGTTGCTGACAATGAGCCGAAACTTAATGACGAACAACGAACAGTCTATAGCGAAGTCATTACGAGCGTTTTGTCAGATAACGGGCAGCTATTTTTCCTTGATGCACCGGGAGGTACTGGAAAACATTTTTGTTGAATTTAATATTGGCCAGGGTGCGACAAAATATTGCTGTTTCCGTTGCTTCGTCAGGCATTGCAGCAACACTGTTGGATGGAGGGAAGACAGCTCATTCTGCGTTTAAATTGCCTCTAAACCTGAATCACCAAGAAACTCCCATTTGCAATATACCTAAGCAAAGTGATTCAGCCGAGGTGTTAAAAGACTGCAAATTGATCATTTGGGACGAGTGTACCATGGCTCATAAAGGAGCATTTGAGGCACTGAATAGAAGTCTTCAGGACATTAGAAGCAATGCAAGGCTGATGGGTGGAGTTACTCTTCTAATGGCTGGAGACTTCAGACAAACTTTACCAGTCATACTGGGGAACACGAGCTGATGAGTCAAAGCATGCATAAAGAGTTCTTTCTGGCCTTCTTTAAAGTTTTCTGCTTTGACCGTCAACATGCGAGTGCTTCTTTCCGAGATGAAAAAGCAGATGAGTTCTCAAATTCAATTCTGCAGATTGGTAACGGAACATTTCCTGAAGATGATGGCAAAATCAACATACCGGATAGCTTATGTGAGGTTGTGAGTAATTTGGATGCAATGACGGAAATAATTTACCCAAATCTATCGAATTCTCTCTAAACTCGACTTGATTGAGAGAAAGAGCCATTCTCACCCCAAAGAATGATACGGCTGCTCAAATAAATAACATGTTGCTGCCAAACTTACAACAGAAAATATTCGTTACCAATCTGTAGACTCAGTGGTTGAAGTTGAAGACGCGTTCAATTATCCAGTGAGTTCCTGCACACGCTGAATCCTCCAGGCCTTCCACCACATATTCTTAATCTTAAAGTTGGTGCTCCGATAATGTTGCTTCGAATCTGGTACCGCCTGGCAACGGCACTAGACTTCAAATCAAAGCTTGTATAAGAACGTTATCGAAGCAACAATATTTACCATGGCCAGGAGAAGTTGTCTTTATTCCACGAATTCTGATTCCGTCAGATTACCACCAATTTAAAGACTTCACCCTCTGTCAAGCTGTGCTTTGCTATGACAATAATAAGTCTCAAGGCCAGACATTGTCTGAGGGAAGATGCTTCTCCCATGGACAGTTGTATGTCGCGTGTTCAGTAAGCTCTGCCAGTAAATTAACGATTCTTCAGCCAGATGGGCGAACAAAAAATACTGTCTACAAAGAGGTCTTGGCAGTAGGCTAGGGGCCTGCCATAAACAAACTCCCCGTTGAACTGTGACTTGGCAGTAGGCTAGGGGCCTGCCCAACAAAACTCCCTGGAAACCATTGTACATATTGTAAATATGGTCTCTGTTCGTCGGCCTCCCCGTGGCGAGACTGAATAGCCATGCTCAATTGTCAGCATGGTGAACTAACGGGCGAACACAACAAACAATTCCTGAGCTACAATTAAACAATCTTTGGGTAAAATAAATTTATTTATGCACACATGACCCGTGCTTGGTTTCTGGCACTTTAGCAGTAGGTTAGGGACCAACCCAAACAAACCACCCGTTGAAGTTGTTTCATTACTGTTTGCTCTTTTGCCTGTTATATTTAATTCACTAGTGCCGTTTATAGCGAGGTTGGATTATTTTCCTGCCAACTGTCATTAAAATACAATTTAAGTACAGTGAAATTGCAGACTGTTACTTTAATGTATTATTTTGATAATGTCTGCTACTACAATAACAATCGATGATTTATGATAAAAGCTTAAACATTTCATATACGATTCCGTACAGCTAGTTGTTATATATTTTAAATATGGAAATACTACAAAACGTTGATTCTGTCACTGAGTTGAAGAAGGCTAGATCTGTAGTTAAGGGCCAACTAACCAGGGCAGATAGACTGTTGGAAGATGAAACGAACATCACAAAAGAAGTGCTAGAACAGATTGGATATATACAAGAATTTGGAACCGATTTGAAGTAATTCAACTAAAAATAGAACTGAAAACAGACGAAGAAGACATTGATGATGAAATTACATACCGAACCGAAATGGAAGATAAATACTAAACTTAAAGATTTACTACTACTCGACTTAATCAGTTAGAACTTACGTTAACAGCTGTTCAACAGAACACGACATCAGAACCACAAAAACCCAGATGTTACGGCCACTGTTCTCGGCTGTTAACTCACCCGTTCCAAGATGAAGAAAGTTTCAAAATTTTAAGACGCCTAGAAATATTTTGCATCTACATGGTCAAGGGCTGCAGCCCAAGACCGTTTTCACGTTACTACATGCCTTATCTCCAAGCTTGCATCAAAAAGTCTACGACCTCTGTGCACCAGAAAATCCTTTGAAAAAGACATACAAAGATCTTGTCAGACGGTTTCTGTCTGACTACATTGATCCCAAACAGGGCACTACGGCACTTGAACACAAGTTTTTGACAAGATTACAAGAACTTGGTGAAAGAGTTATGAATTTCTCAACTACAAAACTGACCACTGACTGTGAATTTTCATGTGAAAACTGTGGAAAAACCAATGCAACACTCTGTTACAAACTAATAAGGATTGAAGGGATGAGAGCTAGACTACTTCAAGAAAATCCATTCAATCTTTTCACGATGTTGTTAAAACCGCAACGTCCATGGAACTTTCTAAAGAAGGTTAAAATAAAACAGCAGTCACAAGCTGGTTATGTGAATTGTAAGAATGAACAGGTGGGAAAAGAATCAAAGCTATCAAGAGCAACATTTGTTCTTGACAAACTTAAAGGAAAGTACAGTTGCGGTTCACCGGACCATAGAGCTAACACATGTAAGTTTTTCAGAATTCTGCCGAAATGTAAGTAACAAGACCACAAGCCACTTGTGTATAATCAATTGACAAAAGCCTTCCTTCTATGTCTGCAACTCGTATTTTCAATTACTCACATTTGTCCGGATTTGACTACCAAATCGAATTCAGAAGAACGACCGACCACAGTAACGCAGATTTCCTTTCAAGATTCCCAACCGAACGACCTACAAGTACTTCCATGGACCAGATTGATATTTTTCATACAAACCAGATCAATACAATCAATTTAAATCACACCCTGTGGCCAGAGAAACCAAAAGATAATGAGCTGAAACATCTACAACTTGCCTTGGAAAAAGGACAGTCTATTGAACAGTTTGGTTATCACGATGGAGAACTTTGCTTTTTGATGGATGTATCATGAAAGGATGGAGAGTAATAATTCCAGAATCCCTGAAAAGGACTGTGTTACAAGAACTGCACTTTGGCCATTTGGGAATACTTAAATCGAAGGCACTAGCAAGAAGCTACTGCTATTGGAAGGGGATTGACAGAGACATTGAAGAAATGATTCTGTTGTGCAGACAGTGCCGAGAGAAACAAAATGTACCGAAAAAGGAAATCAATCATCCATGGGAACCACCGAGTAAACCTTGGGAACGCATTCACATAGACTTTGCTGGTCCAACCAATGGAAACTATTTTACTGATTGTGGACGCCTTTACAAAATGGGTGGAAGTCATACCATCGAAGAATATAACAGCTGCTTGGACGATCAAGGAACTCCGAAAAGTATTTACAACTTTCGGGTTACCGGAACTTTTTCTGACAACGGTCGTCAGTTGACTTCATCAGAATTTTGCAACTTCTTGAAAAGGAGCCATAAGTTTACACTCCTTATCACCCTTCAAGTAACGGGCAGGTAGAACGGTTTGTGCAAACCATCAAGAAATTAGTCAAGTGTATGGCTGAAGAACCTGGCACACTTGAAGAAAACTACACCGGCTTCTCATGCAAGTTCGACAGGCCCCCAATTCAACAGGGAACAGCGCTTACTTTCTAATGTTCGACCGAAAATCCGCACATTTTGGATTTAATCTACCTCAAAAAAGCGCAATCCTGAACACCCAAAAGGAATCGTGCGATTTTTCAAAGAAGGGGACCGTGTGCAAGCCCGGAATTACTCTGGCAAAGTGGAACTATGGACGGATTAAAAGTAAAGACGGCCACCTGCACTACTTCATCGAAATGGACAGCGGTCAAATTTGGAGGCGTCATGTGGACCAAGTGCTGCGCACAAAACTTTGAGAGGGAGAGCACTGTTACATATGCTATTTTAATATTATTCCA
The DNA here is from genome assembly GCA_018831715.1 of Matsumurasca onukii. Taxonomy (NCBI): domain Eukaryota; kingdom Metazoa; phylum Arthropoda; class Insecta; order Hemiptera; family Cicadellidae; genus Matsumurasca; species Matsumurasca onukii. The sequence continues at coordinate 34,566,410 of CM032059.1, read as the reverse complement.
TATGACAAATTTCTAATTGTTATGTTGTTTACAATTAATGTTATTATTCAGTTTCAATTAAACATTGGCTCAACGTACACGTACTTCATACTTATTAAGTAGTTATCCCGATGGTAGGTCAACGACGACTCCAACTCGACTTAATCAGATTAGTGGAAGGATTCAAGTCAAAGCGTATATACTCGTAGAGAATATATGAGCTGGCTGATATATGGTAAGATCAACCCAGATGGAGCAGCTATCTATAGATTGGGCTTGATGACTTAGAGCAAGAAACATTAAGTTATGGATAATTCATTTTGAACTTAATACTCCTCAAAGTGCAATCGATAAGTTTACTAACCACTGCTGAGATGTCACCAAAGACAATACATGTATTGCTCCTTTGATGTTCACGTACTGAGTGTCTGAATGTGTGTATTATATGTTGCAGGAGGGGAGTGTGTGAGGTGATAGTGAGACATGGCCGCTTGCATCCGCGGCCCGCGCTCAGTCCAGGGCTCAGTAGACAATCTGCACAAGTCCAGCAATGTCCAGTACAAGTCCATCATCCAGGTAAACACACCACCAGCCTGTCTAAGTGAACAGGGAATGTGATGAATATCGCACTCCGACACGTTTCCCTGGTACCGGCTATTCGCCACCCAGGCAGCAAATCTTGTTTGGATATGCTACGTTGTTTAGTCCTACCTTTAAATAATGTAAGGTAAAAAATCCAGGTCCAACATCATTGTTGCATACGGGCTCCAGATTACACGTTATCGAAAGTTATTAAAGTAATCAGTGAA
>CM032059.1:34549272-34565522 GCA_018831715.1 Matsumurasca onukii | reverse complement strand
GATAAGTGTATGGTGGAGTGGTTTTCTCAGATAAGGGCTGAAGAACACCCATCTCGGGGCCATTTGCGTGACCAAGGCGAAGTTTTTTTGATGCAGGCTTAGAAGGATTTTGAAGCTTCGTCCGGGTGGTTTACACGTTTCAAACAACGCCATGGCATTCGGGGAGTTAGTGTACAGGTGAAATTTTTGAGTGGGAACACTCAAGCAGCACAGGACTTTAGTGTAGATTTCAAAAATTGTAGAGGATGAGGGACTGCTCCCAGATCAAATATACAACGCTGATGAGTCAGGCTGGCTGTACTGGGTACTTGCCGACCAGACCCTCGCGTATAAAAGGAGCGAAGCGCACCGGGCTATCCTTCCAAGAAAGGATTATATTATGACTGTTATAGCAGAGTGGTAAACATAAGTTACCGCTACTTGTTATCGGAAGGCCAAAACCACGATCGTTTAAGGCACAGAAGCCAAGGAGGTTACCGGTTGATTACTACAATCAAAAAGTCGGCCTGGATGAACAGTGAGATTTTTAAAAGATGGTTTGATGAAAAAATTTGTTACACAAGTCAAAAAATACTTGAAGAAAATGGGCTTCAAAAGCTGTTCTGACACTGAGACAAGCACCTTCGCACTAGTGAAACAGTTCTAAAATCTGCTGATGGTAAAATATTGCAAAGTTTTACCCCAATGTATGACTGCCTTGATCCAACCATGGATCAAGGGTGATATCGTCATTATAGCGGAACTACCGTTACATTTTACAAAAAGTTGAAGAGGGAAACGACCTGAAGATATTTTGGAAAGAATTTACAATTTTAGATGCAATTTATATGAAGTGCATTCAGCAGGAACAAACAAAGGCTGTGACGATCGTTCGATCATGGAAAAGATCCTGCTAGAAGAAAAGTGGGGAGGATAATTTTCTCGGTTTTGATGAGGAAGAATGCATCACAAAATTGTGAACACTGTAAAGATGTTCGGGGAGAGGAGGTGAACGTAGACAATATCCGCGAGTGGTTATCGTGCGTGTTAGTGACCCTGGTTATGAACGGCTGACAGAACAATGAATTGTTGACAGGGTTACTGGAGTAGCGGAGAGGGGCGTGGAAAGTGAAAGTGACGGGGAGGGACAGCTGAATGTGTAGGTGAACAAACAGTGACGCACGGCACTGCTCTGCCAGTGTAGAGACTTTGCTGGAATACCTTGAGAATTACGACGTACCACCGACAAATGGTGTTGAGAAATCTAAGAAGCAAAATAAAGAAAAGTGCTTCTCAGTTCAAACTAAAGAACTGTAACAGATTATTTCAAGAAAAAGTAAAATAAGTTATTTAACTGTAAAATATATTGTAAATAGTTTTTCTTTGAGTTATTGTACATACAGTACGGTACTGAATAAATGTTTCTGCTTTTGAATTACGTCAGGTATGTTATTTACATTGATTGTTTCATTATACGATGTTACTCTCAGTTTAGTAGTTTTTTGTCGTTATACAGGGTGAGTCTCTACTGAGTGCATTAATTTTAACAGTGGTTTCTACACGTTAAAATGGACCAAAAAAAATACCTATCCTATACCTAACCTCAACCGTTTGGCTGTAATGGTGTATTTTGTGATTTTTTGAACACGACTTTGAACGGTTAATGTGACAGTAAAGCCCAAAGTATTATGTAAAAAGTGATACCACTTGAAGAAAAATTAAATTTACTATAAAATAAATACTTCTTAAAAAACATAACATCTTTTTGCTCTACGTAAAATGACTTTAAAAAGTTAAAAATATTTGTTACATATTTAGTTATTCAATTTTCAAAGCGTAATTAAACTAGTTATACTTTTTGTATTGTAATGTACAGTTACACCAAAAACTGCCTTGGGTTTTTGTCATCTTTAAAATGGTGTAAGAATATGTAGAGAGTCATAAGGAAAAATTCTGAAATTTCGTAAAAATGTTGCAAAGGTACACAATTAAAACAAATTAGTTAAAACACCAAACTAATAACTGAGCCTGTAATATTTCTTTACAAGTTGAATCTTTTGACTACATCAGCTGGTTGGAAGTAAAACGATATAAACAGTTGATTTCAACTTGTTATTGTTGAACCGTACCATACAACCCCATGTAAGAAGCTCTGTAAAGAGTTCTGCCGCTTGATCAGCAATATATGATCGTCTCAATGTTTTTAATTATGAACAAGAGCATTGCTATAATGTAGAACCCTCACCTGGTACGTGTCTTCTAATCAGAAACAGAACAAGTAAATGTCTAAGTGGTTTCATTGGAAACAAAGGCTTGTAGGACCTTACCTTGAAAATATAAAAACATAAGCATATTTTAAGGTACATAAACAAAACATTAATAAAACATTAGACTTATTCTTTGTTTGGCTTGTTTTACGATGCCCGATGGTACAGTTTCTGAGGTAGAAGTTTTGGGGTTAATATTAGGTTATTTGACGTCCATCGTCATACATATTTGCGCCATAGGCTAGTTGTTATCAAATTGAATATAAGTTTAGGGTAAAATTAACATCATTTGGTGGTGGGTGACTGGTCGGCTTGCGCTACGATTACTTTTAGGCTATCCCATTTCTAATGTTGGTGGTTATGTTCTAAGTTAATTTTTACCTGAGCCAATATAGTGCCGAACTTGGCTCTGTGTTTTCGTGTTGCTGTTTTTGTGCTACCTGCCTGCGAGGTTGGTAGCGTTATTCCGTGACTACGTCACTTCTTCGTCTCTATCTTTTCTGTCACTGTGCCATGATGGCGTATTAATTTTTGTGTCCGTCTGAATCTGTCTTCTATGTTAATATTTGTCAGTTTATTTATTGTCTACTGTTTTTTCTCAAGTAATATGGACTAAGTTTACACTCACCAGCCAAAGGGGTAAGTTTTCTTTGTGTTTTACTAAATGGCCAAACCACGTTGGTGACTAGGCTATTTGTAGGTTAGCGTCCTTATAATCTCAATCCAGTGTCGAGTCTTAATTATTAATTCGTGCGATTGTTTTCTAAGTAATTTTACAAGGGTACTGTTTAGTAATTTTCACCTTTTCTTTGTTTGCTCTCTTAGATAGCTCTTAGACTGTTAGTCCTAGTCCCTACTGAATACTGTAACCTATAAAGCATGAGCTCATTTGCCTTTTGTTATTATGTCTGTGTCTGCAATTTTTGTGTAAACACCCAAGTTAATTTGTCAAGCCATTCTGGGCTAAAACTGGTAGTAAAGAATGTTGTGTAAGAATAAGGCCATAAGCCTAGCTAAATGTAATTAAATGTAAATATGATTCTCTGTAACTGGAGTTATGAAGGCTATTCTTTCGTTTTAAACCCTTACGCGTGTTCGGTTCTCAAGCTGTCACAACTCTGACTTCGCACTTAAGGCATAGACTACAGTTTGTAATGGGTTTCGTTCTGCTTTCCAGAGGCTCACGGCAGGCCGAGACCACATGTACGAGTCTAATGTGATCTTTGGACTAAATGGACAACAGCTACGCAGAGATGCTGAAGTACTGGATACTAGCGGAAAGACTGACCGACCATCGCTTGAATGTATCGAGGACTAGCGCAGCTCACTACGCTGAACTACTACTTATATGCCAGATAAGTGTCATAGTGAATATGCTCTGGACTAGAAAGGTTTCACCAAGGATTTCTACTCCGTCCCCTGCGACCTAGTGACCCAGTGACTTGCGTAGCTCCATTAACTCAGTTGCTTTTGTATTTTGAAATGTAAATTTGCTTAAATCTAGTTGAGAACTTTTCCTAATTGAACTCGGACCTGGTCAGTCCTAGGCGTTACCATTATTAAATTTCTAATTTCTGGTTACTCTTTACTTTTTCCAAATTGACGTCACGCCTAAATTTTCTCGTTTTGTGTTTCTGTGTTATGTAAGTTAAATGTGTGTTATGTAAAATTGTTCTTGTGTAAGAGTTATATGCTAAACTATTTAAAAGCATTCATTAAACAAATTCTAAGGTATTTAAAAATAATGATAGGACTAAAGAGAGCTAGAGTACTAAATGTACTTGTCAATTTTGCCCAACTCTAAAGTGAACTTTTAAAGAAATATTGTTACCGTTATTGTTAAAGGGCTTTCTTAGTAATTTGTGTGACATAAATATATATACATTTTTCTATTAAATTTTAACTTGAAAAACTAATTTACTAGTCCTTTTAAATTTATATTGAACATTTAAAGTTTATAATTCTCTTTGTTAATTTTGTTGAAGCTGTACCCTTGCTGATTTATTATGATGTGCACGCTGTATTTTGGTAATTGTTATTTTGTGATTTATGCTAATGTATTTTGACTTTGTCTGAATTTATGGTTGATTATTGATCAATGGATTGTGATTATTGATGTTATGTTTAATAAACTTCTCTAGTTTTGTGTGGTTCTTTTTATGCCGGGTCCACCGTTCTAATTTTGGGACTTCAGCCGTTCACGCTTCCAGAGGCACTGGGTCTCAAATGGTAGCGTGGTTACTCGGGTTTAAAGGGATTTAAGTGTAAGTGTTCAGGTTCTAATGTTCTGCACTTTTGTGCTGGTGAGTGTAAAGAAGGAGTTCGTCTCTGCGTGGTTCTTCTGTTGTGGTATCGTCTTTGTTGTTATTGTAGCCTCCCTTTGCTGGTTGTTCTCCATTTAACTTTTCAAGTTTGTTTTCTGTGTGTTTTCAATATGGCAGGCTCTATTGTCCCAGAGTTTTTGGTGAAAGAGGAACTCACTTCGAGTTCGTTAGTGGGAATCACCCACCCTGATGTGGCCGCCATGCGCAAGGCGTGGCGTGAGTGCTGACATTCCCCAGGTTTGGTCTGACAAGCTCGACGAGGCGTAGAGTTGAAGTGCAAGGCTAAGTTTGAGGAGTGGAAACTTGCTCTGAAATTTTTCAGCAGGAACCTCCTGTGGGTTTGAGTAGAAGCCGAACTCAGCAAACTTCTGCATCTAGCGAGACGTCTCACTGTTCTGAGTTCTGATCCTGATTGGAGCTAGGTACCTGAACTGGGTCACTTCTGCCATCAAGGCTATTAAAATTCTTCTTGATTCTCTCAACAACCAGGAATCAAAGACCAAATCTGTCAGTGCTCCCCTGGTGAGTCATCAAAGAAAGTTTCAGAGGAGGTAACTGTCACTCTGCCTACTGAGCTACCAAAGGGAATGCCCTTGTTGAAACACCTTCATTCCAACCCGATTTCTCTTCTTTCAACAAACTGCCCAATCCTATTGCTCGCTTTTACAGGATGTTCCTCACGTGGGCGGGTTGGATGAGAATTTGTTCAGCTTCTTTGAAGTTGTACCGTCTTGTGAGTATCCAGGCATAAGTGACGGGAACCTCCTGAGCTCATTGTGGCCTATTGTCATGGTCGGTGAACGACTCATGACTTGCCTAGCCAGGCAGGGAAGCTTCCTGGATTTTCATCGGCTTTAGAGTTTTTCTTGCCAGGGCAGATCAAAGATCGTTTATCGATCGCTTTCTGAGACCCCAACTGAATCATGAGAGCCTGTCAAATTTTGTCAGTTGTATTCGTCGAGCCAGCCAGGTACTTTTGCTCAACCTCCCGAAGCTGAGGTAGTCCAGTTATTTTGCAGGGACTCACTGTCCAAGGCGTTCTAGGCTTGTCTTCGCTGGGTCAGTGACATCGTTTGCTGATCTAGATAGACTTTGATTCTCTCCAGAAATGTTCAGTTTTCAGACCAGCAGAGAGAAAATCAGGAGAGATTGAGTAGGCCCCATTCTAAACGGTCAACTCTCTTCAGGTTGCTAACCAGGCGTCAGCGGTTGGCGTGGGCCCTGTTTGCTTCAACTGTGGAGAGCCAGGACACATGGTTCTGTCGGGGCAAATCAGCTATCGGAGCCTCCAGCGGGTAAGGCCGGGAGGCCCGAGTTCTCCTCCCTTGGAAGGTTGGGGTTGCCTCGGTGATGAGGGACCCATGTGGCCCTTGTGACCCTGACTTAACCTACAGGGTTAGGTGGCGTGTCCTACCTGCCCAACACTGAAAATCTTAGTGGGTCAGTCATTTCTGAAGACTCTTCGACTCGGGTTCTGCCCGCAGTCTGATTTCTGGTGAAGTATTTGATTTCTTATCTGAAAAGTCTATTTTTAAAAGGTGGAGGACAGTTCCCTAGTCTGCTGGACAGCGTCTCAATCCCCAATGGAAATTCGTCAGAAAGTAACATTTAAATTTAAAATTGACAATTTTAGGTGGGTGTGGAGCTTCCTGGTGCTGGGACCTGAGTTTTCCAGTCATCTTAGGAGCAGACTTTATTTCTAAAACGGGTATGGTTCTAGATCTCCAAATGGAGTCTGTTATTTCAAGTTTCGGCCGGTGTCAGTACCTTTGAGGGAAGTGCAAACCAATCAAATACTGTTGTTGACGTCAAGGAGCGACTGACCCTTTAGCTCACCTTTCTGCGCCCAAGCGCAAGCTATTAGGGACTTGAGCAAGTGTTTCCCAAGTGTTAACCCGAGTTAGGAGTAACACACTTGCTCGTCACGAATCCGTCTTACTGACACCAGGCCTGTGGCTCCCACCCGTACAAACTGGCTCCTCCTAAAATGGAAATTCTTAGGACCATGATTGATGATTTACTAAAGCAGGGAGTCATCGAGCCATCATGCTCAAGCTAAGTCCAGCTTTCTTGTCCCTAAGCCTAATGGAAAATCTCGTATGGTCTTGGACTACCGTAAGTTGAATGCCAATATCGAAATTGATTCAGTGCCTCTTCTGATTTACATTCCGCCTTTGATTGGTTCGGCAAGGCCAAATACTTCTCGATATTGATCTGAATGCCGCTTATCATCAGATTAAACTCAAGAAAGAAAGTCGTCATTTGACTGCCTTCTGTGTCCCTTGGAACCTTTATCAGTTCACCAGAGTACCCATGGGTTTGGCAGTGGAGCTCAAACTCTCACTCGTCTTCTAGACTCAATCTTTCATGATTTGAAATTCAAATACTGCTTCAATTATCTGGATGACCTCTTGGTGTACTCAGAAACTTGGGAAGATCATGTTCATTTAGAGGAAGTGCTTAAGCAGTTCTTGGTCTGACCGTTAACCCGAAGGTCAGTTTTGCTCGTTCGGAAATTTCCTTTTAGGTCATCTAATTTCTTCTGGCGTCTGCATTGATCCGGCTCGGACTCAAGGTATCAGAGATTTTCCTCCTCCCAGGGATGTGAAGGGCATTGCCCGTTTGTTGGGATGATAAATTTTTATCGTCGTTTCATTCCTAATTTGCGAATTGGCTGCTCCTTTGAATGAGCTGCGGAGAAAGGGGCCAATTTTGTTTGGGGTCAAGATCAGCAGACGTCCTTTGAACTTCTTAGGAGGCCATCATGCAACCTCGGTTTTGTTGATGCGGATTTTCCAAACCTTTCATCTTGCAAACTGATGCCTCCTCTGTGGCAGTTGGGCGGTTCTTTCACAGGAGATAGATGGTATCAGGCGGCCTGTAGCTTTGCTTCCCGCACCTTATCGCCCCAAGAAATTAAAGCATCAATTTATGAATGGAGTGGCGTCGTTTTCGGGGTAAACAAGTTTGGAGGTTCTTGGAACATCTTGAGTTTCTCCTGGAGACCGACAACCAAGCACTGTCATGGCTTCTACATCCCACCAACTCGGCAAACTTGGTCGTTGGGTGTCCAAATATCGTCCCTTAAATTCAAGGTGCAACATTTGCGGGTATGCATAAACGTGGTAGCCGACACTCTTTCTAGAATGTATCACAAGACCGACGACCCAGAAACGAGTAACACCTAGCTGTGGGGCTGTGTTGCTGGAATTTCCTCTTGCAAGGATGTCCTGTCCCATCAAATGCTTGATGCTGAGTTGGCCCCTATCATAGCTGAAATCAAGTCGGGGAAGCCCATCCCCATACTTTCTTTCAAGGGCACCCTCTGTTGCAACCAGCGGCAGAGGTGGAGCTAAAGTAGTGCTGCCAAATTCTCATACCGATGGTCTTGAATATTATCACTCCTCTACTCTCGGTGGGCACCTAGGCATTATGAAGACCATCGCTAAGATTCAAATCTTTCATCTGGAAGGGCATGGATCGGGATATCGCTACTAGATGCAGCGTGCGCTTGTGTACTCTCAGCAAACCTGCCCAGAATACTAAGATTGGTCTCTTGTCATCTGAGGTGGCTACCAGACCCATGGAAAATTGTTCATCGACTACGTTGGCCCTTTGGTCCGTAGCAAGAAAGGTAACAAATATCTTCTTGTTTGTGTTGGCTTTTTCCAAGTTTGTCTGGCTTTCCCACGAAGTGCCACGGCACCGCTCACTATTCGTGCACTCAAGACCCAACTCTTTCAGCATTTGATGCGGTAGCCACGATTGTTTCGGACAATGGTTCGCAATTCAAATCTCACGCTTTCCGCAAAATGTGTTTTGATCTCGGCATTAGGCATGTGACTACCTCTCCCTATTATCCGAGGCCCAATCACTCAGAAAGGTTTAATCGTAATCTTAAGTCTGCTCTCATAGCTTATCATGCTAACAAGCAAACCACTTGGTGTGAAAATCTACCCTGGTTACAATTAGCCTTCAATACTGCCATCCATGAAAGTCACAAAGCCATGCCGTTTGAAATTCTGTTTGGTTTCAGTCCCAATGATCCGTTGGCTAATAGGTGGAATATTGGCGATCTTCTGCCAGCTCCTGGCACCGCAATGTGCAGCGCATGGGGCGCTGCCGGAGAAATTTGATCGAGCTAGAAAGGGGTACAGAGGAGGTATAATTCTGGTCGTAAACCGGTTCCATACAAGGTTGGAGAACTGGTTGTGTGTAGCTCATCCCACCAGTTCGGCGGTCGACAAAAGAGCTGCCAAGTTGTGTTTCAGGTGGACAGGTCCCCACCGTATCTTGAAGTTTCTCTCCCCTGTCCGCGTGCGACTGGGCAATCCCAAGCGTGTGCGGACTCATTACGTGGTCCGTTGTTGTGAGTGGTATTTGCGAATGAGAGCGATCACCCTCTCTTAGCTAGTTTCTGGTTAGTCCTCCGCTTGTCTCTTTTCTTTGCTGGCGCCAGCAACCTTCAAAAGAATTCTGTGTTCTTTGGTTTTACGGAGGCTAACTTTACACTCTGTCTGTCTCTCTGAGGGAGAGTTATTTCTTGAGGAAGAGGCACATTTTCCTTGTTAGGCGGCATATGCGGTTTCGGGGAGGTTGAAATATAGTGCCGAACTTGGCTCTGTGTTTTCGTGTTGCTGTTTTTGTGCTACCTGCGAGGTTGGTAGCGTTATTCGTGACTCGTCACTTCTTCGTCTCTATCTTTTCTGTCACTGTGCCATGATGGCGTATTAATTTTGTGTCCGTCTGAATCTGTTTTCTATGTTAATATTTGTCAGTTTATTTATTGTCTACTGTTTTTCTCAAGTAATATGGACTAAGTTTACACTCACCAGCCAAAGGGTAAGTTTTCTTTGTGTTTTACTAAATGGCCAAACCCGTTGGTGACTAGGCTATATTGTAGGTTAGCGTCCTTATAATCTCAATCCAGTGTCGAGTCTTAATTATTAATTAGTGCGATTGTTTTCTAAGTAATTTTACAAGGGTACTGTTTAGTAATTTTCACCTTTTCTTTGTTCTCTTAGATAGCTCTTAGACTAGTCCTAGTCCTACTGAATACTGTAACCTATAAAGCATGAGCTCATTTGCCTTTTGTTATTATGTCTGTGTCTGCAATTTTTGTGTAAACACCCAGTTAATTTGTCAAGCCATTCTGGGCTAAAACTGGTAGTAAAGAATGTTGTGTAAGATAAGGCCATAAGCCTAGCCTAAAAGTGTTTAAATGTAAATATGATTCTCTGTAACGGCTGAGTTATGAAGGCTATTCTTCGTTTTAAACCCTTCGCGTGTTAGGTTCTCAAGCTGTCACAACTCTGACCGCTTATGGGCATAGACTACAGTTTGTAATGGGTTTCGTTCTGCTTTCCAGAGGCTCACGGCAGGCGAGACCACATGTACAGTCCTAATGTGATCTTTGGACTAAATTGGAAAGCTAACAGCAAATGCTGAAGTACTGGATACTAGGAAAGACTGACCGACCATCGCTTGAATGTCGAGGACTAGCCGCGGCTCACTACGCTGAACTACTACTTATATGCCAGATAAGTGTCATAGTGAATATGCTCTGGACTAGAAAGGTTTCACCAAGGATTGTATCCGTCCCCTGCGATTGACCCAGTGACTTTGGCGTAGCTCCAGTAACTCAGTTGCTTTTGTATTTTGAAATGTAAATTTGCTTAAATCTAGTTGAGAACTTTTTCCTTAAGAACTCGGACCTGGTCAGTCCTAGAAGCGTTACCATTATTAAATTTCTAATTTCTGGTTACTCTTTACTTTTTCCAAATTGACGTCCGCCTAAATTTTCTCGTTTTGTGTTTCTGTGTTATGTAAGTTAAATGTGTATGTAAAATTGTTCTTGTGTAAGAGTTATATGCTAAACTATTTAAAAGCATTCATTAAACAAATTCTAAGGTATTTAAAAATAATGATAGGACTAAAGAGAGCTAGAGTACTAAATGTACTTGTCAATTTTGCCCAACTCTAAAGTGAACTTTTAAAGAAATTTTGTTACCGTTATTGTTAAAGGGCTTTCTTAGTAATTTGTGTGACATAAATATATATACATTTTTCTATTAAATTTTAACTTGTAAAAACTAATTTACTAGTCCTTTTAAATTTATATTGAACATTTAAAGTTTATAATTCTCTTTTGTAATTTTGTTGAAGCTGTACCCTTGCTGATTTATTATGATGTGCACGCTGTATTTTGGTAATTGTTATTTTGTGATTTATGCTAATGTATTTTGACTTTGTCTGAATTTATGGTTATTATTGATCAATGGATTGTGATTATTGAGGTTATGTTTAATAAACTTTGTTCTCTAGTTTTGTGTGGTTCTTTTATGCCGGTCCACCGTTCTAATTTTGGGACTTCAGCGTTCAGCGAGGCGGACTGGGTCTCACTACCAAAAATTGGGAATACGATTTCAAATCACCAAATGTTGGCGTTTTTGTTTCGCTCAATAGCGTGGATAGCGTCATTAATATAATTTCAACACCAAACTAACTACTGACTATGTATATTACTTTACCAGATACTAGTGACTTAACTAGCAAATTAATTGGAAAAATTAAACCATAGTGGTTGATTGTTTTTGTATTAAACTAAGCAAAATTCAGTTAATACAAAACTCAGGAATCGAAACCATGAGTAAGCGATTGTTCCTTCTTTTAGTTATGTATATTAAAAGCGACATAGCGACTAAGTGAATTCATCAGTATAGCGGTCTTAAAGAAATGCTTGATCATGTCTGGATCAAGTGGCGCAGAGCTTTATATGGGGAGTCTCTTGTTATGGGGTTGTATGGTGCAGTTCTGATACAACAAGTTGAAATCAGCTGATATATCGTTTAACTTCCAACTAGCTGATGTAGTCAACAGATTCAACTTGTAAAGAAATATTACACTGGCTCAGTTATTAGTTTGGTGTTTTAACAATTTGTTTTTAATTGTGTACCTTAGCAACATTTTTCTGAAATTTTAAATTTTTCCCCTTATGACCCCTACATATTCTTACACCATTTAAATATGTTACCGGTTTTTGGTGTAACTGTACATTCTATTACAATAACAGATATAAATAGTTTAATTAACGGCTTTGAAAATTTAATAATCAAATATATAAACATTTTTAGCTTTAAAGTAATTTTGCGTAGATTAAAAAAAGCGTTATGTGTTTTTGAGAGTATTTATTTTATAGTAAATTTAATTTTCTTTCAAATTGGTATCAATATTTTTGTCATTAACACATACTTTGTAGACTAATGCATTAACAGTTCAAAGTCGTTAACCAGTTAAAAAAATCACAAAATATGCGGCTACAACTGCTGCTTGATTGAAGTTAGGTATAGGCATATAGGTACTTTTGGTCCATTTCAAGCGATGTAGAATCCACTGTTAAAATTAATGCATTCAGTAGAGACTCACCCTGTATACCCTCATTGTACAATAATTTTGAGTTTTTGCTTACTTAACATGCGATTTTATATCTGGGAAAACCTCAACCGACTTTGCCTCGGCGGTTAATGGGAAATGACTGTAAATGTAGACATTTTTATTTTCAACAAAAGTACTTTCAATACATTTAATATTAAACCTACAAGTTTATAAGGTTAAATAAATATGGTGTAAAATTTAAAATTACATCCTGATTTTTTCAAGTGCAGATCTTTACTTTTTCTTTGTTTTCAAAATGTGCAAGTTATAATAGATGTGGATTATTTAAAGCTTTTAGTGCTGTTCATGAGCAGTTGGGTGGGATATTAGAAATACTTCATTATTTACTTTGGTTTATCTTGTAATTTTAAAACAAATTATGATATACTGTACCTAATTTGTGCAGATGTTTTCCGCTTGTCAAATACATAGCAGAGGAAGACTCATTGGCGAAGTGGCAACGGTGGCTGGGTTTGATGACGGAAAGAAGACATTATATCCCAATTCAACGTCCGACGCTAGGAACAGTAGATTGGTTAGGAACTGTCACCCAACCCCAAAGTGGACATCGGACCGTGTAAATGTTTTGTGCCAACATGGTATGACACAAACAAGTTTTAATATGACATATTATATGTGCAATTTTAAATTACTATGTTTAGTTTGGGAGTAATGGTTATTTTCTATTTCTTAACTTTCAGCTAATGTTCATACACCTTACTCCGCCATATGGTACTTGAGTTAAGATTTTGTATTAAATTATAGTCAAACTGTTATACACAAAATGTTATACACTAATATTTTATACATTAATGTTTGTTTTGAGATCCTAAAATTCTTTGACCACTAAGCTTGCCATTTTTATTTCAGACGATACAGTGTAGCCGACAGTGGGCTGAATAAAGCTACCTAGTTAAATGACCTTTCATCAGACAAAGAGGAGGAAAAATGAAAGACAGAACCAAATGAAAACAATAGTACTTCCTGAGAAGATGAATAATAGAAGATTTGCAGAGAGGATACTGCCCAAAACCTTCTGTCTTACCAACCCTGCACCACCTAAAAACACCTAAACTTTCTGTCACAACATCCAGCCTATCACCTCATTTCAACCATTTTGCCTCTTCCTCCAATACCTTTCCAACATGTTTAAGCCTGAGTCATCTATATATTCCCCATCCCCAAATAATTATAGATCTGTGTTCTATTGCTAAGACCTCTTTTCAAACCAGTCAGCACTCAGCTACTTCAAGAGGTAAACAAATATTGGTGAATTAACAATTTTTATTAAAACGTGTTCTTGGTTTATTCTAGTTTTTTTTCTCTGTGCAAAACTATGCTACCGCCAAACACACAAAAAATATCCCAAACAACTGAAGGAAAGAATTTGTGAGATCAAGGAGTTTGTTGAACAACAAGAAATCAACGGGTTCACCCGATGATACCGCGACAATGGCCGCTAAGCTGCATGTGTGAATGGAGAAAAAGTGCAACTCCAAACTAGATGTATGATCCGTGATGTTTTGTTTGCAGAGAACGACTTCAATGCAATGTAGGATGTGCTACTGTCGAGAGGAAATGACTACATCAGTGAGGATCATAACCAATTTGTTAGCGAAGAGTTGTTTGGTCATATCATTTTATATTTGAGCTAATATTATTGTAGTTATTCCATATTGATATCGCTGCATTTGCTTACATTTAAGGCAGTGTAAACACAATGTGTAAACATACAGCATTGAAATGTGCAGATTTAGTTTTCACCAGGAAGGACAGAAGCTAATATTGATGATTGCATTCAAACTTGGTATTGTGTTTATGTGTCCCAAGGCTTAAGAACAGTAATATGCTTCAAACCATATAAAAACAAAATGGCTGCTAAGCTTAAATTTTCAAATTGAATAACATTAAATTGGCGATAATACAAAAAGATTACAAGAGTAAAAAAGTTGTATTTTATAATTTTACATTAAGATACAAAACTCATTTTTCCAAATGTTAATTAAATAACAATAATTATACACCGCAGGTCTAATCGTATGAGTTTAGTAGACATAGTGAGAAGGTATGTATGCTTGATCTGCAGTGTGTAGCGGTACGTGTCAGCGGGTACTGGTGGCAGTGTGGTAGATCGACACAGTGCCGTGGACAAGGGTGAGATGCGGAGAGGGCAGTTTGGGGAGTGCTAGACAATCCTAACCTCAACATTTTACTGAGTAGAGCGACATGCGCTTCCTCTGCTAGTTGTCTCGATACTGAGCCGAGCAGAGTGATTACGTCATTGCTCGGGAGTGGGGAGCGCTCGAGCTGCTGTCCAACGGAGAGCTGAGCAACTACAGTCTGCTGAGAAGTTTCAAACCGGCACAGAAGCTCCATATGGATGATCAGTCTACGTGTATGTATTGTCTTTGATGTTAGTCACCAGCTTAAGAACAGCGAAAGCGCCGAGGAGGTGGCAAGACACTTCTGGAACTCGCCGTGGACACCTATGACTACGTGCTGGCGCCGATCAATGACAGGAAGGATGACATCAGAGAAGGCGGAACACACTGGTCACTGCTGCTGTTCACCAAGGACACTCAAACATACTACCACCTAGACAGCTTGGAGCCGATGAATAGCAATCACGCAGAACAGTTAGCAGTGCGACTCAGCGGAGACCCCGAGGTCAGTGTTGTGCAGTTACTGTGTGCGCGGCAAAAGCAAAGTGTCGAGTGCTGAGCGTATGTCCTGCACTTCATTGAAGTGGCCCTGTCCAAAATAAAATCTAAATGACCTGTACAAGATGACCGTTGCTACAAGCAAAGGTTTGTAGTCAGTAAAATATACGAAAGTATTGCAAAGTATAAAGGTAAAAGTCAATCCACAGTTACTTCAGCAAGACAAAAAGTGACATTGCTAACAGATAGTCACGGTCGCGGTCTACGTCCCTTGATACAGTCCAGGTTGGGTGCAAATACTCAGGTTCTGAATGTTGTGAAGCCGAACGCCACCCTGGAAAATGTGCCGAGTGACTTAGACGGCGAAATCTCAAGCCTGGGTAGCAACGATCATCTGGTCACCATAGGGGTACTAATAACATAATTTTTTGCCAAACAGTTTGACAAACGTTACACAGAATTTGACAAACGTCATCTGAGTATATGGGCTGGCCATTCTCCGAAGTCTTGAAGTGAGTTCCATGTTGGTGATAACTTGGCCTCATTTTCATTGCGATTAAAATTCTGAAACATATATAACATTATTAATTTTTTTACATAATTTCGTTGACTTGTATTTGATAGTACTAATAAAACCCTGATTAAAATAACTCGTTTAAAGGTACAGTGGCATCCCAATGAATATAAACAAATAGCTATTATTCTTGTTGGAGAAACGAACTCAGTGTTAACTGACACATAATGAATTGCTTTCATGGACCTCTTATTTTTGTACAACTATAGAGAGGCTTCAAACTTTAATTTTTCTTATGAGTCAAATTTTATAGACATGGTCATGGATGAAAAGGACTACCATTATAATAACTTTGTTATCACCCTGCACGTTAGCTATCAGGTGGCTAGAACAAACCACCAACATTTTGCTAAATATTAATTAATATACAAAGCCTTTAATACACTTAGGCAATGAAAGCACTCTTACTTTGCTGTTACTTAGCAATGTTGAAATTTGCTGTTCTTGTGAATCGACCCGACATTCCTCGTTATGTTCTTGTGAAGTTCCTCGTTGCATTGCAACTAAGACCTTACTGACTTTAGCCATCTGTAATGTGTTTTCCGAAAGTCTATAAAATTCTCTGTGCACTCTTATATCATGCCCTATGAAATTGGCCAAAATGTCCAGTTCATGGTTAGACAAGTTGAGAATTTGTGACATGATTCCGATGTGCTGCCACAATCTAGTTGATGTCAACAGCTCTGGTTTTATCAAATTAGCTTCTTTCGCTACCAATCTAAGTACATCACTCCCTCTCGGCCATCCCTCTTCTGATTTGCAAGGGAAAAAAGGGATTTTTTGGATCCACATTGCCTTCATTCCTGAACAGTAATAAAATATCCATAGAATTTTGCATTGCTGCAGTCAGTAGAATAGCTACTCCTCTGCCTTTTTTTCCTCGAGTTTCCACTCTTGTGAGTGATTCAGCCAGCGTAATTTCTAGTTGTGATAGACATTGTTTTACATCACTATTCATTGAAGAATTACACTTTTGTATAAGTATCAATTGTTAATCTCTCGGTTTCTCCCA
>CM032059.1:34521057-34549172 GCA_018831715.1 Matsumurasca onukii | reverse complement strand
TCAAATGGCTAAAAGACAAGTGGTTTAAATAATATTACATTTAAGTAAAATTGTAAGATTTTGTGAACACATTCTAAACGATCGATCTTTGTACTACGATTGGTTTTAGGCTGCGCAATACGAACAAGTGACGATGTAGAGTGTTGTAGTTCAACAAATGCCGTCGCGATAAATAGTATTATTGAGAGTTTTAAATGATAGGTAAATATACTCTATTGGAAGCATACTTTTCAAGTTATGTTTTTTACTTTATTATGAAGAAATCCACTCCGAAATAAGTGCGAATACAATACTTTTGGAGCTGTAAAAACCTACTTAAAAGTGGAATTCCAAAATGGTGACTCTAATTCGCCATAAACACTTTGTTTGAAATAATATAAAACTATAATACATACAAAGATTATAGTTTTGTATAATACATACAAAACTATAATACTTAAACACGTTTATTAAAAGTTGACGGCGAGGTTTTGTAGATTTTGCCGCTCCCTAACGTATTATCTGTTTACGCTTGTAGACTACAGTCAACGGTCAGACTCCAATCGTCGTTATTTGACACCCGTACTGATTTAATTAAGTTATACTAATATATAAAAATGAGATGGTGTGTGTCTGTCTGTTCTAAATCACGCAAATACCACTGGACCAATTTTAATAAAATTTTACAGGAATGTGGCTTATATACCTGGTTAACACGTAGTTTGATAATTTAATTATTTTCTAGATGGCGGTAACAATAGGACCTCATTACACGTGAAAATTTATAACCCCAACACTGTCACGTAAAATTCTAGAAACACCATAAAAGATATTTAATTTTTGACAGCCCATACGAGCTTTAAAATTTAACTTTCTATATAGATGGTCCACTGTTTTCGTATCTTCAACCGATTGCTTGGAAAGCTTGCTTCAGCGTGGAGAATCAGGCTCATGATGCGCGCCACTGCACGCTCAAACTCTGCACTTCCACGGGTTACACCTCTCCTCGGCGCGTCAGTATGTCTGACCGACAGTGTTTGTTGACCATATTACTTACGATTCATGCTTTACAGCGTGCACACCAAATAAGAGTGTTGTACTCTAACCCTGTAGTTTTCTATTTTCAACTAAACAAAACTAGTTTATTTTGGATTTAAAACTTATGTTGTTTGTTATGATAAATTTAAAATACATTTTGTACTATAATACTTTGCTGTCCATTTTCAACCAAAGAAGAGTAGTTTATTTCGGATTTAAAACTTATGTGGTTTGTCATGATAAATTAAAATAAATGTTGTACTATAGGGCAGCCAACACTCATATAAGGAGAAGATGAAAGAACTAAATGGTTTTCTAAGGATAAATAGGAAATTGTTTTGTTTACTTTAAATTTGCAGTTTTATTAAAATATACAAACAGCTATGATAAGAAAGCCCCGAGGTGAAGCGTGGGTACTCTCAGCTAGTACTTAAATAAGATGTGTATTAAATAATACGACTAATGTTTGTGCTGATGCAAAAATCAACTTTTCGATCACACTTTATTGAATACGGCTATTATTTCAAACTTGTTTATGGTGCGTCTCTTTGGTTCACTATTGATAAGTGTATCGGAGTATTGGCAGCTCCACAAGCAGAGCCGCGTTAGAGTGTGTCGATGTAACTTAATTACCATAACTGCCATCATCAGCACGTGAGCTGAAAAGAAACAGCCAGTAACTTTTTTTTAACAAAAATTACATTCAGTGAAGACCGCTAAGTGAAATTCAAATTTAATAAAGTCTCATAAGTTGAAATATTATTGCGGACATTTTCCATCGTTAGTGAACAAAACGGATCACGACGTTTCGGGATCTGCAATCTGATCTTGTCTTCAGGTGGAAATAACCTAAAACATAACACAGAACATTAGAAAATGAGCTAGCCTAAAGTCAGCGCAGACAAAACAAGTTTGGTTTTCTCTAGGCTATTCCTAAATTATTCTAAGATTTAATTTGTACATGTTGTTTGGTAGAGTTTGACTTATCAGCTACGCTGACTACTTTAGGCTAGCTCATTTTCTAATGTTCTGTGTTATGATTTAGGTTATTTTCACCTGAAGACTGAGATCAGATGCGATCCCGAAATCATCCCACTAACGATAAAATCAATTCCTTCTAGCCTCCATCGTCAACAACAAACTTCAAGCAAGAATTAATAAAGTCTTTATTATGTTGGTATGTCT
The DNA here is from genome assembly GCA_018831715.1 of Matsumurasca onukii. Taxonomy (NCBI): domain Eukaryota; kingdom Metazoa; phylum Arthropoda; class Insecta; order Hemiptera; family Cicadellidae; genus Matsumurasca; species Matsumurasca onukii. The sequence continues at coordinate 34,546,970 of CM032059.1, read as the reverse complement.
GAAAGGTTTGATTTAAATACGCACCTCCACTCGGTTTTATGTTTGCAACATCCTGGCAATTGATTACACAAATACGAGTACTTAGTGAGGTCAGTTCGCCTGAATAAAATTAGTCTGTAACGTGTAGTGTTCCTAAATAAATGATGGTATCGATGCAACTACCACGTCTTGTAAGGCTTATGCTCACTACCCAACTACCGAAGCACAGAAACTGAAAAACTACTAATAGCACAACGTGCGACACTTTGGTTTTAATTTTGAACAAGTGTTCTTTCAAGAAAAATTGATACAATTGTCTTTAATGTCAAACAATTTTAAGAAACAAATTTACAAACAAACAGCAACATTTGATAATCTATAGGAAAGACCATTCAAGCTAAAGAATTAACTTTGACATACGAGTGTTTAAAATGTCCTTTTGCAAAATTTTGATGTCTTTTAAACAATTTGTTTAACTTGTATGATTTTAAAATGTTGGTTTATAAATACGTGTTCAAATAAAATTTATAACTTTGTAACTTCGCAAAGAAGTATAAAGTACTAAAACGTAAGATAAATCTTATTTCTAGAGGAAATCTTCACAGTCAGCTTCGAACTTTACTACTGATATGTGTTAAAGTCTAACGGCCTGGGCGCAGGCCCATCACATTATCCAACTATTGTTTTAACATTTATCCTGGGTTTAAACCCTTTTTAAATACCCACACATTTTTATACAGAGTTCTTCGAATAGAAATATTTTTACCTATCATTTGTCACTAATTGTTTTTATGCAAAACACTTCTGCTCATTTACCTAAACTTAAATTTTAGGCTGTCGCGGCTGGTGCCACAACTATAATTTAGTTCTTCCGGTTCACACTGCCTCATCACAATTAGCTTGAAATATTCCGGTCACGTTGTGGAGTACCATCTTCAGTTACTGATTGGCTGAAATTGCAGCCCTGTGACCAGTAGTAAACAAAGTTTTTGGAAATTGCTCACTTTCAGCCAAGTAATGATTGAAGATGGTACTCTATACTGAGACCGAAATATTTCAAACTAATTATGATAATGTTTAGACGTGACGCGGTGTGAACCGGAAAAATTATAGTAGTTCATACTTTTGTAAAAAGAAACTTCATAAGATAACGTAATCCGTGAACTTATCAATGATTGTGCAGAGTTTATTTCCATAACTAAATGAACTAAAGGAATACATAACTCGTGTTTAATAGTGGAAAGAATTACATGTTGTGCAATCGTTCGGTTTCATTACAAATTTTCGACAAATTCTGACATTGACCTTCCTTTAAAACATAAAAGTATGTTACAAATAATAATAAACCCTTTGGAACAACTTAAAAGACACTTTATTTCAAAGACAATCCCAACTATTGTGATTAACAAATCCACAAATCAAAGTTTTCTTTGTTATTTTGTTTACGTTTGTTTAACAACCTCTTTTTGAAGGATTCCCAAACTTTATTATTTTTTAAGCTAATTTTAAAGCTTAAGGTTTAATAGCTATTACTTGATGTACACGATACTGCCCCTTACCGTAACTTTTGAAAAAGAACAATTTTGGGGATGTTTTATAAATTTTGAAGTTTGTTTGGCCTACTTTGCGTCACCACCCAAAACCGAGGGGTAGGGCCTTCACTTTTAAAATACAACCCCCGCATGAAGCACCCCAAAGAAGGTAGTTCAACACAAATTCAACGACGCAGAAAATATTTGACTTCAACTCGTCTTTAGTTAAACACTTTTAGAGATTATAAGTTATTAGGTTTAAAATGACATTTCACATTAGTTTATTTTTACTGACCCATTTTCTCCAAAATCCTCTGAGGGATTATTTTACAGGGATGTGACATTTCCCTCAGAGGGTTTGAAGACAAATTGTCTGTCAAAATATGTATGTGTGTGGCATTCAACTTTAAATAAGTATAACGAAAAAACGAGCTTAGATCGAAAATATGTTTTGCGTCGTTGAAATGCACGAGTATGGGTTGTTATAAAAATTACAGGGGCTCCTGGCTTTTGAGGAGTGGTTTGGGAAACGCAAAGTACGTAAGCAAACTTCAGAACAAATTTTCTCTAAAGGTTTTCAAAGTTTCCTTTTCAAAGAAAGTTAAGCGGGCGGCATTAAAACTCACCTTGTATGACAACACAAGTCATACAACGAGTTTATTTAAATCGATTAATTAATTAGAGAGGTCGGGAGCTAAACTTAATTGAGAAATACCGTAGCATGAAATGTGGTTTAGTCGCATTAGTATCCTGCTGTAAATACAGTAACATGCAACTGTAAACCTTGCGTCATGTAGCCGTTATTCGTGAACATGTAGCTTTAGTATTTATGTCTACACCTTTTCCAATTGTATTTGAGAATATGTCAATTGTATTTGAGAACTATCAATTGCATTTGAGAAAACATCAAATGTATTTGAGAATCATCAATTGTATTTGAAAAACATCAATTGAATTTTAGAACTATCAATTGAATTTGAAAGTATCAATTGTATTTGAGAACCGTCATTTGTATTTGAGAATATATAATTTCAAATTGAGAATTGATCAATTGTATTTGAGAAAATAGCATTTTAATTTCAGAAGTTGTCAACATATCGTTCTGTAAAGTTAAGAAAAATAATTGAGTTTTAAAACAGCTGATTTTGTTATTATTATTTTAGGTTCTTGTTTGTTTTGTTAGCAGCAATTAATAAAGTCACTTAATTACCGTAGTCTGATTTTGAGATGGAACTGAAGGACAATTGTGGAATTTGTCGCAATTCCATGTTAAAGACCGGTAGTAAGACTGATGCAGTGCAGACATTTGCTCCACGAGACATGCTGGGAAATCGGCAACAGTTTCAGAATGACAATATGGACCAATGTCAATTTGCCGTCAGATTGTTGAAGATTGTGCAACTGTAGAAAGGAAAATTTACAACAAGCACTCAAATCAAGACCGACGAAGAATCGTTACATCTGCCAACAGAGGAGAGGATTGGGTAGCGTTGAGCAGTCAGTTGAATGTTCCATACAAAACTGCATACAACTGGGTTAGCATCACCTTCAAAGGAGGAAAAAGCCAAAAGTTTTATCTGAAGAAGAAATTGATGTTATAATTACTTGGATTGAGGAGGATTCTGGTATATCTATAAAACAAATTCAAAGTAAGGTTATGACTTCTTACCAAACCAGTGTCTGTATCTACAATCGGTAACTACCTGGAAGGTAGACTATTTACATAAACAGGTCCACTATGAACCTGTGACGATGAATACAATAGAAAATAAGAGACGGGCCAACTACGTTCGGAGGTTAAATCTGCTCGTACAACAAGGGAAGCAGATAGTTTGGTTGGACGAGACCAACTTCAACTTGTTTTGTCGGCGCAAACAAGGACGTTCCAAAGCTGGACAAAGAGCGATGCAGAAGTTACCTTCAAGCAAAGGTCCGAACGTACACCTGATTTGTGCAATATCAGCAGCTGGAGTGGTAGCCATGGAAAGAAGAGGATCTTTTACCAATGAATCAGCAAACGCATGGGTCGAAAATCTTTTACAGAGATGGCAAGACTCTGGAAATCGAATTGAAGACTTGGTAATTGTTATGGACAACGCACCTTGTCACAGTCGAGTGGAAACTGTTCTTGAAGGAACGTCTGCAACCCTACTGCGGCTAGCTCCATATTCACCAATGTTGAATCCCGTAGAAACCATTTGGTCTAAAGTCAAGGCTTTTGTGAAGGCAAACCTAAGGATCCCAGAAGTTCAACCTCCAGGCGTTGTAGAACAAAGGCTTCTCTACTTAGAAAATGTGATAGACCAAGCAAAAAACACTATCGTCGGTGGTGATTGTGCAGTCCAGCATACCACAACTTTCCATCCAGCAGCCATAGCAATGGAAGACATGCTAGTAGGGCAGTAATCTTATCATCATTATCGTTCATAATGTTTGTAGAAACTGAAATACTTTGTAAACTACAGTAGTCACGCTTGTTTACTTTTTTAAGTTTTGACTTAATTCCAACAATTTCTTTATGTTTGAATAGGCCTAGTAGTGTTACTCTAGCTGTAAAATATTAGTTATCAAAATGTAAAAGTTCATGCAGGATTACTTAAGAGATCGACTTTAAAATTGTATTAATGTAATTTTGTTAAAATAAATTATGAACATACTGTAATTTGATTCAGTTTATTACAGTAGTATTCTCAAAATTTTTTGAAACAGGTAACTTACTCTGCAATATGTAAAACAGAAGAATGTAACGTGACAGGTAAATTGGTTAAGACTACAGTAAACCGGGGTTTATTTTAAAGACCACCAAAAAACTACCCTCAGTAACGGTTAGTAACTACAGTAATTAATAATCATGTTAATTAATTAAATATCTGGGAAATTATTCAGGAGTCCGAATAGGGGATAGTGCCAATGCGTGCGTTAATGAAATTGAAACTGCTTTTAGACTGACCCAGAACGTTTACAACATACATATAAATATATATGTAATATATTCTCATTTCCAATTGATATCTTCTCAAATACATTTGACCGTTTATCAAATACAATTGATGCTTTCTCAAATACAATTGATACTGTCTCAAATTCAATTGATGGTTCTCAAATTCAATTGTTGTTCTCTCAAATACAATTGATGATTCTCAAATACATTTGATGTTTTCTCAAATACAACTGATGGTTCTCAAATACAATTGATGTTTTCTCAAATACAATTGACATATTCTCAAATACAATTGGAAAAGGTGTAGATATGATTGTGTGGTAAATGTAGTGTTAGTTCTCGAGTCTTACAGTGGATTATTTTATGATAAGTAATAATACAGTACTGTAGTTGTCAAAACCGAAATGCTATAAATGACATTGAACAATTAAACAATATATTTAAAAAATACATAGAGAACTATGCAAATGAATTAGATAAATAACTAAATATTTAACCGTGTCCATGTAAGTGTTTTGAAACAGAGGCTTACTACTATTTAATGTTTTTATAGTACTTATACATAATATTAATTTAGGTTTTTTGGCCCCACTTTGTATAAGTTTTCATAGTCCTGCCCGCGTAAAAAGTCAACATAGTATATTTAATTTATAACCTTAATCAAGATTTTATGTGAAAAATGAAGTTTTGTAATAACAATACACGCTCTGCAACATCCTTTGGCCGATAATATTACCGATATTCACCAAAGGGATGCCTTGAATACAGCGTTTGAAAGGACATTTATTTCAAGCTCTTTGTTGGAAATGTGTATTTTTTCGTACAAACGCATATTTACCCAATTCTGATGCATATTTATACGCTCAGAGAATCTTACCATCAACAATAGTTAGACTTATGGGAAAACCTAAGCCATTTAATAAGCGATGTTTGGAATTCCAACGATTCTGAAAGCCAAGAGATCTCAAATGCAACTCACATCGCATAAGAATGCAAATCTGTCGCGCTTCTCAGGAGCTTGCCAACGTATTTACAGTAAATGTGAATACTTTCTTCTGGAGGCACGATACAAAAAACTGCTACTCTAATATCCCATATACAGTAGATATTTCCACTCTCATCTGTTATATGAATGATGCCTGATTACGTTGAAAGTGTGTAGAAGTTGCTCGGAAAAACATGTTTACTATGTAGTATGCCCCTTAAGTTGCTTAGTCAAATTAATTCTATGATGATTTGTTTATTCGTTAACTGCTTTTAGTTTTTGCGTAGGCCTACATTAATTCCTCTATTGTAGTACCATATATCAGCGTTTAAAGTACTTTGAACATAAGTTGTAATCGTACGAGTTGTATCGTTGCTATCGTATCGATTTACTGGCTACTGACGATGGTTTTTTTAACCTTTTTTATTTAAGCTTTAATAAAACACTTTCGTTCAAATAAAACATGATGGTAAAAATAACTATTTTGTTTCAAAATAGCACTTATATAAACCAATATCTATATGGGTTCCGTACAAAACACCTTAATATCAATACAATAATAATAATTTCATTTATCACACATGTTATTGTATTGTTATTGTTATATTCTACTACACCGTCTCGTATTATGTATCAAGTCTCAATTAAGTTATCATGTATGTAATACTACACTTCCTTCAATTGTATGTAAAACTATATTTTGATATTTCCAGTCTATTGTACCATGCATATATTGGCGATTGCCGTATGTAATAAATAAATATATAATAATTAAAATAAATAAATAATAATTGAAATAAATAAATAATAATTAAAATAAATAAATAATAAAATAAATAAATAAATGATTTGCCACGGAATACCACTAGCGCATTACTGATTTTTTCCAGTGAGCAAACAAATCTATTTCACCATTCAAGCATCTGATTGAAATTGGAAGTTTGTTGACGAACTAAGATCCAGCCTGTGAAAGGAACCGCTCGTGAGTTAGTGTTCTATGTCTCCCAGTTCGGTAGTTTTCCTTGCCTTTAGTTTAAGAAGAGTGTGTATAACGACATCGCAGTTACTTATAAAAAAAACCGCACGTTTCTAAGATGAAGAGACTGGGTGGCAGGTGTCATCAATTTAAAATGTGTGAATACTGGTTTGCACGACTCTCTTCCTTCATGGTTTTGCGAATGTCCGTACTGCGCTGTCGATTTGAGATCCGAATTAGCCCATAAAGGTTATCAGCGCAGAGTTAGAGCATGTCCTGTGTGTAACTCGCAACCCGCCAATCAGCTCTGCCCACGGCACGATCTCGCCTTTCGTTGGTCTTAGAACAGCAACAATTCAAAGGAAATTTTATTTACGGTCTCATTTGACTGGTCAAAGTTTTCGTGTACAGCCCGGGTTTCTCGTTATACGAAATATAAGCCACAACTACCTCCATCGTTTCTGAACTAAAGTGCAACATTACAAAAAAGGAACAATTACGAAAGCCGTTACACATACGGTCTTGTCTTTGCCGGTTTTGTCTTGATCTAAGATACCTTCATGTCAAGTTTCAAGGGTTTTTAAATGCAGCTGTAACAGATGGTGTCAAACAGTCGAAAAGTCGGAGACATTTGCTTCGCTCGGTCGATTTATTGGAGAAGTTTGAGTGACATGAAGAACTGTTATCTGTAATGTTTCAGTTAACTCACCTGACACATAACTTCACTGGGTTACTGTAACGTTGCCAACCAGGTCAAGTCGTGTACGGCGCCGAGTAGTCTGTCTCCATATTCACTTCACTTCAGAAAATACACTTCCTTCTTCAAACCATAACGTGTGGAGTGTTTAGTCTAACTGAGTTACCATGGCAACGTTTTGAGAATGAACTATGGTACTTGAAAAGCTAAGTCTTATTTACTACCTGACTGCTACCATTGAATTTATAGTAAAATAAGCCCAAGTTAATGCTAGTTAACTTATTCAAAATATCTAAAAAAACATTTTATATGTAATATTATTTAGGACCTCACCGACAATATTTGTAAGCTTGGCGAGGCCAATTTTGTAAAATCGCTAGTAAAATATTTTTAATTTAAATGTTTTGAATTTGAACTTTAGTTCGCAGCAAACAGTCAATTTCGACAGCTGACCATCTTGATAGACTATTTTCTCTACTTACTAAATATTCAAAAGCTTCTGAGGTTGATTACGACTGAGTGAGTGCGGACTAAACTTAGCGAGCTAGAGCCTCATTTTAATCTGATTTCTATAACGTATACTGAGTGCTACTATAGCAGGTCGCTTAAGTACCCAAATTATACCTCTCTTACAATACAATTTCACCCAATTATTCCTCGCCTTGAAAGTCTCTCATACTTACCTATTTTCAGTTACTCAACTGAAATATTAACATAAATTACACAAATTACTAAAAATTCGTTTTGTCATATAACAAGTCTTAATATTGTATTAAAACGAATAAAAAAGAAAAAAGAAAGAGAGGGAAATCTAAATACTTCAAAACACAAAAAGGAAAAAAATGTAAAACAATTAAAAATCACAAATGTTAAAAAAATATAAATTTATCAAGTAACTAAGCTTTTATAATATTTGATATTAAACATTAAAAGTCCACTGGAGGGTTACAAGGGTTGAGGGGTGAGCAGTGACTCTAAGCTCTTTACTGTTTCCAGTCTTACAATAACAATAACACGCATAAACTGCATATGTAACAGGCCCTTGGATGGATGGAAAGTTTCTCCAAGTTAGATAAGTGGGATTAAACTTACACAAATTGTTTATTGTTGATTGAATATAGAGTCAGGAAAAGTCTGGCGTATAACAAAACCAGTTTTCAGCTGAACCAGAACTTTGTCAGGGCAAAAGTGCCTTTGAATGCATACTGCAGCACAGTCAGTGGGGATTGGGGTTAACCCATAATTTATAGGGAAGCCCATCAAGCGACACCTCATTTTAACAGTATTAGAAATGATGAATGCTGAAAACTAGACGTCTCTATCTTAACCAGAAAGTAGTGGCGTCTATTTTAAGTTGCACACAGTTTTATTACGTGAATGTATGGAAACTCTTTAGCCAGTTTTTCAAAGTAACCAAACTTGGCACATATTATTAAAGTTGTCAAAAGTATCTTTTAATGCATATACTGACACTTTGCCCCAGTTTTCAAAACGGGTGATTGGGGGTAGACTTAAAACTCTGTGTAACTTAAAATCGACGCCATTCCTTTCTGGTTTAAGAAAGGGACGCTTTCAGCATTCATCAACATTTTCTAAGACCTTTAAAATGAGGTGTCACTCGATGGGGCTACCTATGAAAATTAAATCCCCATTTAAAAACTGGGGCAAAGTGTCAGTATGCATTAAAAGATACTTTTGATAATTTTAATAATACGTGCCGAGTTTGGTTGCGCTGAAAAAACTGGTTAAAAGTTATAAATGTATTTTCACATTTCCTATAATACACAACTGTGTAAATTAAAATCTACGCCAATTATTTCTGGGTTAAGATAGAGATGTCTAGTTTTCATCATTCATCAACATTCTCTAAGACCTTTAAAATGAGGTGTCGCTCGATGGGGCTACCCTATGGGGCTACCTCCAATCCCCCAATTTAAAAACTGGGGCAAGGCGTCAGTATACAGTGAAAGGGACATTTTTCTTCTAATAAAATTTACCAGTTTCGGTTGAGCTGAAAAAGCTGGTCAAAAAGTTTTAATGGCGTTTCCACACTTTTGCCTGACCCTGTATGTCGCTTTTCTTGGTAGAGTTTTTGCCATAAAGGTGACAGTTTTGACCGGACTACTCAACCAAACTACTTAAGAGTTCTTTAGTACATAAATGGTCGAAGCAGAAACATACATAATACGTTGTAGTAAGAAAATAGAGGAATAAACTGACACATATAGAATGAAAAAAGAATACAACTCTTCTACATATTAGAAGAATACAATCTTCTGGACTTAAAACGCAAATTTTAAAATGTTATTCAACTCGGAGAAAGGCGAAAGTAAAACAACTAAACGTATTGCGGCAGTTGAAGATTTAAAATAGGCGAGCTATTAAACTTATTGATATTCATGATGGCAACATTTAGACAAAAAGCGTTTGACAAAAAGCGCCTACGCACAAAGTGAAATTATTATTTATTTGTGGGTATTTGTTGAATTATTTACGTAATAACAACAGTGAGATAAACTGATGAACTATTTTGATGTTAACAATTTGTTGTAATTTTCTAATGTACGTGTTGCAAAGCTACAATATCTTATACGCAATATCTTATTTGTTTAATATTTGAACTCAACAGAAGCGTAAATACACAATATTGTAGATAGGAAAAACGGGGAAATAAGAAGGGGGATAGCTATTTAAAAAACATTAAACAATTATTATTGTTTCCAATCGCAATGGTAGCAAAAAAACCACATGAAAAGAACAATAATGATAACTATAACTTTGACACTGTCGTATCTACCATTATCTTCCCCGAGTGTTGGTTCTCAATACACTTACTGTGTAAACTCTTTTGTCCACTATCCAATTAGCTTTCCAGCACACAATGGCTTTTGTTCAGGATTCCCACGCTTCCATTACAAGCAACTGCGGTCCATTATCATTCATCCTTCTCTTCATTTGTATAATAGTAAATGAATATGAACATGTACGACATAATACTTCTGTTTAAGTCTTGAACGACTGTATAACCAAATATTAGACTATGTTAAACTTTACTTTTTAAAGTTAAATTTATTGCTAACGTAACGATCAGGGCCAAAAGTTTTATCAGGTTCTTTTGATAATCTCTCTATATAAAAGCAAAAGTAAACTTTTACATAATATTTTCAGCTCAACACCTGGTTTGAGGTAGTATATAATAAGTGTTGAATACTCGTACTTCAAAGCCATGGACAAAAGAGTTTTTGTTCTTGGCGTAGGGTGCGAGGAGTATAGGCATGACATAGGAGTCTAGGATCTGTATGTTGTGTTGAAAGATATAATTTACTTTTAGAAGGTCAATTCAGATGGGACTTATTTGCTGAGCTTAGCCTGCACTTGGTCCGGCATCAACCCGAGAAGCTTTTGAAGAATTAGTAAAGAAGAACGTCCTTTGATGACCAGTGTCGAGTAAACAAGTGGCGCACCTAATGAATCAACCGAGAACTACTCGAGGACGACAGTTGGTGCGTACTCTTATCAGCATTTAGTTAAGCTTCTAAAAGTAAATTCATTGATTAAAGTTAGTACACTGCATTTGCGATACAATCTCTTCTACAAACACAATCACACAGAGGTTATATTTGTAACATAGCTTTGTTTGAGTTTACTGACACGTTCAACACAAACACTATCTAACCAAATATCGAGCTTTAATCAAACTTTCAACTATTCATACTTGAGAGAATCAGTTCACGTTTGGACTGAGTGGAAATACAGAACATTTATGATGTAGTATTTTATCTGTTATATATGATGTAGCTTACGTGTAGTCTTGGTTTTAATATGATGTAAATATATATACATTACTAAGAAAATTGAAAACAAAATTATTGAATCGAACCAGAACTATTAATTTTGTTTATTCAATTTTATTTAGTAATAAATTATCCATTTAGCGTTATAAATAGAAATCAGAAATTAAATATTTTATTGTCATTAAGCTTGTATAACATGCGATGGACAAAGTCAGTTATAAATTAGAGTAAATTACAGATTTCATTTAAAATAGCTTATTTAACATTAGCATTTTTAAAGTTTCCTGAGCTTTCCTCCCCGGTCCAATTCACCCAAGCGTTCCTGGGGTGGACACCAACACAGACGTTGCTCTTATATAAGGCTTATACACTGTATAGAGCTTCGACATTAGACTCAGTAAGAGTTAGAAAGCTCAAAAGTGCTTTCCGTTTTGGTGTACGATGTTCTCTGTTTTAAATTTTGGTGGTCACGAATACGTAGCTCTATTCCTTATGAAGATTCATTAATAATCCTCTCTGTTGCACAACTGTCTCGTGGGTAACTGCTGGAGCACAAAGTGACGCTTGAGCGAGCTCATCGGCTCCACAAAGCATAAACCCGACTTTGTTCAAAGTCTTTATAGAAAATTGCATTCACTTGCGCTCTTTTAAGGTTTTCAATTGGAAAATTAGCAAGCTTTTCATTTTTTATAGCAGTGTCTTAATAAGACTATATGATATCGACTATATGACTATCGGTTTCGATCGATTATCATAGTTACCTATCGAGGATGAATGTCAATAAACTATCATAAGATGCGTAATTAAAATTGATGCAATAAAGCTTTTTTTTGATATATTATCGTTAGTTTAAACTAATGCAAAGAAATTGATAGAGAAAGGTTTTACTTTATCTGTACAAAAAAATTTACGATCAAACCAAACAATTCTTTTAAGAAAAATACAAAATTAAAAACAGTTGATTTCTAAAAGATGAAGACATATTAACTTCTTTAAATCTTCAGTTGGTTGGCAATGTTTTTCGCAAAACCATTAAAACAATAGTTTAATTTGAAAGTGATTATATTTCACCTAATAACATTAGGCTTCTTCAGATCTGAAGAAAGATGCTTCTTGTGTTAAAAGCATCCTGCACTTGCAGCTTATTTGTAATAAGAAGGTGTACATTTTTAAATAGATGTTCTTTATACAGGGTTGGGCAAATGTGTGGATACCCTAGTTAACTTTTAATGGGTGACACCAGGAAAACTAAACTCCGCATACCTTCATAAAAACTAAAATGCACTTTTTTGGTCGGTATCTGGTGCCCGGGACCCCAAAATGGGGTATTTTGGGGTATCTCCAAAATTTTAAATGTAAAGCCCCATCGAGTGACACCTCATTTTAAAGGCCTTTATTAAAGAAGTATATCAGCTAGGGTCTCTATCTCAACCCAGTACGACATGGCGGTCATTTTAAATTTTCATCAGCCTGAGAACCCACTTAAATGTAGGCACCAATATCCCATATTAACTTTTAGCGGGTTATACCAGGAAAACTAAACTCCGCTTCCTTAAAGAAGAAAAATACTTTGTCGGTATCACAATTTTGCCCGGGACCCCAAAATGGGGTATTTTGGCTCAAAATTTTAAATGTAAGCCCATCGGTGACACCTTATTTTAAAGGTATTTATTTAATAAGAAACATAGTAAAAAAATTTCCTCTACTCTCAGAGTTATGGTAGTTTATTATAATTGTTTTATTTAAATTCAACTCTAAATTAGAGAAACCAGCGGCATTATTGGAAAAACCGCATTGGCAAACAATAATGACTCTGGACACAAACTTGGACATTCCAGAACCACAACCTTATCAGTAATCGTCAGACTCAAACAATATGACTCTGGAAACAAACTTTCACCAGCTTGACATTCCAGAACCAAAACCTTATCAGTAATCGTCAGACTGGCATTTGAGTAAGAACTACTGTAGAGCTCCTTTATTAAATCTTTTAGCACTAACCATTATTACTAGCCAATTTAATGACTATTTTCTCGTGTTAAAGTAAAATGGAGCTAAGTGAACGAGAGCGTATCACTATACAATGATGCGAGGATATGGTGACAGAATTAAGTTATGAACAAGTAAAGGACTTATTTAATGATTCTTTTTTCTAATCGCAACCCTATTTCAAAATCAGGAGTACAAAAACTATTCAACGTTTGAGGAGACAGGCAGTGTTAAGGACCGCCCCAAATCAGGAAGACCAAAACTGCAACAGACGAAGAAAATTCATTGGACGTTTTGCTATCCGTCGGAAAATCCCATGTCTCAACAAATTTTGTTTTAAAGTGTGAAATCTCCGAAGATCATGGGTAGAGTTTTACACAAAATGGTTTCAAAGCATACAAAATTCATTTGGTTTAGGAACTGTCTGAGGATGACTTCGATCGTCGAGTAGAATTGGCGAGCTTATGATGGCAAATATTGATAACAATACTATTACATTGAATAACGTTGTTTTCGGATGAAGCAACCTTTATGATCAACGGAAATGTCAACAGGCATAATTGTCATATTGGTGTGATGAAAACCCTCGCTGGATGAAGAACAACACACACACAACATCCTGAAAAAGTAAATGTTTGGCTTGTAGGAGACAAATTCGGACCCTTCTTCATTGTAGGAAATCTTAATTCCGCAGTGTACCTGGTGCTCAACAGCAAATTATTGCTGTCCAGTTAGCAACAAATAACTGTGATCAAATTTGGTTCCAGCAAGATGGAGCTCCACCACACTATGGACTGGATGTCCGCGCGTATTTGAACAACGTGTTTCCAAATCGCTGGATAGGGGACGAGGTGCTATCGAGTGGCCTGCAAGGTCTGATTTGTCACCTAGATTACTGCATGGGACCATATTAAAGAAAATGGTAAAACCAAACCACAGTGCATAAATGATCTGAGGAACAGAATAGTTGAGGAAGTGGAAAAGTTCCACGAAATCCATTCTACGTGCTGTTTCACATTTTACAACAGGCTAGGACTTGTCAGACAGTACAAGGGAACAATTCGAGCATCTGTTATAAGGAAATTAGGTGAGTAGGACCAATGAGTTTTTATGTTAAATAATGTAATAAAATTGTTTCCTACACATTATAAAATGTTTGTGATAATTTGGAATTTTGCAACGTAAATTTCTTATGAAATGTTTTAAAAGGTAAGTGTACACTGTTCATAATTGTTTCATCAAGAAACTTTTAATGAGGTTAAATTGTACGATGAATTTTCAAATGACCGCCGTGTCGTACTGGGTTGAGATAGAGTAGTTTTCGCTGATATTCTTCTTTAGTAAGGCCTTTAAAATGAGATGTTCAACCTGTATATAGTTAGATCCATAGTGATATTTTAAAAACAAAAAAAGGTCAAGGTCAAAATTTTCTGGACGAACCGATGGTTTACCTGGTTATGTCATGGAGTTTTAACATATTTTGAAAAGTTTAACTAATGAAAGGTGCTAATGCTCAAACCTGGACTTAAGTTTTCATCAACTGCAACGTAGTCTAGTTACAGTTTTACATAAACCTTTTTAATACCTGATAGTGAACCCCTTTTGACATTTTATTGTCTTTAAAACTATGTGCGTTTCTGTGATAATACTGAGGATGACTCTCTACAGCGAGATCGAAACGTTTAGCAATTATATTTTAACTGTGACGCGGTGTAAACCGGAAGCCTTAGATCTTAGTGACGTGTAGTAAAATCAACGAAATCCGACCCGCAAAACCAAGATGGTGGTAAACAAAATGAGTACGCTGCCCCATCTTGGTCTGGTCAAACGTATTTTGGTACCCATGTTCTTTTTGAGTAGTTCTACCAAGTTTCATTGACACTGGATCACAAGAACAGTTTTAGAACGACTGTCCCCTAAAAGGAGCGATTATGCTGGTGAACGGATTCGATCAAGATATTTACAACAGAACAATGTGTATCAAATTTCGTAGAAATTAAAAAAATACGACTTGAGAATAATACTATTTATTTTCCAAAAACATTACAGGTATATGTACAGTATTTTTGTTGGAAATACTAGCCATCGTGTCTAGTAATGATGGTTAGCGCAAACCAATCAATAAAGATCAGAACATCAGATGTCAGTCAGAGTTCTTATCTACACTGATAACACTGGTAAAGTTTTAAGACTTGTAGACTGTTTACACACACAGTAAATAGAGTGGTCACAAATGGTAACCCGTTTAAGGATATAGTCTTTTACAGTTACCAGATTTGAGGGTATACAAGTGATGTTTTTATTGAGCCTTCGCTTTATGAAGAATTAATTAGATCTTAGAACGAAGGAAATAAAAATTAATTATTTGCCACTTGGGTACCAATTTGACTTAAAATAGGTTTTAGTTACCTCCGTCAATATCCAAAAAAGTTGTGTTGAGGATTGTTACATCCCCGGCACGTTTCGATGCGAAGAAATAATCGTCAGACGTGCAGTTTTGTTGAAAATCCACGTGTTGGCTTCGTAATTAAAGATGAAAATGAAGACACACATGAAGAAACACAATACGATGAAACACCGAAATAAATTAACACATTTTATAGTTCAAAAAACAAAAACACCGAAATAAATAAATTTAACACTGTTTTAAAACGAGTGGGCCTACACTACACACACCACGCACGAACAAATCACAGCGAGTGCGAACGAAAGACTAGTCAGCGTTTTCATTTCAACCCAGTTTTTCATTCGACAGCCAATTTCATTTCTCTATATATTTCTAACTCTTTTGTTTAGCATGGATCCTTTTTCACAGAAATGTAGTACTTTCAAACCCTGATCTATTTGGCATATTATGATCTGTATCTTCATGTGTGTCTTCATGTTCATCTTTAATAACAAAGCCAACAAGTTTTCTACAAAACTGCACGTCTGATGATGATGTCTTCACATCGAAATGGGGATGCAACGGGGATGTAACAACCCTCAACACATTTTTTTTATATTGACGGTGGTAACTAAAACCTATTTTAAGTTAGAACTAAGCTTGAACAGAAATTCAAAGTGTACTCAATGACAACAACACTTTCCATTGCAAGCTGTCATGGACGCAATAGAACGGGCTACAAAACAAGATTTGTTTGTTCCAGCTACTGTTCTAGATACGAATATCCCTTTGATTTGTGCCCAGTTCAAGTGATGTTAGTGCTTGACTGAATGAGTTCTGTGGTTCTATACAACGTCACATTCAAAGCCAAATCCTGTGCTTTGAACCTCTCTGAACTCTCTCAAGCATTACTGCTGCCTTGGGCTGTTCCTTGAGTGTATCGGTCAAGAGACAATTACTCGTAGTAATGCACTGAGCGTGAACAGTTAATAGCTTGAACAGGTTATTTTCTTTTAGTTAGGTGTACTTTTATAACATAATGCGGTTTCAATTATCAAAATGAAAGTTTGAGATAAATTAAAAAAAACATAGCCGATGCGTAGCCACATGCAACACCGTGAACCCTACCGAACCCTAAGTTGACTTATACAACTTAAAAAATACAACAAAATACTTTTTTTTAAGATTTGTATCGTAGAAAATGGGATTTTAAATAACTAAATCACTATTTTAGATGCCGACCACTCTCATGAGGGTATATTAAGGCAAATATGTGGTGATATGTAAGGATGAGTGTGATGAGTGGTAGTAATGAGTTATGAGGTGTATGTACAAACTAAGGTCTTGTTACAATCTAAGGCCGACTCTTCCTTAGAATGGGTCATTAATTAATAGCCCAATGACCAATGGAAATACAAGGACCAACGGCTTAACGTGACTTCCGAACCACGCAGGTGATGGTCTGATATGTCTACTAAACGATGGTCGGAGTTGATGCGGGTATCATAAGATGACCACTGAGACTATCTGAGCCGCTATAGACCTATATCAACCTCAAAACCTTTTGATATACCTTTTATTTATACCTCTTGCCTTGCAAATACAATTTCAAGGTCAGCCCACGAATCCTATGATTCTTGATTGTTTGCAATACAATACGAAGATGTTTAATACAATATTTCAAAAGAGAATTAGCAGGTGATGAATTTATAGATGCAATGATCTTCTCACTAAATGAGCCTAGTAACGTTGAATTAGGATATATTTTATCAGTAAGTAACATTGCTACATGACGTATACAGTTGTTAACACTTAATGCTTAGTAGCAAATAAATTATTGAAATGTTTGCAACATCCGATAGGTCAACAATATTTGTGTTGTCAATTTGAAGTGCAACAGGATTATTTTTTCCCTTACATTCTTTTCCGCGTGTTGTGTATTTGTTGGAATTTAAATGGCTTTCATTATTTTATAAGATTTAGCAGCTCAAGTTATTCTTGTGCAAGTAGTGTGATATAGTTTATAGACGTTTGTAAAATGTTTGTCAGGGCTTGTTGAAAATAGTTTGAAAACAGCATATATGGTTTTCCTCTTAACTATTTAAGATGAACATTGTTTTTTGTAATCCACGAAGACATTATTTGTCGGCGTCGAAATAACAAAAGGTATCAAAGAACTAACCGTGTTTAAATGATCAGAAAATATTTCCTTAAAAATATCAAACTTATATTGCAGATTCTTGTAATTTTTAAAACCATCCCACGATTTTGCTTTAAAAAAACTTTAAAAGAGCAATAGCTTTAGAGTTAGTTATTGTTCTCAATTTAAAAGGTTGATCTTTAGGGTCTAAAAAGAGTTTTAAATACAGTAACTATATGTTTTGAATACAATGATATGAAAGTCTTTGTTTAAAACTCTAACCTCTATTTCGACGGTGGGTTTGACACTACACTGTCAACTGCTTATTACAATCGTTATTGTTAGTTTATAATCATGTTTAAGTCAGACCAGTATTTAAAACGCCCTGTAAAGTGAGAACAATCTGTTACGGGCGTCAAAAATCAAATACTAAGTGCACAAACAACAAACTAAACGTGTTGTGTGGACTCAATCGCATACAATATTGACTTGACACATTGTGCTATTCTAGTGACCAAGGCAGCTAGGTGACGTCCGCTCGTGGTTTAATATCGGTTGTTTCGGTTTACTTTCATTAACCAAAGCAAACTCTGGCCATGCCGAGTCCACTCTCCTGATGTAACCCTGGTAATTCCTTTGTAATCCTAGTCACAGCCTCAAGCGCTAGTATCAGGCTATCATAACAAAGTAACAGGCTAATCAATAATTCATTAGTGCTAAACCAACGAAGCTTTGATAACAGTTACGGCTGAAATATAAGAGTTTCAAGGTTTGAACAGTAAACTGTAAGGTTCGTTTAACATAAGGTAAGACGTGTGTAATGTTTGATGTGGATATAGAACCTCCTACACAGAGTGCCTTATAAGAAAAAGGTAAAATCTTTTGGTAATACTCGTACGTTATATGGGTCAAAATAAAGAAAAACACAAGGCAATTTGGTTTAAAACAAATTCTATTTGAACTTCTTTCCCTGATTTTCTTGAAACTCTGAGCTTTTATATTTAGATAAGACACATATACGACTACAGAAGATAAATACATGGCCAAACGTCTCGTTTAAACATGTGCCCTCTTTAGAGTGGCTTACATTTTAACTTATAGGAAATCAAGCGAAGGAAACTATGTTGTTTAGGACAAGTTGTCATGATAATCGGGTTGCCATAAAATTTAATAATCAATAATTATTTAACATAAAAGTATAAGACATCAATCTAAAAATATATAAGTACAAGGAAAATCATGATAAAAACAGGTTAAATTATACAGCTTTATGTACTATAATGGTAACTCAGTCGTGTCTCAAGTGACTTTTCAATGTTACAGTTTTGATACATTGACTTTATTCAAATTATTTAAACACGTTAGCCTGTTTCAGTACTTTCATATTCATGAAACAATATTCTTAGGCTTATATACGAGGGTCATCCAGAAAGAACGATTGCGCATCACGCGCCGCGCACACCCCTCACCACTACGAGCCCGCGTGCAGCTGCTAGCTACATTCTTCCTCTTCAGTTTGAGTGTAGGTTCGTTGTTGTGTGATTACGCGCCTGGTGTCCACAGTGATTAATAATGGCATCGACAAATTATTGAAAACCCGCTAAATGTAAAGTGTGAAATTTAAACACTCGAAAAGTCATGGCAACTGTTTTTGGGGATTGAAAGGGCTTAATCCATGTCGAATTTATGCCAAGAAAAGAAACGATTACAGCCCTGACTTGGTACCGAGTGATTATCACTTATTTCCGAAGCTTAAGGATTTTTGGGTAAAAAAATGTTTGCTAATAAGTTTTGTGTTGATATCTTCATTTTTTATTTGATCATGCACAAACGTTCTTTACTTTCTGGATGACCTTCGTTGTTGTATATTTTTAAATGCATAGTTTTAATGCATCTATATGTTTGATCGTAGCAGATAGTTCGTTGTGCACGTTCACAGTATTTAAAAGAAAACCCCAGCCCTTTTATAAAGTGTTCAGACATTCAGATGTTCGTGTTCAACATTCAGACATTAACTATGATGGATTGCATCATCAGGCATTCGAGTTAAACAACGGGAATAAATTACAATAATATGTAGTTTAACATCAAATTTTGATCAGAACAAAACAAATGTTGGAATACCAGTAAAAAAGAGAATGATTTCACCTACTCGATTTCACACCCAAATCCCAATACGTTTTAGCTTTTATGGAGGTAACCTTAATAAGTTTCACTACCATCAATAATTAAAATAAATCACGACTTAATTAGCATATCGTTCAAATTTACTTTGAATGATAGTCAAGGAATAAATTGAATTGTAGTATTTATCTTAGTTAGAGTGAGGCCAAACATCCGCCGCCATGCTGCGGTTTCAACTCATTACAGTTTTCTCAGCCTTTCACAACATTCTGCTGGCGGAGTTTACTTACACAGGCCTGTACTAGGAAAATAGATAGCCGCAAAAGAAATATAAATATAAAATTATAATAAAAAGTGAACTAAAATAACAGCATTGTTAAGAACTGGATGATGACGACGTAATTTTATCAGCTATAGTTTACGCTTCTCTGTATGGAAGCTTATAAAGTATAGCAAGTATAAACTGTGTGAAATAACTTCGTTTCAAAGAAACAACATAGTTGAACCATTCTTACCAAATATCCTTTTTTGTATACGTATTTATGAAAACAAGTAGCTATGATATTTGATTACATTAAACATAATTCTGCCAAAATGTAACTACCTATATAGTTCATACTTTTTGTCCATTTAAACATGTAGACATACTTTGAAGTTTATCGATTTTAGTTTTATATTGCCTGATTTTAAGAAAGTATATATTTAATTGTGTGACGCATTATGTAACGTTTTCTATAAAACTATGGGGCCGGGGACTAGTGTAGCCAGATTTTAGAGAAAACGCACTCGCAAACCAAATTAAAACTTGAGTTTATTTAATAACTCACAAACTAAGAATGCAAATATATTAGTTAAGAATAAATTGTAACCCCAGTGAATTAACATGAAGGGTCATCGGCATTGGACTCTATATTAAAACTTGTTAATACTACAACTTCAAGTTTTCGGAATATTAAATATTAAGAGCTGAATCTAACTATCTAAAGTAATATCCTTTGAAAAGTAAGCTAAAATAAAAGTATTATCAAATGAATCTATATAAATGTGAGACAACTAGAACTGCAAGAGCTGGGCAAATAACGTTTGGAAATAAATTAAAATTAAAAGAACAAAAACTGACATTGGAACTAAAACTTGGATTGGGACCTAGGTTAGGACCTACCTCCCCAGGGGCAGCATCGTGAAGGAAGGCCCCCACACGCAGGGATTCTCCTAGGCAACTGAACCCCGAGGAGCTAAGCCAATAAATAACCTTTTATTACTTGCTCAGCATAACCTTGACTATCAAAACAATCTGGCCAACATTGCTTTGATAACAAGGAAGCAGTTCTGGAGGTTGTCAGCACAACATTGCGACACTATGTTATTAGAAAGAATGTGTTAGTATTCAAAACTGAAGGTAAAAGAGATTCTTTTCTAACTTACATACATTATTAAAATAATGAAAATTCTAACTATCGTTATAATTACAGTACTTCTAGAATAGCATTACTTTTCTTGTAACCTGCATTATACAAGTGCATATTAAACATTGTGTTTTGAATTTGAACACTAGGGGCTACATGTATTGTAAATTTTCCAATCTCATCATACTATAAAATAAAAAAAAAACACAAATTATTATTTACATTCATAACTTGACAAAAGAGAATCAATCGTAAGTGTAGTAAAATAATCTAGAAAGAGAAAAGGCGAGCTAATTTTCCAACTTGAAAACCTAAAAAGAGCGCAAGCGAATGCAATTTTCTATAAAGACTTTGTGCAAAGTCGGGCTTTATGCTTTGTGGAGCCGATGGACTCGCTCAAGCGTCACTTTGTGCCGCAGTCAGTTGTGCAACAGAGCGGATTACTCACAGTTATTAAAGAATTGACTTTGTTATGTTGATTTAACGTAAAGGGATTGTGCTCCCATATGTACCGTATACTAAGCAAGGAATGGCATCTATTGTGCACATATGTTAGAGGATGATAAATACAAACTCGCCCTTCAGGCTAGCAAGGCTGTGCACAAAGAATAACTAACTTTTCAAGGCGGCCTAAACGTAATTCACGTAGTTCAAATGGGCGTATAAGTGTAAAATGAAAAATAAAACATAATGAAGTGTACTGTAAGTATGACTATTACGTGCTATCTAAATTAACATTAAATTAAAAAAATCAATATGTGAATATGCCTTCTATGACCTTGCATCAACAAACAATACCTCCATCATCAGCATAAATAAACAATTATCAAATATTACATCGTAAATGGGTTTCCATTTCCAACCATTCCAAACGTTAACTGGTTCTCACAAGTATGAATGGTTAGAAGTTTGATTAAAGCTTGATATTTGGTTAGGATAGTGTTTGTGTTGGACGTGTCAGTAAACTCAAACAAAGTTATGTTACAAATATAACCTCTATGTGATTGTGTTTGTAGTAGTGGTTGTATAGCCAACGCCGGATCTTGCTGTGTACACTCCGACACAACATATTGCTGTCATATCTTTCAAAGGCACACGTTTTGAGGTCACATTTGTGGGTTTGTTCTACTTACTATGCGGTCTTCAATTAGATAATAAATAGTAATTATCGAATTTCCTTTGGAAAATTGAGATATTCATGCCGTCAACATAGTGACCCGGGACCATGAAATGAGCACTGATCCTGAATCTCAGAACACGTTTTGAGCATTTATTCACCCCTTTATAAACATATGTATATACGGAGTGAGCTTTGAATGTCCCCCCGTTAACTTTTGAAAAAGGAAATGTTGTTAAAAACCCTTCAGGAAACCTTAGTTGGCTATATAATTTTAAAGTGTGTTTTGATGTACTTTGCATCACTCCCCCAACCCAAAAACTGGAGGAGAGCCTCCCAAACTTTTTAAATAAAAAAAAGTTGTATTTGAGGTTCCCCTTAAAAGAAAGGGAATTGCATTTTAGTACAAATTCAACCACACAAAGAAAAACCTTTTATCTCAACTCGTTTTTGTAATGCCCATTTAAAGATTACAAATTTATCTTCAAAATATTTTATGGGATTGTGTTACGATTATAGGGTTTTAGTGAATTTATTTATCAATTTAAAAAATACAAACCACGTTCTTATTGGCACGTCAAAAGAAGATTTTGAACAGAAATTAACAGAATAAATAATTGAACATATTTTATTTTCTTGAAAAAAATTTAAAAATAGTTTTATTTTTGACCGACTTCAGTGAAACGAGGAGGTTATACAATGACTTTGGGCGATTATTTTTTATATCTGTTCACGAATTACTTTTGAACGCGGGCACCGTTTTACACCAGTTTGCTTTGATTGGTAGATTTAACTCTAGTGGTCCCATTTAAAATCATTTTGATCGGACTTATATTTCTATATAAAAAGTAAAAAACCTCAAAAATCTCAAAAACCGTGTGCGTGTTTTGCGTGGTAAAACACTATTTCGAACCGGAAATGGTTTCTATAGCACTATTTCGATGTAGAATTAAATTTTCAACAAGGTAGTAGTCTTAAGTTCTTCTAAATCTTGGGTGTTGTTGAGATAAATAGATATTTTCGTCTAAAAATACTCGAAAAAATGTCTTTGTTTGTATTTACAGAGTTCTAGACGCCAAAAATACACTTGACCAAAGATTTGAAGATTGCCCGTAAAATTCTTCTTTTCAGAAAAATATATATATTGCTATGATTACACTCATATTAACCGAGCTATGGCCTCCTACTCGCTAAAAGCACGTTGTATCGTTTCGTATTAATTTATATCCATAGAAACTTTATTTTCAATATAATAAACGTGGTTATGATAAATTCTGTGCATAGCTATGTTCTTAACAAAAAACGTATTTATAGCTTTAAAACTGTTTATAATTCTGTAAACAAGTATAAAATGTCCAAATGTCATGCTGAAACGTGTACTCCATGCGTCTTAGTGGTATAGGTCTCGCTTTGGAAGGTTATAAAAGTTAAGGTACAAGACTAATTAAAATTGAATTTTCTACAACGTGGTTTCCATAAAATGTTTTATGAAATGTTAAAAACGATACATTTTACGCAAACACGGGGTTTTCAATTTAAGCTGATGATGTTATCATTTCGATGTGATGGATGTATATGATATGATAATGGTACCGTTCTGTCCAGAACATAACCTACTCAAATTGTACCCTGATACGTTTAAAAATACGTATATTACTGGAGAAAATTTCGAAACAATCAGACACTTTAAGGGTAGCGTGAACTACTCGTAAATCTGAACTGCATTTGTGTTAATTTCAACATTAATAAATTGTACATTACCGTACAAACAACTTTAACTTATAAATAGTTCAGAAAATAGCTCGCCCGACATATTTTAAAACTTTTAAGTTAAAGGAAAGGGATAGAAAAAACACAAAGTGACAGCAAAATAAATCTCTACTAATTTGCCTAAAGGACGACGCGTTACTATGAGCAATGTAAACGGCTCATAATATAACAAACTTGCTAAAGGAAGAGCAAACTACTCATAAGTCATAAGGATGCGGGCCGAAACCTAACTAAACATGATCTTGTGAACTGGCAATAAGCAAGAAAGGCCAGCAACAACGAAGCGTCAATGCGAGTGGAGCAACTAGTCCTTTTAGCTTGACCAAGCACCGAAACTACATTTCAGAAGTGAACTACTCCTGCGAGCATTATTAGAAAAAAGACCGAAGGCTTGTAACCAACGAGCCATAAAAATCGTCACCCTGATGTCCATACCCGTTCGGCCAAAACGCTACCGCGAGCGAAGCCAATCATAATTGATCCTTCGAGCAAGCCATGGGAAAAGCAAACGGCCTATGATCTGCATTGTTAAGCAAGGCCTCGAGGCCAAGGACGAAGCGTTACCGTGATCCAGGCGATTCTTTCCACTCCCGTGTAGCAGATTTGTGTCTTGAGTGCAGCGGTCTAATTGTCTACCTAGAAGAGTACTCACAGCTATACTCAGTACATTTACTTCAGTTTGTACTGAAGAAAATCACGTCAAACCAGCGATTGATACAGGGATGAAGGACTCAACCTAGGGTCGATTAAGGGCTTCCTCCCAAACTGGCTGAAAGCTTTTTAATAAATATTATATGATTCAACTACTTTAATTTCAAGACCTCATGACTTAATTACTAAGTTTGAGATAATATAATTACTTTACACTACACGTACAAATCATTTAACAGCTTCAAAAATTGAATCAATATTTTCTTTGCCGTTACTGTATTTTGTTTAACCATCCATATTAAACATTTATATAGTGGAATTACTTTACAAAAACAATCTGACTTCAAATAAAGATTGAAAAGAATAAATATCAAAAATTGTGAAATAAACACTTTTAACAAAAAATTGGACCGACTTAAAAACAATCCAACAGTAAAATGCTATAAAAGTGTGAAATAATTGGGTAATGCAATCCTATTGCTTTACATGATACATTTATAAACAATGGGTTACTGATGTGTTACGCGAACAAACAATAATTTATCCATTACACTACAGTAGATATTACAGCTGTACCCATTTCATGGTAACCAATATAATAAATATTATTTTGCTAATACATATAAAAAATACCATCAAATGCGCACACTATTTGCCATGTGTAGACTGAATTTAGAAGTTGTTATGTCTTCATTCACTTTAAAAATATTGGAGTCGGTGCTGCTGGCTGTATTATCTGGTAGCACCGACTCCAATATTTTTTGAGATGAATAATTATAACTGGCACTAATTAATATAATGTGCGGCTATTTTATATGTATTAATATATTGTGTTACTTATAATGAGCTGTATGTGTGTTTGTCACTTATAACTATCAATAACTTCGTGTTTATAGACCCTCACATAACATTCGATAGTGTGCTGCCAATCGGTCTTCAGCCAATGAATGAACCACCTTCAACAACATTATCGCAATAATTGAACATATAATATTATATATTATTTAAATACAAATTAATCGACGCAAAAACAATAACAACAATAAACCTGTTTAAATATTACAGTTTTCAGGTTTAAATTCACATTTCATACAATACTATTTTGATTGACACATTTTCTTCAAATTTCTCCGACGGAAATGTAATGATTTCCTGTTAGAATCGTAATGAAATTCCTTAGAGGATTTTGACGAAAATTTTTGTCTAATTAAGTTGTTTGTGAAATGTGGCATTTTAACTGTAATCTTGTAAATAATTATTATATTAAGTGGATACGTTCAATTAGTGTCGTAGTCTAGTAATATTATTGTTTAACTTTGTATTGTAAACTATTTATTTTGTTATACTTGTGCATAGGCCTATTAGCTTTTGACTGACTGGAGTTATTTTGAAAAAGTGTACACTTAAAACGCTCGACAATAAAAGC
>CM032059.1:34492536-34513903 GCA_018831715.1 Matsumurasca onukii | reverse complement strand
TGTATGACTGGGACTCGTGGCGTGGTCCTGTAATCCAGCTTCATGGAGGTCAGGTTTTGAGGACGATATAGATCTAAAGCGGCTCAGATAGTCTCAGTGATCATCCGACGATACCCGCATCAACTCCCACCATCGTTCAGACCATCACCTGCGTGGTTTGGAAGTCACGTTAAGCCGTTGGTCCTTGTATTTCCATTAGGTCATTGGGCTATGAATTAATGACCCATTCTAAGGAAGAGTCGGCCTTAGTTTGTAACAAGACTCATTACTACCTCTCATCACACTCATCCTTCACCACGTATTTGCCTTAAAATACCCTCATATGAGAGTGGTCGGCATCTCAAATAGTGATTTAGTGAATGCTATGACTGACGTTCAATCAGTGTGATTTGTGTTGAAGCATTTAACAATTTTCGTAAGGTAGTTTTTGTTGTATTCAGAATTTTGTGAAGTTGGTTATGATTTAGATTTAGTTATGAACATTTGTATCGCAGCTTGGCCACTTGTAGCGCAGTCACACTTCAGGCCAGTTTTGCACTGTTAATGAAAAGTATATCTCGAAGTAATGCAGTTATGTTGGCGTCTGTCAACTTGGCCTGGTTGGCAGCGTTACAGTAGACTTCCTTGAACCCAACATGTCTCACATTAAACCCATGGCAAAGGTTTAATTTAACAAAGAGACCGTCAAGAGTCATGCTCATTTTTATAATTAAAAAGGACAACAGTCTGATAGCGTAGCATGGTTTTCATGTTTTATAAGATCATGATGCTAACCATGTTCATACTAATTAATACATTATAGGCTAAGGGTCTTTTACAAGTCTGTTTCGTTCGGAATATAGTTTAAATAACCCGTAATGGACTTAGCATGATAATTGATACCCAAGTTTGACTTACAAAACCTATTGCCTGTCGAACATGGGTTTTGTTTCCTTCACGTCAAATCGGACTGTCATTGATATTCAACAAGAAATTTCTCTCTGATTTGTATACGAATTTTACCAGTTTCAGCTTATATTTTAATTTTAAAGTAGGGTTGAATTGAAGACCACGTTTTTCTGAACATTTTGACATATAATACACAGCAAACTGTTGTAAGTATATCCATTTTGAGAACTAACTCAAATTTGAAGATATTTAACCTATTTTCAACATTATTTGTTTTGTTTACTGGGCTTGTTTCAAAACATTATAAAACAGTTTTCTTTTTTTCCTAAAATTGAGTGATTTTACTAAATAAATGATAACTCGATCACAGAATAAAATGTGTGAAATTAAACCTTCAACGTCCTTAAATTTGCCACCAGATATTTCAACTTGTCAAAGCATAATAATAAAACTACAAATGGAAAATCAAAACTGAAAATTCAAAATAATACCCTCAAAATTCTTCAAGCTTCTCAAAACCTGACCCTTTTCTCCATGACACTCATTTATCTACTTATTTCAATACTTTAACTTCTTACATCTCCAAATTTAGAAAAGACATAACTTTTGTTGGTCCATCTGTCACAGAACTGCTCAAGGACAGTGATGATATACAAGAAATCTTAGAAAATCTGTCTCTAGAACATTCCATTTTGTATTTTTCTGTGTGAGTAATGTTAAGAGCGAAATCTATCAGACCAAAGCTAATACACTAAAACCCAAGGCTCCCATTGAGCTTACTTGTATTAGATCGCTGTAAACATTCTTTCTTTCACTACGACAGTATTGCAAACTTAAATTACTGTCACGCTAAACAAATAGCCCAAAATGTACAAAAACGTACAAACTCATAGAAAACCAGCTATTCAGCAATATGATGGGTTTTCGTGTGGCTTACATGTTCTGGCAAACGCAAAGAGTATACTTGATTCTATTTTAAATATTGAACATCACACTAACAGACCTGTAAGTGAAACAAAATATCAGTCCGATACAATATCCCATGACGGTGATTTTCCATGGCGTTTTCAAAAAGTTAAATATCATAAAAGAAGGTCTGTTCTACAATCAAAAATACACAAACAAGTTGATAAAAGGAATATTTGCCATGCCCCAATACTATCATCACATAATGGACGTCAAAAAACAGTTATTTGTTCTGATATTCCCTTACGGAATAAATTCACAGTGCTAGAAATAGATACTTCAGATAAAGAGCCAACTATTGTAGTTCCAAATGCTGTAGCTAACCCGGTAAGAGAAAAATGTTCAAAGCTAATAACATTTAATAAACACCCTTTAATTGTTCAGAAGGGTAATGAAATAAAGGTTAAGATACTGGCAGACAGTCATGGAAAACAATTAGGAACACTACTAAAGGAGACGCTTCCTGATAATCATAGTGTGCTTTGTTTTGCTAAGCCAAATGGTAAAATAAATCACGTCCTGGAAAGTTACACAAGCCACGTGGGTGATATGACAAAGAGTGACACCCTTGTCATTTTTGGGGGTACAAACGATATTTACCTAGGAATGGATACAGACAAAAACTGTGTACTGAAACATATAGACAACTGCTTGCAGAATACAAAAGAAACTAATGTCATTGTAAATTCCGTACCGTTTAGATATGATAGACCAGAATTAAACCCTACAATCCAACAGGTTAATTTCAACATTAGAAAACTTGTATCTAACCACACACACGCAATCTACTTACCATTTTTGGGGATGACACGCCAAGACTACACTAGTCAGGGCTTACATTTTAACCGCAGAGGTAAAAACAAACTTGTAGGCCTAATAAAGGAAAATGTTCAACTGGTAAATTACCTTAAGCCAATACCGACTATAATCACCACCAGAAGTGTTAAAAATGATCCCTTTCCTTTAAAGAACGAGCACAATATTTTTTTAGACGAAAAACGCGAAAGAACAATAGGCTTTTGACATCTAAGAAGGGATCCAAACCAAATGTAAATGCTGTAAACAGTTTTAAACATGAATACCTAAAGGTAATACACCAAAATATACAAGGTTTCAAATCTAAAATCAACATCATTGAACATTTTTTAGGTATTGAAAATCCAAATATTATATGTTTTTCAGAACACTTTATGAAAACTGATGAAATACAATTTTACAATATAAACGGTTTTGTTCTAGCGTCATATTTCTGTAGAACCCTTGCCCAAAGAGGAGGTGTGTCAATTTATATTAAAAATGATGTCCATTTTCATTCTTTTGATGTGACAAAGTATTGTACTGAATTTCACTGTGAAATGTCTGCCATAAGAATTCATTCTTTTCCACAAGACATCATTTTAATTGTCATATACAGATCGCCATTAGGTAATGTAATTACGTTTTTCAACACAATACGACAATTCTTGGAAAGTACTTTCAGAAACAATTGTAAATTAATAATAACAGGGGATTTCAACATTGACCTCTCAAGGACCACTAACACTTCTGATAATTTCTTAAACCTCATGAACAGCTTTAATATAAAACACCACATCAAAACATTTACCAGAGAATTCAATAATTCTAGAAGCTGTATTGACAACATTTTGTCTAATTTTGACGGTCAAGATGAAATAAAGACGTGCGTTTTGATTTCTGCTCTCTCTGACCACTACGCCCAAGTTGCTACTATAAGGGCATTGATCAAGCAAGCTAATAATAATAAAAAAACAACCATACTTTCAAGATCCTTTACAACGAAAACATTCAATCTTTTGTTGATCTACTGAAAGAAGAATCATGGACAGAAGTATTAAATGAGGAGACAAGCCCAAATGAAAAATATGTAAATTTCTCCCACATTTTGTCTAGTTTAACAGAAACATCTTTTCCTTTGTGCAAAAGGTTGAACAGTGGTATAAAGATTAATCATATAAAGTTTACAATGAAAAACAAGCAACTCAGGAATGAGATGGTTAAGTACTATAAACTATCAAAACAACGGGACTCAAGCGATCCAATTAGATATAAATATAACCAACTTAAGCAAAAATATCGCAAAATGGTTAATTTAGAAAAACGTACATTTTTCAGAAACAAATTGAAAACTCAAAAATATAACAAAATCTACATGGGATTTTATTAATAAAAATCGGTACCCAGCCGCTTCAGACTCCTAGTAATATGACAATAAAAGATACACTTGGGAATCTTATAACTAACCCTACTCAAATAGCCAATATGTTTAACTCATTTTACAATAATGTTGGTTTATCTAAAGATGACAGACTAAAAAATATAAATCTGGCATATTTTGAAAAGAAAGTAACATGGAATCAATCATTTTTTATGTCACCGGTATCTAAAGAGGAAGTTATACAAACAATCACAAGCCTTAAACAAACCAACTCTTGTGGCTATGACAATATCTCATCGAAACTACTAAAGCACTGTGCTAAAGAGTTATCTACTCCACTCACATCGTTGATCAACTCTTCATTATCTGCAGGAATATTCCCTAACTCTTTAAAGGAAGCAGTTATAACACCAATCTACAAAAAAGGAGAAAAAACTGAATGTACAAACTTTAGGCCCATATCAATTCTTTCCACGATTAGTAAAGTTTTCGAAAAAATAGTATTTACCCGTCTCAACTCTTTTGTAACTAAACATCAAATCATTGAACAAAACCAATATGGTTTCCAGAAATCCAAATCATGCACTGATGCAATTTTTCAATTTATAACTGAGGTTGTGAAATCTTTAGATACTAACATACTTTCCACAGCTGTACTACTAGATATTCGAAAAGCTTTTGATAGTGTCAACCACAATTTGCTTTTGAAGAAGTTAGAGCTATATGGAATTCGAGGCAACTGCTTACAATGGTTCCAATCATATCTCCAATCGTACACACAAAGAGTTAAAATTGCTTACTGCGACGAGTCCAACAACATTCAAAATTATATATCCGATCAGTTAACTATCAAGTCAGGCGTTCCACAAGGATCAATTTTAGCCCTTTGTTATTTCTATTATTCATGAATGATTTATCAACCATAACCGAAAATTCAAAATACTACTATTTGCTGACGACACTTCAATTTTATTTTCACATAAAACATTGAAATCTTAGAGATACAAACATATATTGATTTAAACATCATCGCTCAGTGGATGGACGACAATGGATTCAATATAAATTCTGACAAATCAAATTTTATCTCGTTTTCCCACCCTAGAAGGAAAACCAAAACAGAAAATGTCAATATTCTTATGAAAAACAAACAAATTCAAGAAAACACCAATATAAAATTCTTAGGACTTACTTTGGATGAAAATTTAAATTTCAAAGCACATATCAGATCAGTTTGTAGAAAGTTATCAAGTGGAATCTTTTTATTGAGAAAATTATCAACTTTCAGCACCATTAAAACATTGCTTACCTTATACTACGGAATAATATTTCCACACTTAAATTATGCTGTCATTTTTTGGGGAAACTCCAGCAGTTACACAAACGATGTTTTCATTCTACAAAAATTTGCATTACGAACAATATTCAGAAAACCACAAAATCAATCATGTAAACCGATATTTCAAGATTTTCAAATATTAACATTTTCATCAATCTATATTTATGAATGTATTATGTATTTTAAACAAAATTTTTCATATTTTTATCCGAATTACAAAATATTAAGTGCAAGACAACAAAATTTCAAATTGAAAATCCCAAATCATAACACCTCCTTTTATACACATTTCCCAGAGTACAATATGGCTAAATTATTCAACAAACTTCCGAAATTAAAAAAAGACAATATGAAGAAATTCAAAAGAAATTTAAAATTATTTTTAATAAGAAAAGTTTACTACTCCATAAATGAGTTCTTACAAGATGATATGGAGAGAGAAGATTGGACTAGTGAAGGCTAAATTTAATTGTTTTGCTTTTGTTTCTACTTTTATTTTTTCCTCTATTTTATTTCTTTTTATTTTATTTTTTGATTTCATATTTTCCTTTCATTTATGTTTGTTTATATTTCTTATACTTTATTATTACTAGTTTTTTGTGTGTTGTTATATATATTTCTGTTATAGCCCATGCAAAGGCTCATCTTTGTCAGTGGTCAATAAATATTTCTATTTCTATTTTAATCACTGAGCTCACGCATGATGTGGGTCTGTTCAGTCAGTTATTATAAGTAAAGTGATTTTAGGTTGTGTATTATCTCATTCGCTAAAGCAGTGATAGTTACTCTGAGGTGCAAACAAGAGTTAAAGCTTTAGTACTTCATGTTGATGTATGATTTTGGCTGAACTTTACACGGTTCCGGGTTAGGTAAAGGCTTGGTGAAATTTTCTGACTTTGCTTTTCTGAGTTCATTAATTCTCAGTTCAATCAGCCTCTACATCGGCAAATATTCTCCAATTTACTTTTAAACTACACTAATCTTAAAATATGAATTAAATTTGTTTAAACCTAATAACGAGAAAACAAGTGTTAATGATTCTTTCTCATAGGTTTCTCATAACTTTTGTAATTATTCTAAAATTATTACCTCGGTATAAAAACCGCTTGAACGAATAATAGAAGCCCAAGTGAATAGAAACACCTTTTCGTCGACAAATGACATTTATCGCGTAGTTCACCACGTGCTGTTGTTTATTGAACGTTACTACTTAATAAAACCTAAACATGTTAAATATTGTGTGTTCTATTTACAAAGTCTTCAAAACCAGCGAAGAAGAGCCCGGTAATGAGACAGTGCAGAGTGGGGATATTAGTTTGGTTGGATGTCTTACTCGATGGTATCAAACTTATTTTCAATTGTAATACCGTTTACGACAGTTTTAGTGCACACTCGCAGTATTTGAAGACATGGTATTAAATATACACATTATGCAAGCAACGTCTGAATGAACGTTACAAGCGATGCAGAAGTCAGAAGAAGAATAAGATCAGAAAGACAGAAGAAAATACATGTGATCGCCGCAGTAAGCTCATATCTTCAATCAGCTGGGGATTACGTCACTCCGTCCTTCACAACGTTATCTCAGGTATCAGACTCTGATGAGTTCCTGATTCCAGACTAATTATACGTTACACTGAGCTAATCAATATTACATATCCTAGGTAAGACGATTGAATCATGCAGTATGGCTGACATCGTGGTATCTATGAAAGTCTGGATTATACCTACTTTGAGATTGAATGCTGCTATATAGGGTGTCGTAAACCAAGATCAGGTTGTCTGTTTATTTTTGTCTCAATAGAAAACATATGAAAATATTATATTGCATCTTGCTAGCTCAACTGTTCAGTAGGTATCAAAATGCATTTATGATACTTTCATTGGATGAATATAGAACAGTATGTATTTAATTGCACCTTGGTACACAAAACGCCTCTAATTTGATAGCTTCAAAGGTAATACAAGTACAGGTAATGTAGGTATCTATCTAAGTGTAGAGTCGTGTATACTGTATAATCTCACTAACGTCATTTGAGTGCATCATGAGTCGTCAAGTCCACATATTCTAACATATTCACGTGGTACCCCTAACTAAAGGTCTATCTATTTTGGGTAACTACGATTAACACTGCACAGTTCTCCTCCAAGCAAATTTGTAATGATAGGATTTTGTTTACATATACAGTAACCATGTGAACAGTGAACTAGTACTTGCATATTTGTCTTAACCAACGATGACAAACATTAGGTTTACACAAATGGACAATATTTGGTGTCTGAGAGTCACTGTAAACACTTTACCCAGTTCAACTGCAATAAACAACAATTCAACAGTCCCCTCGGGGAGTGCTTTTAACCTGGTTCTGAAACGAAAAAATGCTATCCAGTATGTATTGTTCTTGTACTTAAGAGAATTTATTAGTTTCTATTCTGGTCGAACATTCTGATATAGTTTACTGAAATCACAAAGCATAGGGTGTTGTCCGGGACATACTTTGTAGACATGTTCCTTGGTTAAAAAACAAGAATATTTTACCATATAAACCGGGGTCTCCGGCGATCAGTCTGTCTGTGGATGTTTTTACTAAAATAATTGACTACAACCAATGAACTGAT
Source organism: Matsumurasca onukii (assembly GCA_018831715.1). Lineage (NCBI taxonomy): Eukaryota > Metazoa > Arthropoda > Insecta > Hemiptera > Cicadellidae > Matsumurasca > Matsumurasca onukii. The sequence goes on along the minus strand of CM032059.1, from coordinate 34,505,915 downwards.
TTTCACCAAACTTTGGTCAAATTTAAAATGTCATTCTCTAAATAGGAAATATATTTCATTTAACTTTCAAGTTATGGCGGCCATTTAAAAATTTTAAAGTTAAATAACTTAGAGTTTTTACAACAAGTTTATAAGAGCAATTATTTTTAGTGTATTTATTGTTCTTTCTAAAAATATATAAACTTTGAAAATCGAAGAAATAAGAAATTGTAATTTACATACCATGTTCCTCTAGTCATTAGCAAGAGAACTGACTACATTATTTTTTGATTCAAGAGTTTGTTAAATCGTTTGGACAACTCTAAAAGCAATAATTAGTCTTTCCATGTATGCTACCGTGTCGAAGGTGGTCATTTTGAACAGCTCTTTCACGAACAAATAAATTAAAATTGATGTCCTCTGTTTTGTAGATTAAATAGAAAATTAAACAAAGTTAAAATGTAATGTTTTATTTTAAATTGTTTTAGTTATTGGGAATTTCAACAAATTAAATTAAACTAACGCGAATTTATTAAAAGGTTAACTAGTTGACTTAGTTAGCTAAAAAATCTTAGCTAAAACTTAAAAGTAAATTAAGTTTGTTAATGTCGGCGTTCTCCTATGAATATCTCTAGTATCTAAAAAACCAAACCTGACCTAAGCTTTGAAAAATATAAAGGATTTTGAAGCAATAGTTTTCTGAAGACACATTTATTACTATTATTTTGAAAGTTTGATACTTTTGAATAAGTAAAATAATATTTTTATTTAAAATTTCCCAGAACAAAGGACATAAAATTTAATTTATTTGTTCGTGCAAGAGCTGTTCAAAATGACAACCTTCGACACGGTAGCATAACCGGAAAGACTAATTATTGATTGTAGAGAATGATGTCCAAACGAATTTAACAAACTCCTGAATCAAAATAATGTAGTCAGTTCCATTGTTGTTGCGCTAGCTGACTAGAGGAACGCATGGCGGACATAGGCCGGTAAGACAGAAATTACAATAACTTTGTTATTTCACATTCGATTTTCAAAGTTTATACATTTTTAGAAATAGCAATAAATACACTAAAAGTAATTGTTCTTATAAATTTGTTGTAAAAGTACTCGTTTTTAAGTTAATCAACTTTGAAATTTTTAAACGGCCGCCATTTTAAAATTTGAAAGTTAAATGAAATTATATTTTTTTATTACTAGACAATGACATTTTAAATTTTTGACCAAAGTTTAGTGAAAATCAGTTCATTAGTTTTATTGTCATAATTATTTTAGTAAAAAACACATCCACACAGACAGACGGACAACGAAGCGCCGGAGACCCCTGTTTATGTGGTAAAATATTCTTGTTTTGACCCAAGGAACATGTCTACAAAGTATGTCCAGAGAGTTCACTGACACCCTGTATATTTGATATACGTTTGTCTATATTGTATCATGAAACCGAATAATTTTAAGGACGTAATTTCGAGATCATATTGCGTGTCTTGACTATATGTACACACAGTTGAGTTCAAGGTACTATAGAAAATATAAATCCTACACGGACATAGAAAAACTAACCATAGGCAACATGTAAAATCAAAACCACTAAACAGCATATAACGGTAAATATGTACGATAAAAATATAATGTTATACACAAGTTTGCTAAGGCGGAAAGTTAGAACACTTAAGTAGGAGTAGAGACAATGCCTTACTTTGAATATTACGTGAAGGTGAAGAGTAACTTTAAACATTATCACACAAACATCAATCTTATTAGTTTGAAACTCGCCGACTGCCGAGATCCCGAACCGACATTCCCGGAGTCCTGATCCCAAACCAACTGACAGTATTATATCACTATCCTCATCCAACTTGATGCCATCTTCTTTCGCCATTTTCAAACCTTTCCTTGGCAAGAGCCTCTTTCATTGGTCCGAACATAAAAAATCACAAGGTGATAACTCTGGGTGGATTCCCACTGCTCACGTTTACATTCTTTCTCCAAGAGGTCTATGGTGTCATGTGCAGAGTTAGGTGTTGCGTTGTCGAGACGCACAATCCGCTTACACGACATCCTTTGATGGCTTTTCTCAGTCTCTTTAAGGCTTCACAATATGCTTCAGAAAAGGCATGAACTCCGAATACATATAGTCACCTTGTTTGTCAGAAAAAAAGAGTCAACATCAATAATTCTTCTGCAACGGGACCTGTTTGCACTTTTTTGGAGGTGGAGAGCCGACATGCCTCCATTTTATGGAGCTCCTCTTCGTTTCAAGAGTATAATATATTGGACCCAACTTTCATCTCCGGTATTTTTATTTTATCCAAAAAGTCATTGTCTTCATTCTCATGACGAAACAAAAAGTTCAGAGCTGACTGAAACATTTTTTTTCTGTGTGTTCTGCAGTAAGGAGCCGGGGTACGAGCACTCACTTTTCGAAATTTCAGATGCTTAGAGATGATAGTGTGCACACTTCCAAGTAAAATGTTCATTGCAATAGCAATTCCATCCTCTTTAACTACCCTGCTATCCAAAATCATTTGTTCAACTCGCCGAATATTGTCATCCGTTACTGAACTTTCAGGCCTCCCTTGTCTAATCTCATCCTCAACACTATTGCGACCACTTTCGAACAACTTTGGCTAAAGCCTGGCGTGAAAAAGCTGTGTTACCATAAACTTCACTTAATTGCCAGTGAATTTCAGAACTCCACTTTTTCCCCACAAATAACGAGCTACAGATCGTATTTCCAATTTGGATGCAACTTCCAACTTTGTTGTTATTTACCAACAATACCGCAATTCCACCATTTACACCTCTTTGTTGACATGTGTCTAAAGTGCAACCAACAATAGTAATTAAAATATTTGAACAACGTCTCATTATATACGAAAATGCAACTTTCTTTTTGACTGTCCCTCTCATATATTAGAATAAGGAATTTTAATCTAAAAGTGTAAACCGTGGAACACAATAAACGTTAACTACTGACAGTTCCGTAAAACACATACAACTAGCACCAAACTGTAAACAGTAACTAAAATTTCACAGAATTCAAAAAGCTTTTTTTACTAACAAAATATATGTTATGTTAAAAACTATAACAATTTCTATAACCATAGTAATACAAGACTAGTGTTTTTTCGAACGACATTTTATGTTTTCCAAGCTATTTTATATAATTTTTAAAGTAACGTATTTCTACGTATAACGTATTTAATTACATTCAATTGCGCATTAAATAAAAACGTCCTTGAAGTTTAATGAGGGGTCATGGTTTAAATACGATAAAATATGCTCAATACACTTTTCAATACAAGTAAACGATGTCAGAATGTTTGAACAGAATCGTCACTAAAAGTTTTGCCTAAGTATAAGAACACACAGATAACATTTTATTCGTTTCCAAATAAGGTTAAAAGCCCTCTCATGGGAAAGGTTGTATTTCGATTTGAACGGTTAGGTGTTTACAATGACAACGGTTAGGTGGTTTAGTTTTGTAAGACAACTAATATTGTACCATACGTGTTTAATGTTCACACAGTTACAGTATATGCTCTTGTAAACAAAATGTAAATAATACAAATATGCTTGGAAGAATATTGTGCAGTGTAAATCATAAGTACCTCACAATCCCACATATCTAGTTGGACATTTAGGTTGGTACGCCTCGTGAAATGTTATTGTATATGACCACGTACTTATAATCTCAAATGGTGCGTCAGTGACATTATGCATGACTATACTCTCTGCTTGACACCTCAAACTGCCTCTGTTCGTTCCCTTCTCTGGTGGTTAACCTGTGAAGCTATCTATCTATTTGCTACATCATGGTGCAAAAACATTCACTACATTACATTCGTCTTCTGTGAGTTTTTTCGATGTAATTATGCTTATACAAACCAACATTTTCTACTTTTTTCATACAATTACGCTTATACAATCCAAACATAGCAGGATGTAAATATTTTGTCATGTTTTTCTGTACATTTGACCAGGTAAACAGACGACCAATCTATGTAATAACCTTTGATTTCAAATTACGTTACCATCCAGACTTTCATAGATCTCACGATGTCAGCCCTACTGCATGATTCAATCGTCTTACCTGGGATATGTAGTTGATTAGCTCAGTGTAACGTATAATTAGTCTGGAATCAGGAACTCATCAGAGCCTGATACCTGAGATAACGTTGTGAAGGACGGAGTGACGTAATCCCCAGCTGATTGAAGATATGAGCTTACAAGGGTTCACTGTGGCGAGCACATGTATCTTCTTCTGTCATTCTCATCTTTTGATTATTCAGTGTGCTTTTAATAATCATACAGGCCTACAAATATGTATATTTAATACCATGACTTCAAATACTCAGATGCAACATATACTTTCATGTGTGCGGTACAAGTTTTCATAATATTAAGGTATTACAGTTGAAAATAATTAGAATAGGCTAGATACTTCGAGTAAAACATTCACCTGAACTAATACTTACCCTGCAATATCAATAATACCATATCAGTAAAAGGATTTCCTGTAGAACCTTTCTTCTCAGAAACCTCTGCAAACAGTGTAGGGTAGGTACTCTGAGAACGGCTTACTTTGGACTAATCCAACTATGTATTGCTTATGGTATTATTTTCTGGGGATCTTGTTCTGCTTATAAACTCCTTAGAATATTTATTTGCCAAAAGATAGCAAATAGAATCATTTCAAATTTAGGGCACAGGGAGGCTTGTAGGGACACATTCAAAGAACTACGCGTTTTACCACTGTCTTGCGTTTATATTTATGAAAAAATAATAATCTTCTGTAAAAATTACCTTTAGAACGAGGCTGTGATATTCATAACTATACAACTGGAAGTAGTTAGAATTATATAATAGAAAATCATAGAACAAATATTTTAAAACTACCCAGTCAAACTGGAGCTAAATTATACAATAAACTGCCACATGATTTTAAAAATATACAAAACATGAACACTTTTAAAACTAGGTTAAAATAGTTTTGGTCAAAAAATTTTTACGATGTAGAAGAATTCACGGACCTATAATATACCTCTAAAATTATTATTTGTCTATTAATGTTAAATTAATACCATTGTTTGGTGGCCAGCAAACATTTTTAGTTTACCTTACTTCTTTTATATATTTTGATTGTTAGCTATTGTTGTTTTTTTTCTTTTATGTCTTACAATGACTATTGTATCGACAATGAAGATTATTATTATTACCATTTACCAGTCGATGTCATAGAGGACCGATTCTAATGGTAATCTTATTCACTGAGTTTTGCCCGCACTCTGTAGGCATCAACCTCAGAAGGGTTTGAAGATTTGGTAAATAGAGTACATAATCTATTTTATATACGCATCAATCCTGAACCATGAGAAACATGACAGTAGGATGTGGCCAGGTATTTCTGGACAGGGGTTTTTGCCTGGGTAATAATAATAGAAAATTATCAAAGGTGAAAGGGAATCTTAAGAATATGATCTATTTCTGAAAACTTAATTGCTTTTGTTAATAACAAGTTTAAAGCGTTTAATTCGGTATTTAAAAGATAATACAATTTGCGAAACAAAGTGGGGAATATTTGCCGATGTAGAGCTTAATCGAGCTAAGAAGTAGTGAGCTCAGGAAAACAAACTCAGCGTTCACTGAGGTCTTTATCTGACCAGTGACTAGGAACCATGTTAAGTCCAGCTCAGTAAAACATCAATGCAAAAGTACCCAAAACAGCTTCAACTGTGATCTTTTGCTTCAAGTAGCAATCCCATGCTTTAATGATTGCAGTTATTTATTCTACTGGCAAGCAGGAAAATTCTGTTCTGACAGTTTAAGTCTGAACAAATCCACGTTATGTATTACTGTACTTTATAACTAAATGCTCCAATACACAAGTAGATCACAGAGTGAAGTAAAATAGGAAACAAAAACGTGTGTTCAAGTGTGTAGGTTTGTCAATTATCATTTAGAGTCCCATTACAATGTATCAGAAGAGCCCTGCTTAGCCAGGCAGGCTATCAGGCAGGTTTCCTTCTTTTGATTCCCAATTCTAATAAACAAGACTCTTAACGGTCTCTTTGTTTAGTTAAACATTTACCATGGGTTTAATGTGAGACATGTTGGGTTCAAGGAAGTCTACTGTAACGCTGCCAACCAGGCCAAGTTGTCAGACGCCAACATAACTTCATTCCCTCAAGATATTTTCGCATCAACAATTTCAAACCATTTTCAAGAAGACCTTTTCTAGTTAACTGGTACTTAGGAATTTTTTGATGTTATGTGTCTATGTGTAAAGGACTTTTATTCATACAAATGAGATCCGGATTAGCTTTATTACGAGTACTTTAAATACTAGGACTAAAATCGTTCGACTTGGTACATGCTTACTTTCAGCAGTTACTTATGAAAAGGATTTCTTTGGTTACATCCCGCAAAGGTTTCCTTGGAAATCATTTTCAAAAAATGAGAAGTTTCCCATTCAATTAAAAGGTTTAATTAATAACATATAATAACAGTATATACTAAACATTTGAAACAGTTGTTGCGAGTTATAATTATTGAGATGCAACAACCCTTATTTCTAAACATGAATATGACTGTTAAAGTGGCAAACCCTGTAAGGCTTGTCTTAAGTGTTAAATAACCAATATGTGATACGGTTGTTTATATCCAAGCCTACTTCACAAAAATCTTAATAATCACTAAACCACTATTTGAGATGCCGACCAGTCTCATGAGGGTATTTTAAGGCAAATATGTGGTGAAGGATGAGTGAGATGAGTGGTAGTAATGAGTTATGAGGTGTAGTCTTGTTACAAACTAAGGCCGACTCTTCCTTAGAATAGCCATTAATTAATAGCCCAATGACCAATTTTAAATACAAGGACCAACGGCTTAACGTGACTTCCGAACCACGCAGGTGATGGTCTGGTATGTCTAAACGATGATGAGAGTTGATGCGGGTATTATCGGATGATCACTGAGACTATCTGAGCCGCTTTAGACCTATATCATCCTCAAAACCATGAAGCTGGATTACAGGACCACGCCACGAGTCCCATTGACATACAACATGATACCTTAAATCGATTGTTAAATGCTTCAACATAACTCGCACTGAGGGATGAGTCGTAGCATTCATAGATGTTATCTCATTCATATTCGCAGCTTAAGCTGATGTATTATCTCGTACTGAATCTGACTGGTGCAAGTCCAGGCTGTGAACTGTGAATGGAGAGGATGATGATGAGACTCGTCCATCTCTCTCATTCACCGTTTAATTACACTTTTTTTCCAATTTCACTTTACCCACGAAATTAACGCTCTGTTAATGTTTACTTTTTCATTAATATTTTAAGTACGATACATTTATTTACTACATTGTGTTGAGCTCTTAAATAGCTGTTAATAGACGGTATTTAGCTAAATAAATGACTCAATAATTAGGCTCGCATATAATATAGCGCTTTTACTTTGTCTAATTAAGTAAAGCTTTATTATATATCTTAATTTGTATAAACACTAAAAAGCTAATTTATTACTAAAGAAATTTGAAGACAAAAATGTTTGGACCGAACCGGCATTTCAACCCGGGTCCCCCGCTTGCCGGGCGGTTATGCTAAACCACTACACCATCCGGCCCAACTATTTTGCCTTCAAAATTAGAGAAGTACTTAAATCTTAATGTTTATCCGATACATGTGACTGTCAAATAGTTACTTTAAATCAAAAAGCTGGAAATATTACAAACAGAATTCAAATATTAGGTCAAATGACTTATTATAGATCTTGATTTGTATAAACGCTAAAAGCTAATTTATTACTAAAGAAATTTGAAGACAAACAAGTTAAGTAAAGCTTTACTCACACCATTAAACGTTTGCTTTATTATTTCGTTGAACACTGATTTGATGAACGAATGCCATTTCCGTCTCAAATCTCTGCCAGAACTGGCATAGTTTTCACATGTTTGTTCTAGCAGCTATCATTGGGACAGTTCCAGCTGCTGAAGATATAGGAAAGGAAAGTGGTTTCTTTATCTGAACAGATAACGCTCAGAGTTGCTGAGCGACTGGAGTCAACTTCACTTTGATAAATCGCTGATGAGAAACATTTTATTTTGTTCTATCACATAGTCCACTGTTAACATAAGCTTGTATATTATAATCATATTGTAAACTTGTATACTCGTGCACTGGTAGGTACACTGGGAGAAGGTTATATGGGTCAAAATAAAGAAAATTAGAAAAAGTTTTTCCAAAACGTTGGTTAACCAGATATTCGACATTTTATATTTGAACATTATACTATTATCGGATTTGACTCAAACTTAGCATAAATTTGTATCCAAGAAAGAATATTTATGGAAAGAATTACCAGCATGATCTAATTTATAATTTTAAAACGGTGGCTATTTTAGTAGGTTTTAGGGCATTCTTTTGTGTTAACGAATAAACGGTGACGATAAAATGTAAAGAATACTGTTTTTAGAAAATGTTAGTACCTATCAATTGACACCAAGGTCAAAGAAATTGATTAAGAATAAACAAAGGTATAGGAGAAACCGTGGCAAACATCAAGATAATAAGGTGGAAAGTTGTCTGTTTTCAGCCAGAGTTTCTATAACTTAATCGATTTCTTTAACTTGGTGTCAATAGATAAGTAACAAAGTTCGCTACAAAACAGTACAATTTACACTTTAACGTAAAACTCACCGTTTATCCGCTATTTAAGGTGTAACACCAAAAATGACCCCTAAAAATACCATAAAATAGCCACTGTTTTAAAATAATATGTTAGATCATGTTAGTAATTTTTCCCCTAAATGGTCTTACTTAGATGCAAATTTATGCAAAGTTTGAGTCAAATCCGATAAATGGTGTGGGAGATAATAAATAAGTAGTGATAAATACAAAATGACGAATATCTGGTTAACTAAGCGTTTTTGGAAAATGTTTATTCTTTATTTTCTCTTCATTTTGACCCATATAACCTTTTCCCAGGGTTTGGCACTTTACTTATGAGACACTCCGTATAGTTACTTGTCAAAGCCCCTTTTTTGCTGCACCCACCAAGAGCCCCTAAGAGTTTTCGTCGAAAATATAAACAACTTCCTATCAAAGTAACAATTATTGGGTTTAAATTAGACTATTACAGTTTATACCTAATGATGCCAATTTATATCCTTTTGGCCAACTCTACAATTTTTTTGTTTGAAGTATCGGCTAATACCTCGGCTAATACAGTTGTTGCAACAACCAATTGTTGAGATGCATGAACCAGTAATTCATAACATGCACGACCTTTATTAATAAACCCATTATAACTTATTGAAAGCAACCTCCTAACCTTCAAACCTTCTTTTTCAATAAAAATCTATTTTCAATTTTAAATTATTTTCGGTCTCTGACAGAAACCTTTTCAGATTACAAGAACTAATTTAATTTATTTCCTGTTATAATTTGTTGAACGTCATGTGCGTTTCGGTACGTTACTTCTTTTATACTTAATGTTCGTGTATAAAACTGACCAAATAAATATTATTTGACGTCACAAATACACCATTAAATAACTTTACTTTCAAGCATATACGAATTTCTTTAACCAATGAGACGCCTTTTCCCAACCACCAGCCTGCTTACTTCATTTGCAGACTATTTACCCTGAGTTTAATTACAATTTCCATTGATTGAACCTTTGTACAGAATATTGATTGATAAATTCCTTTTTCACGAGTTAAACCTAATAACATCACAATAAGACGCAACTGTGTGTGTCGAGCATGGAACTATGGCGCTTGGGATTACAACGTTTTGAATAATAAACATGGACTTTGCTCCCTTCAGCCTTATGAAACTTGCAGGCAGTTGTAAGCTCACCGGGCATGGGAGCTATTGGTCTTGCAAAGTGTCTACATAGATTTCGGAAATAAAACTTTGTTTCCGTTATGATTGTATCCAATCAAAAATTGTTTGATGCACAACAACCAAATTAGGTTACCCTGGACCGCTATCATTAGTGGATAGCCTACACTCTTATACTGTGTTTCTTTCACTTACAAACGAACTATGTTGCGAAATTATTTTGTAAAATTCCTTAACTGCATCAAAACATGTTTGTTACATACTTTTGGCACATGAACAGTGCAGATTGAAAAGTTGGAGATGTGAGAGATTGCTTGTAGATTAACTATGAATTAATCAGTGCAGGTTGGGCATTTTGTAAGCCCTGTCAAAATATTGTATACGGCAACAAGGCAAGGGAATTTAGATTGCAAATCGCAAAGTTGGGATTTGAGGGATGACTTGTACATTAACTTTGAAGTAATCAGTGTGAGTTGAGCACTGGGTAAACTTTGGTCAAGGTGTTGTATATTGCAACAAGGGGAGGGAATTGAGATTACAGATTGCAAAGTTGGGGATATGAGGTATGTTTTGAAGATTAACTATGAAGTAATTAGTGCGAATTGGGCACTGCACTGCGTATACCTTGGTCAAGGTGCTGTATACTGTTACTAGGAAGAGAGCTGTGATTGGGGATTACAAAGTTGGGATGTGACAGATGGCATGTAGATTAACTATGAGGTAAGCAGTGCGAGCTGGGCACTGGGTAAACCTTGGTCATGTGTTTAATACTGCAACAAGGAAATGGAGTTGAGATTGAAGATTGCAAAGTTGAGATGTTAGAGATATCTTGTAGATGAACCTTGGCCAAGGTGTTATATATTGCAACAAGGGGAGGGAATTGAGATTGCAGATTGCAAAGGTGAGGATGTGAGAGATGTCTTGAAGATTAACTATGAAGTAATCAGTCCGAGTTGGGCACTGCACTGGGTAAACCTTAGTCAAGGTGTTGTATACTGTAACAAAGAAAGGGATCTGAGATTGGGGATTACAAATTTGGGATAAGATAGATGGCTTGTAGATTATCTTTGAATGAATCAATGTGTGTTGGGCACTGTGCAAATCTTGGTCAAATTGTTGTATACGGCAACAAAAAAATGGAATTGAGATTGCAGATTGCCAAGTTGGGCTGTGGGAGATTGCTTGTACATTAACTATGAAGTAATCAGTGAGAGTTGGGCACTGGGTAAACCTTGGTCAAGATATGATACTCCAACATCAATTATTGAGACCAGATTAAGTTGGGATCAGAATAGCTTGTGTCTTTCATGAATTGATTCGTCTTCTTCAGGTGGGCAAATCTTGCTGTTGTGTACCATCAAACAGATCATTGTGCAGATTCGATGTTAGATTGACGAGTCATTGATTCAATAATGTAGGTTTTTCACTGTAGTTATCAATTATATCGAATAACGAAAGTTTGAAGATTGGTGTCAAGTTGAGAATGCAGAGATTGCGGTTTAACGTTTTCAGAAGGCGGCCTCATACATTTGGCCTTCTGTTCGAAGGGTCATTTTCATTGCTGGCAGACAGATTGTTCGTTGAAAATACGCCTCATATTCGACCCCAAATGACGGTTCGACCCATGTAATTTAGATACCAGATCAAAGGGTAGTGAGGATTGCTTCGGCTTGATTCCGGTGCATGATTTTGCAGTTAAGCAACACAGTATCGCAATAAATTGGTCATCGTTTTTAGAGTAGTTTTCTTCCGAAGTACGATCATCGATAGCCACGCGCATTATTTACAACATAATTGCTTTGTCATACCGACAATGCCGCCAATTTCCAGGACACAGGCGGCTCGACCGGCGGTCGGCCGCATGCGCACTAAAGCTCACGGTTCCGTTACGATCCGAGCGCTCGTCGGTTCGGAAGTCCGCGCCAGTTGTAGTGTGTTTGCCAACGGTTCCCCGAGCAAATGATACCCGTTTGTTCTGTGGCAAACGTCATCAATGGTGAACACAAATTTTATTCTCAACTATTCAAAAATATAGATTGAGAATAATTATATTCTAAATGAAGAAAAAGAACCCCTTTAGCCACAAAAATTACTTACTACCACAGGTATGCAGATGTGACATCATTTGCCTATTTTCAAGGGAATAAAAGATAGATAGATGAATTGCTAAACGCCTCAACAATGCTCACCCTAATATACAACTTTACAACTGAAATTGAAACCAACAAACAACTCAACTTTCTGATCTAACCATAACAAAGTAGAAGACTGTAAACAATAAATTTAAAATTTTACCGAAAACCCACTGCAAACTGACCGCATTATTCAATCATCAAACCACCCTATGTCCCACAAATTAGCAGCATTTCACAGCATGATAAATAGATTAATTAGAGCACCATGACAGAGCAAGACCACCAAGCAGAAGTAAATATCATCAAACAAATTGTGGTGAACAATGGCTAATGGATCCATCAATGGTCAGTAGGATGATTTGGAAGAAGAAAACGTACAGAAAATTTAATCAACCAGGTAAACGACATGCATTCAACCCAGATTTATTGCAATGCAATACCATGGTAAAATCAACAATACTTACAGAATATCGTACAAAAACAAGGTTTCCGAATAGCTTAAGCAAATCAAAAAAATAACATAAATACAATTTTCTAGAAACTAATCCTAAAACCAATCCACCAAGACCAGTTTGAAGGTACAGGTGTCTACAACCAAACTGTGCATCCTGTCCTAAGTATTACATAGGTCAGACCGGCAGATCATTTAGAGTAGATATAAAGAGCATATTTCAACGAACAGAGCTCCTCAACCCATGGAGAACATCTGGTGCAAACGAGAACCATTCATTCTCAACAATAGAAATGATTTAGAAGTAATCCACTCAGCTCAGACAGGAAAGAAATTAAATGTATGGGAACAGTTTCATATATACAAAACACTAAACTACACAAGGATCTGCTCTCACGACCAAATTAATTTTCCATTCTCAAACGTTATATTTCAGTCAGTTATGAACATTAATACATATGTAAAGAAACAAAACAAACTAGCTAAAGGGCAAAAACAGAAAAAGAAGAAAAAAGGGGAGAGGAAAAAAAACACATTGATTAGTCAGAAGATAGTGACTCAGTCATATAACATCAGATTCATTGTGGAGTGCATCTAGTCACCAGTGTATGTGTATTTTGTGTCTGTGATAAGTTTCCAAAGTTTTACAATTTTATCAATGATTTTAACAACTTTTACCTCAAGAAGAAGACGAAATCCAATGGATGAAGATTTTAAATATGACACATGAAAACTGGTCTTTCCTAAGTCCCAACTGACGATGGGTTTCGACTCGAAACGATTTTGAGGACAAAATCATAATTGATTGCTAAGGTGAGACCATAATATTTATTGTTACAAGCAATCAAAGGCTAACATGAATTCATTGGTCAAGTTGCTGTATACTGCAAACACAGAAAGGGAATTGAGATTGCAGATTTGCAAAGTTGGGATGTGACAGATGGCTTGTAG